>CM031243.1:217784763-218384763 GCA_018340775.1 Taxus wallichiana var. yunnanensis | reverse complement strand
CAAAACAATTGTTTCCAAAGGTTAGCTCATAAAATAATTTATACATACATTCAAGACCTAAAAATTGATTCATTGGATTAAAAATTCATCCCTATTCCTTTCCAGGTGATATACAACATCACCCAATCTATCGCATTCTTCAAACAACATCAAACTTTCACCCATCGGATGTTGTCTTGAATCGCCAAAAATATTCCTGCTCAAAGGATGATATAGAAACCATGTAATTTTTCCTTATCATGAATAAATACATATATAAATGGAAATATATTTGAATATAATTTCCAACACAACTTGAATCATCTTAAAAATCCACCTGTAGCTCAAGTTAAGCTCATTTTACTGGACCCAACTATTTGAGATCCCAAAACTGCCCTTTGACCAGTCAACATGTTTGGACCTCAAAACACCATGAACCTATATGAAAATTATCTGAAAAATCCATTTAAATAAAAAAACTCCTAATCATCATGAACCATTAATTTTTCATGCTACTCCTTTGGACCATCTTGTCCTAAAACCTTCTTCTCCAGAAAATGCTATTTTTAGGTGGGGCCAACTCATCACCATGACCTCAACCATACATTTATGGAAATAATGAGGAGTCCTATACAACATAAAATCATAGTTTTTGATTAACCAATAAAAACATGGTCATAATACTTCACTTTCTGCTAACTACTCATAGCTAGGGTTTAACTAGGGTTTTAGACAATTTTACTTTCTTAACATTCATTCATAAAAACCTCACAATCAACTGACCTCATTATTTTTGTGAAACATTATAAAATGATATTAGAATAATACCTAAAATCCAAAAGGTTCCATGCAAAGCAAAATATTCACAATGAGCATAAGAAGTTGAACTTCGAGTTGGAATTTGACTTGATTTTCACCTTGTCTCACAAAATAAATCATATCTTGCAAAATTCACATCATGGGAACCTAAATTTTTTTGAGAGAACTATGAATCATACCTATAACATATAAATCATCAGAATATCAATTCCATGGCTCAAACTCTCCATTCACTAAGACTTACATATGCTTGCATGCTAGATCCTCATTGTAGAAGCTAGAGTCAACTAAAATAATGCAATAAATCATCAAGTAACCTCTAAAAATGACCCAAAATACCTCATATGCCATGATTCACCTGATTGTAAGCTTCCATGAGCTCATATAGCTCCAAAACACTCTGTCACACCTCCAAGCTACTATACTTGCTCCTAATGAGCACCTATAACCAAGTGAACCACCTGTACCTACAATATGCCATTGAGGTGAGTGCTCATACACCCTAAAAAAATTCTATCCATCATGTAAAAATGCTTACCAAACATCCAATAATCTCACATTTCAAGGCTACACCTCATAGGCACTTGGATAGGCTTGTAAGAGTAAACATACTTCATTGTATCCCATTGTAGTAGTTGATATACATCTGAAATAGTATGTTAGAATCATATAAAAATCATTGGACCATCATACAACATTAAATTTGGAATTAATGTGGTTTTTCATCATTGAAAGCACCTATTAGGACCATGCCAATATTCTCGCAAAAAGGGTTTCAAAGTCCCTTTTGTCAACAATGCTTTTTCTATTTTGCTACCTTATTCTATAACCTCCTCAAATGTATTACCACAATGCATTTGCAAGTGGAAAGTGATCTCGGGGTGTAAGTTGGGTACAAAGATGCTGACTAACTATTTCTCTGGTATAGAGCAAGGGAAGTGACTAGCTAACCCTCGCCATCTTTGTAAGAAACCAACGAAGTTCTCATTATTATGTTGTTTTACGTTACATAAGTCAATCATAGTAACGTCATTCTCCATGTTGAAGGAGAAGTGGTGTATAAATTTTTTCCAATTATGGCCATGTAGAGATGGATCCTTTTGGTATATGCAAGAATAATGTAGTCACCCCGCATACATGCTCATTTCATCTAATTTTTTTGTTTACAAGTGTTGAAAACATATGCAACATTCGCTTTCCTCAAAAGAAAAATTCTTGCTAAAGCCAGTTCAATATGCCAAAATGTGATAGATAATTTTACCAAGAATCAAAACCACTTCTAACATGTGTAACATAATCAAACAATGTTCTTCTTGCTATTAAAATGTTTCTTGATTAATAAAACAATCACCTCTTCACTTAAACAAAGATTGCCTTCTCACTTTTTTACTAGCTCCTTTCTTGAAAAACCAAGCCACTTTCATTTTAGCCTCAATAGTGTTTCCTATCCCATATTCCTATTACATCACTTCAATACAAGTTATATTCAACAAATAAAACAACCAAAAATTTAAAATTTCACTATGGTCTTCCTTTTTGCAAAACCGCCTCCTACTTATTCTCAAGGGCTCATTTATGGGTCTAATCATGATTTTATCCTTCAATATATCCTCAAAATGAAACAACTCATTATTTATTTACAGTTTCATACCTTTGACATGTTTACAAAATATCGAGACCCAATTCTTTAGACAATTCCTTATAGGTCTCTTTTGCACTTTTGTTGTCTAACTCTCACTAGGTCACCTTCCACGTCATGTCATGTAAAATTTTCTTTTTAGGAACTTTCAAGGCATATCATCATGGTATTTGGAAACTAATCAATGCATATTTCCTTTCCTTAAAGTTTCTCTTGTCAACTCCAAGAATTCCATATATTTCCTTTGTAACTTCACCTTTCAAGTAGCCTTTAAAATGTGTTCACCCCTTTTCTCCTAGAATGTTACAAAAATGAGAGAATTTCACCATAGGTTTCCTAAATTTACTTCACAATATCCTTCTATACTTTCTTAGAATTATTTATATAAAATTTAACTTTGAACTTCATTTTGTACACCTTCAAACATTAAGCACTAACACACTTTGCTATGCCTCTTTGTGAAACACGTGGATGCATAAACTCTTATAACTTTCTCTCGTATGTAACTTCAAGACTCAAAATTTTCTTTGTTAGCCTCTATCTACATCTCTTAGGGATATGATATTTAAAATATGGGAAAAATACAAATAATCATCATCTTTCACTCAAATAGGTTCTCAGTATATACATACAGATTCATAGTTTCTAACCCTTAAATTACCCTATGAAGGATCTTAGGCTTTTATGGACTTGTAACTCCATTTTCACTAATGAATTACCTTATTTAACACTTACACCTCCTTGATTAAATTTATAACACATTTATTTTACAAAATGAGAACACAATCCAACCTAACAATTACCATTGTCTCACCAAATTTGAGGGTTTCAAACATATGAAAAGGAATGATAGAATGTTTAACCTTCAAGCTTGAGATAACAAAATCTATTATCTTTCTTACACTTGGACTTCCTTAAAGAGGTATTGTTATTATGAAAACAATTAATCATATCAATAAACCTTCTAAAGTTGAGTCACAATTACACACACAAATGCCATTACAAATTGTTTTCATACTTACAACCAGAGTATTCTTATTTCGGTTTATGACCTCTTCACATTGAACTATACTAAGTGTCTTAAGCACTAGTTACCCCAAACCTCCAAAGATGATAAAAAAAAAATCCATTTACAAAGAAAAGTGTTCTCCTCTGATCACATGATCACAGTCACTCACCTTATTCATGCAATCGAGAGAACCATTCATGCATTCCAAATAGAGCACCGTGGTCTATAAAAACCAAGGGCAAAACATACATCTTATCTCGCACTTAAAATTTCATTTACATAGATTTATCATGGTTTCTCCTTGTCACATAACAAAAATTAATAGTTTTAAATAGTTGTACTCTTTTCAAAGTTAATGGAGTCTTCACCATTTCAAACACACTCCACGAGTCTTGCACCCTACTTATCATTACACAAGCCTAATATAAATAATATGATTCTTTTCACGAGATACAATATAATTACTTACCTCAAACTGATTCCTTACAATCCTTAACATCACTTGTAAAATAAAACTTTGTCATAGTATTCTTATTCCTCCTAAGTCTCGCACCTTCATAGACATTTGTATAATCATCCCCGATAAACATAATCAAGAAATGAACTCTCATCACACACTCAATATTCACACACATATGTACACGAAGATAGAACATGAATTTCCATGATTAAGAAGCCTTTATTTGATTTGAAAATAATCTATACAAGCCTCATGAGCCCTTTTAGGCCATCTCATAGAGCTCTTCTTTCTCAGATCTTATTCTACTTTTCCAACCCCCTCTTCATTCAAATCCTCAAGCATTTTAAGAGGATGAAAGACTAGTTATGTTTCTAACAACTAACTCTACCATGATTAGGCTAACATAAGTGAGTTTCCACAATGGTAAGTGTAGAGTAGTAGATTTTAAAATATGAACGCATTATTGCACTTATTTTAAACCTATACTAACACTTAAGAGTTTATCACACTAACTCCTAGACCTAGTTCACTAACACCTAGTCTAGATTACTTACTAGGCTAATATTTGAATATTCAAATGTGGATTTTGGAGGGAAACCTCCAAAATGCCACTTATTACAACATGAAGGTCCATATAGGCTAAGTAGGACCTCAAAACATCCTAAGACACCCTAGAAGACTAGTCAAGCCAAAATTTGAGCTATACATCTAATGCTCCTAGCATCATACTCCCCATGTGGAGAGAATGATGCTCCATACAATAAGACCTTTCTTTATCTTCTTCCAATTAGCTTTAACTTGTAAAATTCTCTTTCTTATTGCTGCATTTACTTCTTTTTCTTTAGCTTCACTCTTTCTTGAATCTTCATTCTTTGTCTTCATTCTCTTCATCTTCTCTTTATCCTAAAAATGAGGTCTTCACTTGCTTTCCTCTTCATTTGAGCTCTCAAATGAGCTATCTTTTCAATAATTTTGATCTATTTCTCTATCTTACATGCACATTCACAAATAAACAAAACCTTAGTTTTAAAAACAAGATACTTTTGAGTCTCTTCACCTTCTCCCTCTTCATTTTCTTCTTATTTTTTCAGTCTTCTCTTACATCTTCTCAAGTTTTCCTTCTTTACACTCCACTTCGCACCTTTCTTATGAGCACACCAAGTGGTTGTAATTCTTATTCTAATTGTTTTTGATTAATATATAAATACTGAAATTCTATTTTTCTTCTTCTTCTAAAATGAATTCATCTTTTACCTTATCTTTGATTTCATCTTCTTTTCTACTGATTTGCCTTCACCTCCATCATTTTCATCATGTCTTCTTCTGCTATCTTCTTTTTCTTCTTCATGAGTGACCTCAATGGCCACTTAATTATCCTTCCCAACACTATGTTATTCACTTTATTCATTGTTTTATTCATTACCTTGCTTTGCATTTCTCTCTCTTTTCTTTCTAACTCTTTAAGCTGCCCCAAACTTATTCTTATCTCTCTAATATATTTTTCTTCCCATAACTTTACTTTTCTCTCTTATTATATTTCCTTCTCTTTTTTTCTTTCTATTACTACTCTTCATCAAATGAAATAACTCACTCACTATCTCAGCCTCCATATTACCTCTAACAAGTCTTTTTCACCTTGCCAAGTCTCACCTAGGTGTATTTGCTTACCTAGTCTTTTGATTTCCTTCACTATCTTCACTATCTCTTCTTTTTCACTTCACTTTCCTTAACCTTTTAAAGGATCAACTTTTCATTTCTCTCACATTCAACTCACAAGAAGGAAACAACTAGATTGAAAAACTCAATAAATTCAACCTCATTCACCAAAACAACTATATACAAATGATCATATCAAAATGAATTCCTTTCTTACCAAATAATTCTTTCAAATGATTGATCTAACCTTTCTTTGATACCAAAATGATGTATTCACCCTACGTACATTCTCATTTCATCCATTTTTTCTCAGAAGTGTTGAAAACTTATGTAACATTCACTTTCCTTAAAAGACAACTTCTTGCTAAAGCCAATTTGATATGCACAAATGTAATAGATCATTGTAACAAGAATCAAAACCACTTCTAACATGTGTAACATAATAAAAAATGTTCTTCTTTCCATACAAATGTTTCTTGATTAATAAAACAATCACCTCTTCATTTATACCAAGATTGCCTTCTCACTTTCTTATTAGCTCCTTTCTTGCAAAACCAAGCCACTCGCCTTTTATCCTAAAAATGTTTCCTATCGCTTCTTCCTATTATAACACTTCAATACGAGATATATTCAACAAAGAAAACAACCAAAACTTTAAAATTCCACTATACTCTTCCTTTTTTGCAAAACTACCTCCTACTTATTCTCAAGAGATCATTTCGCGCTCTAATCATGAAATTTTTCTTTAATAGACCCTCACAATGAAACACCTCATTATTTAGTTGCATTTTCATTCCTCTCGACACGTTTACAAAATATCAAGACACAACTGTTTAGAAATTGATTTATAGGTCTTTTTAGCACTTTTGCTTTCTAACCCTCACTAGGTCACCTTCCACCTCCTCATGTCATGTACAATTTTATTTTTAGGAACTTTCAAGGAATATAATCATGGTTTTTGGACACTAAATAAGGCATTTTTTTTTACTTAAAATTTCTCTTCTCAACTCCAAGAATTCCATATACTTCCTTTGTAACTTCACACCTTTCAACTAGCTCTTAAATTGTGCTTGCCCCTTTTCTCCTAGACTATTACAAAAATGAGATATTTTCACCATAGGTTTCTAAATTTCATTCACAATATCCTTTTGTAATTTCTTAGCATGAAATCTACAAAATTTCACTTTGAAATTCATTTTTACACCTTCAAACATTAAGCCCTAGCACACTCTTATGCCTCTCTATGAAACCCGTGGATCCATAAACTCTTATAACTTTCTCTCGTATGCAATTTCAAGACTCCAAATTTGGTGTTTTGGCCTGTATCTACATCCCTTATGGTTATGAGCTTTCAAATATGGGAAACAATATAAATAATCGACATCTCTCACTCAAATAAGGTCTCATACACACACACAGATTCATAGTTTCTAACCCTTAAATTACCCTGTGAAGGATCTAAGGCTTTTATGGACTTGTAACTTCATTTTTCACTCATGAATTCCCTTATTTAGCACTTATACCTCCTTTATAAACTTTATAACACATTTACTTTGCAAAGGAGAACATAGTCCAACCCAATAATTACTTTTGTTGTCTTAGTCCAGATTTGAGGGTTTCAAGCATATGAAAAGGAATGATAGAATGTATAACCTTCAAGCTTGAGATAACAAAATATATTATCTTTCTATCACTTGGACTTCCTTTAAGAGGTATTGCTATTATGAACATAATTAATCATATCAAGAAACCTTCTAAACTTGAGTTACAATTACACACACACACATGCCATTACAAATTGCTTTCATACTTACAACCAGTGAGTATTCTTATCTCGGTTTATGACCTCTTCACATTGAACTATACTAAGTGTCCTAAGCACCAGTTACCCCAAACCTCCAAATATGATTCTAAGGATGATAAAAATCAAGAATCCATTTATAAAGAAAAGTGTTCTCCTCTCGAGCACGTGATCACAATCCACTCACCTTATTCATGCAATCGAGAGAACCATTCATGCATTCCAAAAAAAAGCACCGTGTTCTATAAAAACCAAGGGAAAAGCATACATCTTATCTTCACTTAAAATTTCATTTACATAGATTTATCATGGTTTCTCCTTGTCACATAACAAAATTAGTAGTTTTAAATAACTATACTCTTTTCACAGTTAATGGACTCTTCACCATTTCAAACATAGTCGAGTCTTTCACCCTACTTATCATTACACAAGCCTGATATAAATAATATGATTCTTTTCACAGAGATAAAATATAATTACTTACCTCAAACCCATTCCTTACAATCCTTAACATCACTTGTAAAATAACACTTTTTCATAGTCTTCTTATTCCTCCTAAGTATGCACCTTCATAGACATTTGTATAATCATCCCTAATAAACATAATCAAGAAATGAACTCTCATCACACACATATGTACAAGAAGATACAACACAAATTTCCATCATTAAGAAGCCTTTATTTGATTTTAAAATAATCTATACAAGCCTCATGAGCCCTTATAGGCCATCTCATAGAGCTCTTCTTTCTCAGATCTTATTCTCCTTTTCCAACCCCCTCTTCATTTGAATCCTCAAGCATTTTAAGAGGATGAAAGACTAGTTAGGTTTCTAACAACTAACTCTACTATGATTAGGCCAACTTAAGTGAGTTTCCACAATGGTAAGGGTAGAGTAGGAGAGTTTACAATATGAACACATTATTGCACTTATTTTAAGCCTATACTAACACTTAAGAGTCTATCACACTAACTCCTAGGCCTAGTTCACTAACACCTAGGCTAGATTACTTACAACTTAGAATATTTGAATATTCAAATGTGGCTTTTGGAGGGAAACCTCCAAAATGCCACTTATTACAACATGAAGGTCCACATAGGCTAAGTACGACCTCAAAACATCCTAAGACACCCTAGAAGACTGGTCAAGCCAAAATTTGAGCTACACATCTAATGCTCCTGCATCATACTCCTCATGTGGAGAGAATGATGCACCATACAAAAAGACCTTTATTTCTCTTTTCCAATTAGCTTCAATTTTAGAATTATGTTTCTTACTGCTACATTTAATTCTTCTTGAATCTCCATTCTTTGTCTTCATCCTCTTCATCTTCTCTTTATCCTAAAAATGAGGTCTTCATTTGCTTTCCTCTTCATTTGAGCTCTCAAATGAGATATCCTTTAATACTTTTGATCTCTTTCTCCATCTCACCTGCACATTCACAAATAAACCAAAAATTAGTTTTTTTAAAAATACTTTTGAGTATTTTCACCTATTCCCTCTTCATTTTCTTTTTATTTTTCAGTCTTCTCTTTCATCTTCTCTCACGTTTTCTTCTTTACACTTCACTTATTCACCTTTTAGAGCACACTCAAGTACTTGTAACTATTATTCTATTTGTTTTTGATTCATATATACAAACTGAAATTGTGTTTTTACTTCTTCTTTTTGAATTCTTCTTCAAAAATGAATTCATCCTTTACCTTATCTTTGATTTCTTCTTCTTTTTGCTGATTTGTCTTCACCTCCATCATTTTCATTTTGTCTTCTTATACTATCTTCATTTTCTTCTTCATGAGTGACCTCAATGGCCACTTAACTATCCTTCTCAACACTATCTTCTTCACTTTATTCATTGTTTTATTCATGACCTTGCTTTGCATTTCTCTCACTTTTCTTTCTAACTCTTCAAGCTGCCCCAAACTTCTTCTTATTTCTCTAATATATTTTTCTTCCCATAAATTTATTTTTAACTCTTCATATCTTTTCTTCTCTTCTTTATTTCTCTTACTACTCTTCATCAACTGAAATAAATCTCTCACTATCTCAGCCTCTATCTTACCTCTAACAAGTATTTTTCACCTTGCCAAGTCTCACCTAGGTGTATTTTCTTACCTAGTCTTTTGAATTCCTTCACTATATTCACTATCTCTTATTTTTCACTTCAATTTCCTTCACCTTTTAAAGGAGAAACCTTTCATTTCTCTCACATTCAAATCACAAGAATGCAACAATTATATTCAACAACTCAATAAATTCAACCTCATTAACCAAAACAACTATATACAAATGATCATATCAAAATGAATTCCTTTTTTACAAAATAATTATTTCAAATTATTGATCTAACCTTGCTCCGATACAAAAATGATGCAGCCACCCTGCATACATGCTCATTTCATCCAATTTTTTTGCTTAGAAGTGTGGAAAACTTATGCAACATTCACTTTCCTCAAAAGACAACTTCTTGCTAAATCCAATTCAATATGCCAAAATGCGATAGATCATTGTAACAAGAATCAAACCATTTATAACATGTGTAATATAAGCAAACAAATTTCTTCTCACAATCAAATTGTTTCTTGATTAATAAAACAATCACCTCTTCACTTATACTAAGACTCGCCTTCTCACTTTCTTACTAGCTCCTTTCTTACAAAACCAAGCCACTTTCCTTTTAGCCTCAATAGTGTTTTCTATCCCTTCTTCCTATTACATCAAGTAAATACAAGTTAGATTCAACAAAGAAAACAACCAAAACTTTAAAACTCCAATATACTCTTCCTTTCTTGCAAAATCGCCTCCAACTTATTCTCAAGAGCTCATTTATGGTTCTAATCATGATTTTGTACTTTAATATATCCTCACAATGAAACACCTCATTATTTAGTTTCATTTTCATGCCTTTGACATGTTTAAAAAATATCAAGACCCAACTCTTTAGAAAATTCCTTATAGGTCTCTTTTGCAATTTTGTTGTGTAACCCTCACTAGGTCACCTTCCACATCCTGTCATGTACGGTTTATTTTTAGGAAAATTTAAGGCATATAATCATGGTATTTGGAAAATAATTAAGGAATTTTTCCTTTTCTTAAATTTTATCTTCTCAACTCCAATAATTCCATATACTTCATTTGTAACTTCACCTTTCAACTAGCTCTTAAACTGTGTTTACCCATTTTCTCTTGAATCATACAAAAATGAGAGATTTTCACCGTAGGTTTTACAATTTTCCTTCAAAATATCCTTCTATGGATCCATAAACTCTTAAATTTTCTCTGTATGTAATTTCAAGCCTCTAAATTTGGTGTCTTAGCATGTATCTACCTCCTTTAGGGTGACAAGCTTTCAAATATGGGAAACAATATAAATAATCAACATCTTTCACTCAAATAGGGTTTGTATATACACACGAAACAAAGTCTCTCACCCTTAAATTACCCTATGAAGTATATAAATATTTTATGGACTTGTAACTTCATTTTTCACTCATGAATTTCCTTCTTTAACACTTACAAGTCCTTGATTAACTTTATAACACATTTACTTTGAAAAAGGAGAACACAATCCAACTCGACAATTACCATTGTCTTAGTCTAGATTTGAGGGTTTCAAACATATGAAAAGGAATGATAGAGTGTTTAATATTCAAGCTTGAGATAGAAAAATCTATTATCTTTCTATCACTTAGAGTTCCTTAAATAGGTATTATTATTATGAACACAAATAATCATATCAATAAACCTTCTAAACTTCAAATCATAATTACACACACAGAGGCCATTAAAAATTACTTTCATACTTACAACCAGAGTATTCTTATCTCAATTTATGACCTCTTCACATTGAAATATACTAAGTGTCTTAAGCACTAGTTACCCCAAACCTCCAAATATGATTCTAAGGATGATAAAAAGAAAGAATCCATTTATAAAGAAAAATATTCTCCTCCGAGCATGTGACCACAATCAGTCACCTTATTCAAGCAATCAAAGAACCATTCATGCATTCCAACCAAAGCACTTTGTTCTATAACAACGAGGGGAAAAACATACATCTTATCTTCACTTAAAATTTCATTTACACAGAGTTATCATGGTTTCTCCTTGTCACATTACGAAGATTAATAGTTCTAGATATCTGTACTATTTTCACGCTTAATGGACTCTTCACCATTTCCAACACAATCACTAGTCTTACACCCTACTTATCATTAGACAAGCCTGATATACATAATATGATTCTTTTCATAGAGATAAAATAAAATTACTTACCTCAAACCCATTCCTTAATCCTTAACATTACTTGTAAAATCACACTTTATCACAGTCTTCTTATTCCTCCTAAGTCTGCACCTGCATAGACATTTGTAGAATCATCCCTAATGAACATAATCAAGAAATGAACTCTCATCACACACTCAATATTCACACATATATGTACAAGAAGATATAACACATATTTCCATCATTAAGAAACCTTTATTTGATTTGACAATAATCTATATAGGCCTCACGAGCCCTTATAGGCCCTCTCATAGAGATCTTCTTTCTCAAACCTTACTCTAATTTTCCAACCCCGTCTTCATTCGAATCTTTAAAAATTTTAAGAGGATGAAAGGTTAGCTAGGTTTCTAACAACTAACTCTACCATGATTAGGCCAACTTTAGTGAGTTTCCATAATGGTAAGGGTAGAGTAGGAGGGTTTAAAACATGAACACATTATTACACTTATTTTAAGTCTATACTAACACTTAAGAGTCTATCACACTAACTCCTAGGCATAGTTCATTAACACCTAGTCTAGATTACTTACTAGGCTAATATTTGAATTTTCAAACGTGGATTTTGGGGAAACCTCCAAAATGCCACTTATTACAACATGAAGGTCCATATAGGCTAAGTAGGACCTCAAAAAATCCTAAGACACTTGATGTTCCCGCATCAAATAAGCCAAAATTTTAGCTATACATCCGATGCTCCTGCATCAAAGAACCACTCGAGTGCTTGACCCCCTAAAATCCACGGAAAAGGCATATAAGATAGTTGTCACTGAAGACAACCTCTTGGCAATCCATGAAGAAGTATTTGACATGATCCCTTGGATCACCCTTGCCCTTGTATTTGTCAAATTTTAGACAATCAAAGTGTCTAGGGAAGGGACTTGTAACATAGCCCTATCAAAAGGATACGGACATAACTCTTCAAATTGATATTTCTTATTAGGTCCTAACTTACCTTCTTGTAAGGCAGTAAGGGTGTTATTCATGGATAAGAACTCTTGATCAAATATTCGATAGTAAGGCTTGTATGGGTGGGACCTATACAAGCTATTAAGTCTAGTTGTTTCTTCACCTTTTTCATCTATATATAACTCTTCATAACCCCTTTTAGGTTTGTCTTGTTTAGGATTTGGTATAAGACTCATAATACGATGCTTTTGTTTTTCTTGTCTAGGAGTCTTGGTATAAAACTTTGAATAAGAAGCTCTAGGTTTTCTTGCCTAGGAGTCTTTGTGGATTCCTTATTAACATGTGAAGCCAGACTTGCCAATTGGCAAGAAAGGGCTTGTATTTGTTCTTCTAAGGTAACCTCTTGAGTTGGTATCTCTTTACAAGTTTCACGAGAGGGAGGTTGTTCATGATTAACATGCTCTTCATGATCCTCAAAATGTATTTTGATAATGGGGATGTGATATCCACCATCATTTTGAGAAGGCCCTTCTTCCTCATTCCTTTGGCTAGAAGTAGAAGCATGTCTTGGGTTTAAGATTTCATCAACGTTACGCAGATGATGCTCTAGTTTGACATCTCCTTGAACCATACTAGAAAGGAGAGAGGGATCAAATGTAGATGGAAACTTGGATCCTAACTCTACAACGTCCATAAGAACATAATTTATATTGTGGAACAAAAAGTTATCTATTTTGGCAGGGCTCATTTAAAAGTTTGCCTAAGGATAATTCTCCTCTCCGCCACTATGATCAACCATAACGTTGTCTTCAAAAATTGGATTTAACTTATCATATGTAAAGGGATTTGAACCTAATTTTTGATGCCTCGTCCTTGTTATAGGGGGCATAATGAGTAAATTTTTACTAAGGTTCATTTAAAACGGACCCTAGGACAAACCAAGTAACGCATGTAAGTAAAATTTTCACAAAGAATGTCAATAAAGTTGAAAGGAAATGTGCACTAAGGAAACCAATGAATAATAAATGACATAATATCACAAACATGTGTATTAAGAAGTATTTAGGACTTAAAAATGAAGTACAAGAATATGATCTAATCACAATAATAGTTACTCCTATGTTTTCAAAGTATAGGTTTAGTGCAAATAGTTACAACACAATATTACCACTTAGATCAAGTTTAAAATAAAAATACCTAAATACTAAGAAGGTGTTGATGCGATATCCAAACAAGGTATAGTAAAACATGTTTTAGATACAAACAAAGTCCAAATCTTGAAAATGGAGGCTACAAATGCGAGTAACACAACAACAATATTTGGAAACGTTAATCAAGCCTTGTAGACAAAGTAAGATTTTAGTATCAAAATGATGTTACCCCCATGGGAGCAGAGTAACGATAACAATTCTCAAAACTCAAGGAAACTTTGGGATCAAAATCAAGTCTAAGTATATCAAGAAGTTGTTATTTATGCGAGTAGCGTAACAATACAACTTAAAGACTTAGATGAAGTTTCACAAAGGAAACAAGATGTAAGTATCAAAACCGTATTGATATGATACGAGTAATGTAAAAACTCAAAGGAAGTTAATGATGAGACAACCTAACTACAATGATAATGAGTCTCACTATGGATGTGAGACAAAGGGCCTACTTAGAACACGAAGACGTGCAGGTCACACTTGCAAAACTTGCATTCCTACCACGACATGGTCATGCAAGTAGAATACAAAAGTGGTGGACATGATTATTTCTAGCGGTATCCACGTAGTATGATTTCTTTTGTCCCAAATGGGAAATAAGAAAACTAAGTGGTGATGAAAAATACTTGGTGTAACTTTAGTAGAGTTTATCATTGTCTTAAGAGAAGTGAAAAACTAGGAAAAAGTAACACTTTGTAAATTTCGTGATGAAATAACACTCATCTTCAAATTTAATGGAATCTCCCCTTGTTCGAATAACAATGTTATGACTTTGAAAAAGTTTTTACTTCATGAGAGCTTTGTAAAATGCAATGGATAAAGTCTAGCTGGGTCTAAGCCACAAGTTTCCTATTGTTTCACTCTCTAGGTGTCAAAAACTATCTCTACGAGCATGATTTTCCAAGAAAGTCACATTGAATAAATCAAGGAGTATCTGAACTTTACTTTACCCCCTTCGATAAAATGAACAATAAATTGATTTCAGTTGTACCTCACTGGGGTCACGTGAAGATAATCTTGACGCTAATCCCACAAAGGCGTACTAGTTAGTTGGGTAGCGGAGCACTTCCTGTTTTTTTCACCATTTCTCTCAAGGTGTGAACTACTTTAGGGTTACTAGGGTAATCCTCACAATAAATTTTATGTCTTATGCCAAGATACTTTCCCCAGTTCAAAGTGGATGAGCCGTAGCTCTTAACCAAAACCTGTAAATACAGTGTGTTGAATAATGTGTTGTATTTTTTTTTTCATCTTTTGGATTAAGAAATTTGGTTTAGACCACCATTGAAACTCCAAACACACACGTAGTTAGATTTTTAGATCTCAAGTATTTGGCCAATGTTAGGTCCTGCGCAAAAAAGTGATTTTATTAATTTCCAATAAAAAGTGAACCAAAGTTAGTTTTGATTCTCAAGATCATCTAAGGACGCAAGAGAAGACCATACACAATGATTTGATTCAACTGGATAATGCAAAGGAAAACTTTAAATCAAATGAAATTTAAACAAAGCTTGATAAATGATTCATTCCCTTAAGAAAAAATGAAAGATTAAGTTTCCAATTTAACCAAAATGTTAGAAAATGAAAACTAAAAGTTGCTTTTGATTCTCAAGATCACCCTAAGGTGCAAGAGAAGAGCATACACAAACTTCTAGCCTAACTTGCATAAAGCATGGAAACAAAAGCATTCATAAAAAATTAAGCAAATTTGTTAGAAATGTTAAAAACCTACAACAAACAAAAACACAAAAATCAGAAGTTCAAATCTTGAAGCTAGTGCCAAACTTTGATAGATCATGACAACATGACCCTTTGAATAGAAGCGTGACCCTTTGAACAAAAATGCATCCTGATAACACTAGCGCGGTATTCAACATAGTAGTGTACCTTTGATAAAAAAATACTATCAATAGATAATACAACACCAACATGGCTAGAGATACCTACATGCTCCTAGTAACACCAACGTGACTAGGACACAAAGAGCCGTAAAATAGTTCAATGTATACGTGGTCAGAGAAACACCAACACAACCCTAGTAACATAAGTGCAACTCTTGTAACACTAGCACAAACTTTTTAACACCAGCCCAAACTTTTTAACACCAGCCCAAACTTCGAGATAAGAGTGCATGACTTCGAGATAAGAGTGCAAAGAAGGATAACACCAGCCCAAACTTCCTGTAGGTGATCAAAACACAAGAATTTTTGAAAAAATTCTCAAAAACTCAAAAATTTATCAATTTCGTTAAAATTTGACAGCACCTCACCTCCTTTGATCCTACAAAGAGCACAAAACAAAACATTCCTAACTAGACTAGATAAGAAACTTCATATTTATCTAAAAAATTCAAAAGAGGGTTAGTAATTTTTTTTTTTGAAACTAATCTAAAAAGCTTGAAAATGAATGTAAAAGACAATGGTGTATGTCCCACCAAGGCGTGCCAAATGTGAACATGCTAAAATTTTGCAATAGCTAACTAAAAAGACTAACACCTAGTAGTCTAGAGCTAAGATCAAATTTATCAATGAACCATCAAGATCATAGCTTATGAGAATGCATAATGAAAATTACATGTCTAATCTATAAGCATTCTTACTAAGTTAAATGATTGCTAATTAAAATGAACCTAATTAGATCTATGAGAAATAAAATTATGTTGTTCTCCAAAGAGAGGGAGAAGATCTCACCAAAGAATGGCTACAAGGCAAAGCTTGGATCTTCTTCTACTACTCAACAATGGTAGAATTGATGCAAATCAACTATGCCAAATTAATGGAGAAAGCTCTTGATCATATGTTTTATATGAGATACTATTCAAAGTATGGTGTAAGGTGTGAAGGTAAGAGCTTGGTCCTTTTTATATCTTTCTATTTGAGAAAAGCTTGAATCCCAATGAATGTGGGATAAATGATAAAGTAACTTTAGAATAATTAACCATGATTAGATTATTTAACTAGTGAGTTAGCAACTCATGGGAGTTGAGGGTGCTTTAATTAATCAATTAGGATTAATTAATAGGCTAGAATAAGCTTTTTAGGCTATTTGAGGTTATTTAGGAGGAATTTGATAGGATTGGAAGCATTTGAAACTGGGATTTAGCCAAGAAAAGGGTTTATTGATTAAACACAAGGGTAAATAGGCTTAATTATCTAATAACTAATTATTTGATTTGAAGAGGATTATAACTAATGAAGTGTCGTTAATTGGCATCCGAATATGATAGATGCTAGTTAATTAATGAAGTGTCGTTAATTGACTAAAATAGAGGGAAACATTAGTTAATTAGTAGAAATCACTAATTATAATGGAAATGATGAGAAAGAGGATAATTAGTACCACTTTAACATTAAAACTACGGAAGCGGATTTTAGGTGTCTACAATGACAAGTCCAAGAGTACGAACCTACCACGGTCGTCTGGGCATACAAGGAATTGTCAACACAAGTTAAAAGAACTCACAAACACATCTCCTGCTATGGAGGCCCACTGACCAACTTCATTCCATCTCCATAAGGAGTATCAACTATGATTGCGGAGATTGTTTCCAAGTTAAATTAAAAATTTTTAAGAAGAAATTGGCCCAATTAGTTGTAAATCCCACGTCTCTATAATTTTTCACACACTAGGCTATGTTTTAAACATGGTTCATAAGAATATATCCCCACTTTAGGCTCAAGGGAAAAATTGCAAGACATATTAAGCACCAACTTATTGATAATAAGTTATGAAGAGGTAACCCCTAAGGTTGAGGTTGATGACTCTAGATAACAATGGAAGGTCCCTTAAGTATGGTCCCTTCCATGTGATCATAGTAATAAGTGGCTTCGACTCATGTCAATCAACTAAATTTTTATAGTGGGTTTATCTATTGCATTCAAGACCCATTCCACATATGTAATGTGAAATACAACATGTAGGACCATAAAAATCCATTTCCACATGATTCACTATCTCACTAGCCTATTATAATTTAACCAAGGTAAGGACATGATGATACTTATTTGGGAGCTAGTCTATTTTTAATAAGTTTTATATTCTATTCATTGCGCCATAATTTTTATCTATGTATAAGAGTTAAAACATAGCAATGATTTCTTTGAGAGTTAAAAACATAACTAAGGAGATAATACTAATCTCACTATGATCTAATATTTCCTTAAGTTATATATCCAAATCATGGATATTCAAGAGAGGTGTTTTTACAAAAGGTAATGTTCACAAGTTTTTATAATATCACATTTCCCATGACCATAGCTAGGGAGGACAACTATCATACCTTCATTAGTTGTATTATTATATTTTTTATTCGAGGTTTTAACAAGTATTTCCAAACAAGTGAGAATAAATTACAACATTCATATGGTATAATCCAATTTAACCTCTTCTATTTAAATAGTTCACATAAGTAAATATTTTCATGGAGGAATGCACCCTTTGGGGAGTGGTGTGGTGTCTCTCCTTCCAACTAAAAAAATGGAAACACTTCTAGGCTATGGGTGACCTGTATGTTGGATTGAGTCTCTAGAGAGGGTTAGTTCCCCTAGTGTAACACCTAAAACTAGATTCTACTCCTAACACTACTCTAATCGACTAAATAAACAAGGAAAGGGGAGGAGTTGAGGGAAAAATTGAAAAGATGGTGATACACTAGAAATTTTGAGGATCTCAAACTCATTTGAACCACATAGATGGACCGTAGGAACTACACACCCAAATTTACTTCAGCTAGTGTCTGATTAGCTTCATCCTGATTGAGACATCTTAAGAGAGCTCCATTATAGCCTCTTGATACAAGGTGTCAATAAGAAGGGTGTAGCACAAAGCACGCCGTGCTAAGGATCTCGATTAGCTAAATTCAAATTAGGAGGGTAGGATTTGGTTTGAATGAAGGTATATATATCATGGTACCAGGGATGATCAAGACCAACAATCTCACAAACCATGGTGGACTCTGACAATTTGTATGTGGGCACTAAAAGATATTCAATGAGAACTC
The DNA here is from genome assembly GCA_018340775.1 of Taxus wallichiana var. yunnanensis. NCBI lineage: Eukaryota > Viridiplantae > Streptophyta > Pinopsida > Cupressales > Taxaceae > Taxus > Taxus wallichiana. Next base: position 218,366,004 of record CM031243.1, on the reverse strand, counting down.
GTTGCGAGATTGATTAGTGTCGAACAAAATAAGGGAGGTGATAGTTGTCATGGCATCCACTGCTTTATTTTGTATGTGAGGAACTTATTCAAAATTGATAATCCGGAAATACCCTCTAAGGATATCAACCATTCTTTTATAGGGTAAGATCTTCTCATCTTTTACTTGATACTCTCCGTTAACTTGATTAATGACGAGAAGAGAATTGCCGAGAACTACCAATTCTTGTAAGTGACATGAAATAGCAAAGCCTAAACCTATTATCAATGCTTCATACTCGCTATGTTATTTGTGTAAGGGAATCTGATATGATAAGATTTAGGTATGAGGTCTCCATTTGGTGTATGCAAGATGATTCTGTTCCAGAACCATGGATGTTGCAAGATCCATCAAAGAATAACGTCCATAAGGGGGTTGCTTCTATGTACAAAAGGTATTCATCTGGAAATTCAAAATTTAACGGTTGTGAACCTAGCAGTGGTCTTTGTGGCTAGTTGATCTACTAGTGCTTGACCTTTGATAGATTTTTGATTAATAATTTCAATGTCAAATTTATTGAGTAGTGTAATCTAGCTAGACATCTATCCTATTATGAATGGTCTTGAAAGTAGGTACTTAAGAGGGTCAACCCTTGAAATTATCTTGGTAGTATGATTTAGGAGATAGTGTCGCAACTTTCCAAAAGTATAAGCAACCGCTAAACAAGCCTTTTCAACTCTGTGAATACTTGGTCTCATGTTTAAGGAGAGTTATACTCAAGTAATACACAACTTGTTCCTAACCCTTATCATTGTGTTGTGCCAATAATGCCCCAATGGCATGTTCTATTGCAGAAGTATACAACAACATAGGCTTATCATGTATAGGTGACATGAGTACCGATGGAGATGACATGTATTCTTTTAATTTTGTAAAGGCGTCTTGACAATCTTGTGTCCATTTGAATTGGACATCCTTCTTAAGAAACTAGTTGAAGTGATGGCACTTATCTCCAATTGAGAGATGAAGTGACGAATAGACTGTATTTTTCCTTATAGGCCCCTTAGTTGTTGAAGGTTATGAGGAGGCAACATATCTATTATAAATTTGACCTTTATAGGGTCCACTTTAATTCCTCTTTGTGAGACAATGAATCCCATAATTTTTCCTGAAGTGACACTAAAGACACATTTTTGGATTAAGGAGAACCTTGTATTCCCTTAATCGCTCAAATATACACCTAAGAACTACTGGATGATCCACTCTAGTCTTTTATTTAGAAATAATATCATCAACATAATCCTCCATTATGTCGTGAAGAAGGTCATGGAAAATAATAGTCATGGCACGTTGATAAGTTGCACCAACATTTTTAAGGCCAAAAGGCATGACCTTGTAAAAAAATTTCCCCCATGGGGTTGTGAAAATGTATTATGCTAGTATTCTTCAGCAATTTGAATTTGGTTATACCCAAAAATACGTCCATAAGGGATAACATCTCATGGCCCACAGTAGAATCGACAATCATGTCGATATTAGGCAAAGGGAAGTCATCCTTGGGACATGCCTTGTTAATGTCACAAAAATATATACAAATATAGATTTTGGGGGTCTTCTTTGTAACTGGTACCATATTAGATATCCACTTTGAGTAGTCAATGGACCATATGAAGCCTACATCCAATAATTTTTGTAGTTTGGCCTTAACGAGCAATGCGACCTTGGGATGCATTTTACGTAGTTTTTCTTTACAGGCTTAACATCTGGGTGCACCATAAGGTGATGAACCACAAGAGAGGGATCAAGGCCTAGACATATATTTGTAATACCAAGAGAATACATCTTGAAACTCAACTATAAGTTTTGTGAAGGCTTTGATTTCAGAATCTGATAAATTGACACCTAGTTGTAATAGTTTTGGTTGGTCTTCAATTCCAATGTTGATGGTTGTCGTCTCTTCTACCAATAGCTTAGAAGTGTCATTATCTTGAAATGATTTTGTAGGATTGTGTAGATTGTTTGATATTTTTGGATCCAAATATCCTCTCTCTAGTGCCTCTGAAAGGTTTTCACTAGGAGATGCATCCTTTTCTTTCTTTTTCTTTTTCATTTTTGCTTCTCGTATAACACCTTGGAAAGGTTTTCACTATGCATGATATAATTTGTATTTTTCATGTGTTTAATATATTTTTCCTTAGGACTGGAGATTGTAATTTATTCACCAAAGTAATTGGTAGTATCAAGTTTTATATCAAAACCCTTCTTGTGATCCGACAAGGGAAAAGGGTCTTAAGCCCCAAGGAAATCCTAGATGGCCTCATCGTTTTAAAGAGGTCCATAGAAATATGACACTGTTGGTTATGATCAATGAGGAAAGGATAAACAACATCAAGGGTTCGTATAGATAAGTATTTGAGGAAAAGTCTAGTTTCAGTGAGGTCTTTGAAGATGCTATGTGTGGAACTGGTCTCAACTTTGGAATCCGAGTCCTCATTGTTAGGTAGTACATTAAAGACTATATGCCTCTTCTCATATGTCTCATATCCTAGACCATATGTGTAAAGATTAGAATTGATATCCATAGGTTAAATATCACCATGTCCTTGTGGGCCAATTCCTCTTCCTTTCCAGTTCATGTTTTTCCTCATTCTATGGGCCTTGGTGTGTCAGTGGGATTCGTATCATTCTTCCATCATGATTTTGTATAGCTAAGAACCATCGAGAGATTGGAATATATTCATCTTCTAGATATCCATATCATCTCTAAAGAGTGTTTCTGAGATAGTATGCTGGAGTTTCTTGTAAATGAGGGGGCATTAGGACTCCCATAACTATGAGGCGATAATGGGAGTTTGCAACAAGAAATACATTGTCGAGTGTATACTCGCATAAGCCTTTAAAGGAGAATGTAACCTCGGGTTACACCTTACATGTAGATTCTTTAGAGGAAGGTGCATAGGCATGAGGAATATCCTTAGGTGACACTTTAGACGTAGATTCTTCATAATAAAATGCAGAAGTATGACGGCACAATATTATTTTAAGATCAATACGGTTGATAAAAATAGGAGTTGCACTAGATTCAGTTGTGCTATCAATAAATGGAAAATAATTTTCTTTTTTATACCTTGATTTGAAAAACTTACAATATTCAAAGGGGTCAGTATCACCATGCAAGGTGAACTCTCTGCCATTATGTGGAAACTTTATGCATTGATGGAAAGTGGAAGGTATTGCGTGCATCGCATGTATCCAAGGTCTACCCAAAAGAAGGTTATACGACGTTTCTTCATATACGACATGACATACAATGTCAAGGAGCTATGGTCCTACTTATATGGGAAGAGTGATGGTACCACAGATTGGCGCTCGATATTATCATAACCATGAATGGTAATGATATTAGTATCTAAGTCATCTATTGTATGACCAAGGCAACAAAGCATTTTTATAGAGCATATGTTAAGAGCCGCTCCATTGTCGATAAGAACTCTCTTGACCTTATGGTCTGTAACGTAGGCTTTGATGTATAAGGAGTTATTATTAATCAATTTTTGGTTCAACATATCTAGAGGTCCAAAAGATAGGATAGGATTTTCACGCATAAAGGTTTGCGATCATAGCCTGAAATTGTTGAACATTGAGAGTATGAGGAACACATGATTCATTTAGAGCGTGAGTGAGAATATCCTAAAAGCTAGGTGATTATTTTAACAGTTCCATTAGATAGATATGCACTAGCATGGTTGCTAATTTTTGATGAAGTCATATTGACCAGAGTGGGAGATTTGGCATTAGAGTTTGACTTTTGATTCAAAGGAGTTGTTGGTTTAGACGTTTGAGGTTCTACAGAAGATGTAGAAGGTTAGTTTTTGTGGGAACCCACATATTCCTTTGGCATGTGGTCACAACATTACTCGAAGGTTTGAATTTAATGGTTTTCATTATAGAAGTTACTTCCTCAATAAATGAGATAATTGAACTGAAATCAACATTATTGGCAGAAGAACCATTGCCAACATTTTTACCATCACCACCATGTTTGGGAAATGGGTTTGAGAACACCTTGAGATTTTTTGGTGGGTGTCTTATTTGGTGATGGTTCTTCAATAGTGATATCTCCATTGTCAATGAGGTCTTGGAAAAATTACATAAGAGAAAGCATCGATCAATTGGGTGACCATCAATGCGATGAAAATCACAATAAGTATCAGCTTTATACCAAGTGGGCTTGGGTTCTCCCTCAACCCAAGGTCTGGTGATAGGATAGGTAACCAATTTTGCATTAATGAGTTTTTGGAGTAAACTTGAGAGAGGTTCTCCCAAAGGAGGGAAACAACTTAGCTTTGAATCATGAGGGGAGGAATCCTCTTTGCTAGAAACAATAAGAGGTTGTTTACCATTATTTGGTCTAGTCTGAGTGTTTTGGACGTTGTGGACATTTTGGTTGTCTGTAACACCATCATTGACCATATTACAAATGTAGTTAATGTGTTTAGATTTTTATTAGTGAGATATATTATGATGGTTACTATGTTGTCCATTATCCTTAGAATGGGGTTTGATCAATCCTTTTGCAACAAGGGATTTTTCAATCTCCGATCCTTTCTCAATAACTTCTTAAAAGTATTCAGGCAATGCATTTACTTGTGAAAGGATAGCTCATTGTTGAGGTTAGGTATAAATATGCTCACAAGATGTTTCTTAGGCATGGATAATGGGAAATAACTAGCGATCCCACACCATCTTTGTAGGAATTGTGCAAAGGTTTCATTTGTTCATTGTTTGGCATTACAAAAATCCATCATTGTAATTTCAAAGTCTAGGTTGAATGAGAAATGTTTAATGAACTTATCTAAGAGGTTCTGTGAAAGTTTGTATAGATCCCTTGGGGAGGTGTAGAAACCAGTCCAAGGCTTGTCCACCTAGACTTCATGGAAAGAGACGCATTAAGAAGACATCACTATAGGCCACCTCTTGACAAGCCATATAAAACTCCTTGATATGTTCTCTAGGATCATTTTTTCCCTTGTATTTTTCAAATTTGGGTGTCTCAAAATATTTGGGAAAGGGGATGCACAAAATGTCCTTATCAAAGGGGTAAGGACACAATTCTTCAAATTTGAATTATTTGCGTTGATGTTACATACCCGAGATGGTGTCCTTCATCATTTGCCATTCTTAGAAAATGGTGATTTTTTCTGCAAAGAAAGATAAGGAACCATCACTCATAGAGTTGTTATATTTGGTGTGTGTGGTATGACTCTTAAATGAAGCATCACTAGTTTTCTTTGGTGCCTCATTGCTATGGGATTCATTGGTGACTTTGGAATTTAGGATAGCAAGTTGCTTAGCCATGTCATTAATTTGATTCATGAGGGATTTAGTGGGATTGGTGGCTTGATTTTCCTTTGTTCCCTACATCATATTTTTCTTTGTTCCCTTCAATCGATTCATCTTTTTTTGGTTCATCATCTTTGGTGTTGTTTGAGGTGGACTTATTTTGATCATCATTATTCATGTGACTAGGGCTTGCCTCATCATCATTGTTTTTTGAAATGAAAGGTTCACCCTTGTTAGGTGGTGGTTTTCCAAGTAATGTTCATAGAATATCCTCATCAAAATTAGAGGGTAATTTTTCTCCCATCTCAAGGAGACGAAGCAAAAATTGGTCTTTATTCATACGTAAGATATTTTGATGTGGGATTGTTCTTCGAGTGAGATGTCATTTTGATCATCCTCAGAGTTTTGGTCATTGTCACTATCGAATTTCCAAAAGGATTTCGATGTCGTTCATTCCTTCTAAAAGGACTATAATATCTAGTGTCATGTTCCCACCATTTTTAAAAGAGGGGAGGAAAAAAAGAGAGATGCGAAAGATAACTCAACCCATAACAAAGTGAATGCTACGATGGAAGAGAGGTGTGTAATTAAGTTTGGTAGTAACTTGTCCCTTAACAAAGTGAATGCTAAGATGGGAAATATGTTTGGAAGATATGAATGACGCAACCCTTAAAAAAGTGAATGTTAAGATGGAAGCGTGCAAAAGTGATTGATAAACTCAACCCTTGACAAAGTGAATGCCAAGATGGAAGAGTGGTTCAATGTGGTGAAATTTCTCATCCTCTAACAAAGTGAATGCTAGAATGGAGGAGGGTTATAGTGACAAAAGTCCAAATGTGCTCAACCTCTAACAATGTGAATGCTAGAGTGGAGGAGTGAGGATATATTGATTGCAAATGTACTCTACCACTTAGAAAAATGAATGCTAGATGGGAAGAGGGTATGAAAAATGATTCAAATCGTATGCGATGTGCTCAACCCTTAACAAGAATTAGTTAAGAAGGAAGAGGCTAATGAAAGGATAAGACTCAAATATCAACAACATAAACATTGGGAAAAGAAGATATGATGAAGTGTCTAAAACATAACAAAGATTTTGTCAAGTTAGAGACATGAAGAAAGCAAACGTATATAGTTTAACGATGATGATGTCAAACTAAAGGATGTAAGAAGAGAATGAAGATAAGATGTGATGGAATTGATTTGTGACAAAGTGGAACACAACACTATCAAGATGCGAGTCGTAAGATGAAAGTGCTTGAGCGAGGATGTGGATATCCATAACTCAAGACTTGATTTCAAAAAGAGATGGAAACTTAAACTTTGGGAAATGTAATCCAAATGTTTAAGTGTCGAATGAAATGGGAGATAAAATCAAAATGAGGTGAGTATGAAAGATAGAAGAATTTGATGATTGCAAAGGGGAAGAATCAAATAAGTGAATGAGAACTCCAAATGAATGAAATAAGGTCAAATGGAGAATGCAATGAGGATGAAAAGATTGAAATAATGAAAAAGAGATGAAAGTTTCGAAAAGGGGAATTTCAAGAGTAAAATGAAAGATAGTGAATGAATGACGATGAAGAGAAAAGATGACGAGAAAAAGAAGTAAATGTCAAGTCCAAATAAGGATAAATTTGGAGACAATGAACACAATAGAAGATGAACCCAAATAAGGAGTATTTGGGATTGCGAAAGGAAGTGAAAAAATAATCCAAGTAAAGTGTACTTGGAAAGATGAAACAAGGATGAAAGTAGAATCCAAACAAGGAGTTTTGGAAAATGATGAAAAGATACGAACGTGAAAGATGGATCCCAAAAAGAAGTTTTTGGGAAAAGAAAGTGTGGAACACTACTACAAAAAGAAAGAAAACAAAAGAAGAAAATAGAAAAAGAGGTTTTGTTTAAATGTTTGTTTATGGTCTCCACCTTAAATTGGATTAGACAATGTTTGGCTTCCTAGGTGGCTCTCTCAATTAGGTGTCAATAGTATATTTGAGCAAGTGCAATGCTATTACTAGCTGACAGATTTACTTTACCCCTTTGAAACCATGATAAAAGATCTTGCTCAGAATGAATCACACTAGGGTCGCCACTAAGGATATCTCGTGACTCTAACTCACAAGGCTTTACTAGTCAAGTAGGAGAAAAGGTTCCCATTTCATCCACCAGTTCCCTCAAGGTGTGGACTACTTTGGGGTTCCTAGAACCACCCCTTGTTGTCTTAAGGCTTATGCCAAAGGGGTTATGTTCTAGTTAAGTGGTCGAGCCGTAGCTCTTAACCGAACCTGTAATTATAGTGTTTTGAATGTGGTGTATTTTCTTATCTTTTGAGCTTAATGTGGTTTAGTCGTACACCATTTGGCAACCTACAATTAGTAGTTTTGATGGTCTTCGTAGTTTGGTTCTACAAATGAGGGTTAGTAGTTTTCCGAAAGGATTTAAAAGAAAAAACAACAAAAGCAAGTTCATGTTTTTGATTTCCCAGATCTCTTAGAAAGTGCAAGGAAAGAGCATACGTGCAAAAAAGCTCGATTAAGTGAAACATTAATTCCTCAAAAAAAAAAAAAATAAACAACCACATTTCTGATTCCCAAGATTGCTTAACAAACGTGATAGAAGAGCATACATGTGATTGTTTCGTGATTAGTCTCACAAAAACAAAATAAAACGACAAAGGCAAAGCATGCAAAAACATGTTGGAAAGTGTTAGTCTAGTTTGAAAAATGCCTAAGTATATACGAGAAAAGTGAAAAAGCAAGAAAATTTGGACCGAAACGTCCAATAACGGTAAATTTATAATTGTCACAAGTAATCCAAAGTGCAAATGGTGACAAAAAGGGGGTGAAAAATTCCAAAAATTGAAAAAGATGGCAAGAGTGAAGGCGTCTAAGAGTCCCGCAATAGAGAAAAACACAATTAGTCGATTTACATGAAAAATGAAAAAAAAGAAAAATAAATAAATGAAAAATGGTCCTAAGTGAATTGTGAGAAAGCTGGCTAAAAATAAAATAATGAGACTAAGAAGTTAAGTAGAAAGAAAAAATGAACGAGTTAATTAAAGTAAACAAATTAAAATGAAATTGAGGAATAATAATAATAACAATAATAATTAAAAAACTAGTGATGAGTAAGAAGAACAAAATAATATGAAAGTGATAAAGTTAAGCACCAACCTAATAGAATAAAAATAAACTAAAAGAAATTAAAAGCAAAAAAGCTATAATAGAAACCTAAGTGGAAAAAATACACGTTAGGAAACCTAATCCAAAACTAGAAACATATAGAATAAACCTAAAAACCTAATTTTCTTGGTATTATGTGTGAGTGCATGTGCGAGGATGGAGGCTCAAGCTATAATAGTGAGGAGGCGCAAGCTTGCTCGGGCGTGGAGGAGTGTTTGGCCAAGCATGTGGAGGATGTTACAAAGACGTCTCGGCGGGATCGAGCTAAGTGTGGAGTAAGGAAGGCTACAATGAGTCTAGGGGGTGGGCGTGTAGTCAAAATGAGGTAGGTCACTTTGGGTGGACCGAGTCGGCTTGGTCGGGAGATTAAGGTCATGGGTAGAGAAGGGTGCATGCGGGGGTGAGCGGTCACCCACAAGGGAGGGATGCGTAGGGGTAGTGCATAGTGAGTTAGGGTGGGGATGGGTAATCGGGGGATGAGTGAGGTCGTGGGTGGGTTGGGTAAAGAGGAGAGGTAGTTCGACCAATCGGCTAAACTATGGGTGGGGTGGGTGAGCTTTGGGTAGGATTTAGTTAGGAGTTAATATTTTTTTGTATTCAATTTGTTTTTTAAATAAAATCTAATTTTCTTTGAATAAAATATAACTATTTTTTTGTTTTTGATTTTGCAGGGATTTTTAACAATACAAGAATGAGAGGATTTTTATGTTTGCAATTTAATTTTTAAATAAAATCTCATTCTGTTTGAATAAAATCTAACTATTTTTTAGTTTGTAGTGTAGGAATGAAAATACCTACCACCACAAATTGTAAAACCGATTTTTTGTTTTCATAAAGAAATTTGCAAGCGGAAGAAATCATAAATGTGGGTAGAGTCTAGGATGTGGGTTAGGGGTGGGCTATCGGGGGATGAGTGAGGTCGTGGGTGGGTTGGGAAAGAGGGAGAGGTAGTTCGACCAATCTGGCTAAGCTATGGGTGGGGTGGGTGAGCTTTGGTAGGATTTAGTTAGGAGTTAATATTTTTTTGTATTCAATTTGTTTTTTAAATAAAATCTAATTTTCTTTGAATAAAATATAACTATTTATTTTGTTTTTGATTTTGCAAGTATTTTTAACAATACAAGAAATGAGAGGATTTTTTTTGTTTGCAATTTAATTTTTTAAATAAAATCTCATTCTGTTTGAATAAAATCTAACTATTTTTTTATTTTGTAGTGTAGGAATGAAAATACCTACCACCACAAATTGTAAAACTAATTTTTTTTTTTCATAAAGAAATTTGCAAGCCACAAGAAAGCGAAATTGATAAACTAGAAGAAAGCAAAAATGCAGAAATTGAGAAGAAAGCGAAATGTAAACTAAACAACTTCCTGCAAATACAAAACACCTAAAAGCAATGGTAACTTTCCAATTTTCCCGTGAAAGATGCACACTAACAAGAAGTTTATTGTGAAAGAAATGGGGTGCAAGTCCCATCAGGGTGTGCCAAAATGTATGTAGAGAAAAATCACCAGTTGATAATCAACTCACTATCCCCAAAAACTTGCAAGTTTTTTATACCCCTCTTTCTTGCCCAATGCAATCCATGGATCAAAGCCTCATACTCAACTATATTGTTTGAGCATGAAAACTGAAAATGGAAAGCTAAGTAGTACTTCATACCTTGTGGTGAAAAAATCATTACACCTCCTCCAACACCCTTCCTGCTCCTTGAACCATCAAAGAATAACTGCCACACTTCATTAACATCCTCATTTTCTAGGCTTGGTGAGGTTGGGGGTGGGTAGGTTCTCCTCATGTAGACAATAAACTCCTAACTTAGCTTCTTCCATTTCCTTGTATGGATCAAAAGCATGTCTCCTATGAGCCCAATCATCAAGTGTTAGGTCCGGAATGCTTCCAACCTTTGTGTTTTCCTCTTGAGCCTCCAAACATTCTTCTTGATTGAATATGGTATAATTTGCATTGATTGAGCTAGGCACATAAGGATTAATGTGAAAATTGGCAATTGGCTATGACCTGATCATAGCCTTAGCCCCATACCTTGTCCTAAATAACATGTGGGATTGATCAACGATAGGTATGCACTAATCTTAGATGTAAAATCCTCGAAAGGCACAAGGAAAATAGTGGTGGCAAATCAATCACCGATACATCCTGTAGAAATATGACATTTAGGAAAGCATGGAGTGTAAGTCTTAGTTCTTTTATCATTCCAACTATTCTTATTGATGTCCCATCTAATTGCAATACCCCCTCAATAATATTTCATATTTTAAGCCCAATTTATTTGTGATTTGCTTCGACATTATTGAGTTGCTTGTCATTGATTCGATCATGAAATTGTGCACTAACTTTTCTCTAATGATCAATGAGACATAGAATAGTGGAGGCTTCACATTCCTACCTGAATGACCTTCTCCTTGTTGTGCAGTGTTAGTAAGAACCCTCTCCTGATTTTGGATGGCTCATTAGAAGGGGAGCAATTTTCCATAGTAGCTTGCAATAAATATCTCTGCCTTGGAATTGCCAAAGATTCCCACATGGAAATGATGACATCGGTCTTCTTCATCTGGTCGATGATATTAAAAGGAGGTTGGTTTTCCTTTTGCTCTCCCTTGACAAGAGTGATCTTTTAAGTACACAGGTCGGTCCATGAGCTACCAAAACTGGTATCCTAGGCTGATTCTACACATTGGGGGCTACTACAATAGTTTCCTTGGGCTAGCTTTGTGCATTAGGAGATATATTTGGCATGTCAACTCCTTCTTTGAGTGAAAATGGGCTGAGAAATAACTGGACTAGATGATTGCCCCTCCTCTATGTTCCTTTTATTAGACTGTGTATTGGCAACCACACCTGGAAAGGAGATTGATTAACTCTAGTAAAATTCCTCTATCTTCTAATTGACCAACATGGTTTCAATTGGAGGAGTCTCTTCTGAGTTTTTACTACTAATTTTCTTCCTCACTTGGCTCTTGGGCCACCCCAATGGTCTGCACCATCAAGGCTTGATTCAGTGCACCATTGAAGCATGTTGATTGATTATGAGGTAGATTGTAGGGGTAACACCATTCATACTCTTGTGTAATGTTGTTCTGAGCTAGAACCATGGCCCTTGATGTTGAAACTGCATTTGGATTATAAGGATGAAATGGCCTGGCAGTTTGAGACTGCCCTTGGTTTGGATTTTTATTTTTGCTGAGTGGGAGGCCTATTAGGCTGATATAGAGGCCTATTTGTTTGAGCTTGAGACTATTAAGGCCTAGAGATCTAAGCTTGTTTCCTTTTTATTGTCACCAACTCATTCCCCAAATTTTGCAGTTACTTCATGACTTCTGGAGTTCCTTGGAAGTACTAGAAGAAGTGGAGGCCTCACTATTGCTTTGATTTCTAGGGGCTAGAATGGGGCCATTTCAAGTGCTTGAATGATAGAAGGGGTCCCCAATTCTAGATATAGAGGCATAGGTGGCCTAGGTGCCAACTTGCCTACTTGAATTAAGCAGTTCTCTACTCTGATAGCTATATCATATGCCATCAATTGTATCATCATAGCTATATCGAATTTAGAGCCTTCAAAAAGTAGAGGAACACACCTTCTGCTTATTGTCCTCATGACAATCGGGATCCGATACCATGTCCACTGGAACCTAAATTTGAATTCATCCATTTGATCATTCAAGGCCCTCTTGATTGTGGTTAATTGTTCCAATAGAGACAAATTATCTTCCTTCTCTTGGAACTAGTTGCACATGGTTGAACACAACATATCCTAGTTTGTAATCAACCCTACTATTAAGCTCTTAAACCATTACAACACCTTACCTTTGAGAGAAGAAGCAAGGATCCTAACGTAACATCCATCTCATTGATCTCGTGAATGACACATACATTCACAATTTCTTGAATATGATCAATGGGGGTCGTATGATTCTCCCTAGTGAAGTAAGGAATTCTCTTCAATACTACCACCGAAATATGATTATGTGCATTGAGGGTGAGTGGACTACCACCTGTGAAATTGAAAAATGGGTTTGCCGGTGGTGGCGGTTGTTGTAGATGTGCCATTATGATTGGCCTGAGAACCCTGGTTGATTGAAGGAAGGGTCTACCAAGTGGAGGTGTTGATAAGGTTCTATTTGGTGGAGATGGAGACCTTTTTACTCTTCTTCCTCTCCTTCCTCTTCTTGGTGATAACTGCAAGTATTTAAAGACACCTTCTCTTTCTCTGGACCGAGTTTGAATCCTTCGCATGAGCTTAAACCACTAGTACTTCTTGCTGAAACTAGTTGATTTTATATTTGGAGTCACCAGATGTGTTGCTGCAAAGCCTCCAAAGGCTATAAATTCACCAAGACACACACCCAATCTTGACGAAATAGAAATATTGACTTCTAGTCCCATCGGGCGTGCCAAAACTATTAGTGCAAAATTACAACACCTCTTATTGCTCGTGAGTTGTGTGTGAGGAAATTAGTGTAACCTATACAACATGGGATTATCCTGTAGTGTGGGACGTTGCAGGTAGGATAATCCTCTGTGAGAAAAGCCAACTTATTCTCCTAACCTAATTCTAACTTCTCCAAAGTGCAGAGAATGGTAAACTAAACTAATCCTATCCTAATGCTTTCCAAGGAGACATGGATAGAAATATGCATAAAATAAAACTACTCTAAGTGAATGTGAAGCACCAAGAAAGGGTGAGAAAATCCAAGTGAGTGAAAAATAAAGAGCAAACAAAGTAGGAGGGGATAAGTAGAAGCACCACAGTCTAAGACAATATTCAATTCCCTATATTCATAAAGGACAACGAACTAAAAACCCCGTGAAGAGATATATACATGCACAATATACTTGCAAATATAATGGAAGGAAAAATATGTAATTTCATAAAAGTTAGGGCAAAAATGGCTACAAAAATGAATTTTATTTCTTAGAAACATGCACAATCCATTATAACATAAGCACAAGGAAAAATCCTTTACAATAAGCCTAAATTCGAGGCCTTTAGCTCATAAAAGCTGGGACAATTTTGACAGAGTTCCTTTTCTCTTCATAAAGTATCTCCTCAAAATGAGGTGGATTTTACAATATATAGAAGAAGAGCCTCGAAATTTCCTCACCAACCAACATGTTTCATTAAACATGTATGGGAGGCCATACAAATTTGGTACTTTGCTTGCATGGGAAGTCATGGGCACCATACCTCATTAAGATGGTAGTTGAACAACCTTGTACCACTTCCATTAATGCTTGGTTTGTTCTGCACTCAGACGGTTGCATGTCTTCTTTGGTGTCGGCTGGTAGCATAAATGTGACCGGACGATAACATACTTCTCCTACTACCGTCTGATAGCTTAAAATCTAGTGTCGGTAGGTAGCATCGTACAAGTGCTACTGGTGTCTTTGTTGTCACCTGGATGCACTTCAACATTGCCCTTGTGCGATTAACTGGTAGCTTAAAATGCTACCGGCCCGGTGAGTGTTCTTGACCGCTGCTAAAACGCCATTGTCCACTACCGACCGGTAGGTAGTATATAAGGATGCTTTCACCGATGCCTTTGTGTCGTTTACCTATCTCGTGACCCACCGATTTTGCTATTGATTGATAGCACAAAAAAGTGCTACCACCCTAGGTAGCATCCATTCCTGCTGCAGATTTCGGTAACATATTTGATGCTCTTTGGAAGCATTTTACTACCATATTTTCCCTCTTTGGCTCGAGATCTTCGCCACCGAGAGTGGGTGTTACATCCATCAACCGCCAACGTTTGAACTTTGATAAGTTTTCCATTTTACGGGGGTGAAAAAAGGGATAACAAGACCTTTTGAAGTTGTATAACCTTTGCAAGTGATTGATTTGTGGGTGCTCTTGAATGACCTCCAAAGATGAGTGCAATTGCTATGAACAAAGTAGTTGGAAAGCTTCAGAATGTAAATTGACAGAGTTTATTTGCAAACAATTCAGGAGGATTTGGGATAAGACAAGCTTGTAATTTATAGAAGTAGAAATAGTTAGAAATTGGTTGAACATGGTTGAATGCACATGCTAAAAATAGCATTGGAGGAGGTTACAACAGTGTTGGGGCATTTAGGGAAATAAATGAATTAAATGCAAAAGTGCATCCGGAAAGGTGGTTGTATGTGTAATTCAATTGCCCCCACCTTTCTAGGATTCTAGAAGTGCAATTAACTAGGATGAGGATGTGGAGTCCAAGTGGAGTCTAAGTGGATGTTGACCAAGTGGTAGTTGACTAGGATGTGCACACACTTAATTAATAAATGATAATTAACTTAGCACAAAGGGGTAAAAGGGTACTAGAGATTAATTTAATTAATCTAAAGGGTGCAATGTGTATGAATTAATCAATTTAATCAATTAATCACAAATGGGTGAATACCATGGTGCGTTAGGATACCATTGGGAACATATGGAAACATGTGTGTAATTTTGGGGTGTCTACACTTAATTCATAGATGGTTCAACCGTTTATCTCTATAGGGTTTTTCCGTCATACTCTTATTCACCAATCATCTAAGTCATACATGGATTCTTATGGATCTAGTCCACCTTTCTCTACTCCCAAGGTTTCCATGGCATATGCACTTGAGTCACATTATTTGACACAAGTAGGACCTAATACTCTATCTCCCTCGAGAAAATTCTTCACCTCCTTAGGATGTTATCATTGGATAACTCTCTTGCTATCCATCATTTTTACATAGATATGCATTGTGGAAAAGAAAAACATTAAAATATTTGTAAAAATGTAAAATCAGAAGTTGTGCATCTTACTTGCATTGTTTACATTTTATATTCCACATGTTGTATGTTATTTTGGTTTGATAGATAACATGTTTTTATCTCTTTACACACATGCATTCACTTGGAATATTTATTTGGATGTAGGACACAAAGACCAATACACATTAATAGGAGCACTATGTTTCCTTACAATCTCATCATGGGGAAATGCCTCTACATTATGCAACGTTAACATATATTTTTGGCATATTAATATATTTGGTTAGAGTTTAGGAAATAAATAAAACCATAACACATAAAACTCGATACAATGAATTCACCGATATCATATTATGTAAATAATGACTAATAAATAAGAACATAAGACTCCTCAAAATAAGGATTAAAGTGCAACAAATATCAGTTATGTGATTTTTTATAACTCACATAAAAATATCAAACATATACAAAATAATAAAAAACACAAACAACTCACCCAGTGAGTAATAACAGATAATATTCCTAACATTCCACCCTTAAATGCGAACATGGGGAAAACACCATCTTCAACCAAGTTACATGCACATGATCCTCAAATCTGACTTTGAGAACTACATCATCCATAAATAGGGTTCCATCAACCTATCCAAGTGAATACATGAATTGGGACCCATCAACCAATTCACATTAACCATCTAGTCACTTTGATCAAGAACACTACATATAATAGTATCAATGGTATAAATATCCACATCATCATCATAACAGGAAAACATGGAAAATTTACGCACATAAGAATAGGAATGTTCTCTTGTTCTTATTTATCACACACAAATAAAACCAAAAATGTGTCACTAAAGCAATATGCAACTTTTGAGGTAGTGAAAAATTCCATGACATTGATCGCCCTCCTGCCTCTATGTCCTCCATCCTCTAATAAATTTACTTAGTACAAATAATATTTATCTTTGGGATAGATGATAGGCTCATTTTCACTTTCCTAAGAAGATACATTTTCCCAATCATTTTCAACAACCAATCCCTGTTCATTTATCTTATCATCTAAGAGATCTTTGGATCTCTTTTTATAGTTCACAAATTGATGTCCTGACTACTTGCAATAATGACACAAAATATGTTTCCTTGAAGATATGAACTTTTGTTTACCTTTATAGGATGATGATTTACTTTTTCTAACCATGATATTTTGTTCTTCTAGCACAAATCTTTTGATTTTTTTATTATTCATCCAAGAGAGAGAGGAGATTAAGTTTTATAAACTAGGATTGATCTTACTAAGAGTAAAATAAATATTTTTATACTTATTTGGCAAGTTATTTAGTAAGATAGCTTTAACATATTTTTTTATCAACCTCATATTTTATTCCTACTAATTGATTCAACATGGAGTAAAACTTATTGATACGTTGAACCATATTTTTGTTTTCTCCCATCTTTAGTCCAAAGAATTTTTCTTTAGTGCCACTACCGCACTACCATCTTGAGATCCAAATAGCTTGTTTAATATCATCCAAATGTTATTAGATGACTTGGTTAGATCAATATGATGCAAATATGCATCGATAGTCCTAGACCAATAATTTTTATTTCATTCCGATCCTTACTTTCCCATTTCATTGCTTCATCTACATCATTCGGCTTTTTATTTTTTTGTTGATAATGTCACATAAGTATTTATCAATCGGTGTAGTTGAGTTCGAACTTTCCATGTATGGAAGTCATTACCTTCAAACCTTGCGTATTAAATTCAACTTATCCATTTGAATAAATGGACATTGGATCCTCCGATAATGTGTCCTTACAAAAATAATGAATTTTACTTTTGACAATAGAGATGCACTTGATAATGTTACTAGATCTAATATAACTAGAAGCTATTAATACAAATATTTTTTTTCCTTATAACATTATACCTCTAATGACTTCTAAATCAAAATGATCAATGACTCAACAATAATAAATTAAAGATTAGAAGACTTTACTTTAAATTATAAATAATATAAAATACTTCTACCCGGATAGACTTATTACGTGCATGGAGATAGAAAATATTCCATGAAAAATATCGTTAGACGCATGATGTAAAAAAATCCGCCACTAATCCCAATTCTCGAGTGGAAATTTCAATACACGTAAGCACAATAGATTTTTCATGCAAGTCTCCACCTATGTGCCATTCCAAGATACTAATCTTATGCCAACTAATGCAAAATCCAATGTATGATTCTATACACGTCATTCGTTGAGTCAAAGATCAAGTTCAAAGAAAATATTAAACTAGCAATCACATGTGTACAATGCAATGTGAATGTTGAATGATATATGTTATTTGATTTAGAGGAATAGTTAAGCAACTGCAAGAGTTCCTAACATAAATCTTGGTGTAGGGTACAAAGATGATAGGGCAGAGGCTAAATTCACAGAAGAAAGTGTCAACTAAACAAATTGAGGATAAAAAATGAAGATAACAGGATGAAAATTAAAAATTAATACGCATGGGGGTTTGTCACCTATTGTGTCCATTGAAATGTTTCCTGATTCGTAGCTATTAAATATCAATTTTTGGCATATAGTAAAGGAAAAAACTGTTGGACATTAGTTACTTGAAATTTGTTAACTCTCCATACGCAACTGTGCCCAAGCATTGGTACCTAGCATCTTCACCAAACTTGTCATGGTCACAGTTATATGACCTTGTAAAGAAGAACAATATAGGTCAAGATAAGACCAAGAAAGTGAGTCACCCACCTATACATTCCTTTTAATATTGTCATTCTCTTTATACAAAAATGTGCTCATCCAATAACCACATCATATATCTTCTGTAACTTTCGGCTTCTCTTGTATTATACCTGAATTGCCCATCCTTTGGAATATCATAACCCCCTTCATCCAAATCATCATTTTTAGAATCGGCAAAGGTTTTGCAACTCCATACAATTTTACCAATGCCTTTTATGTGTTATCTTTCTTCTCGTGAAAGTTTATACTCGATATGATATTATTGATCACTTTTCTCTGGACATGAATTTCCTCTTTCTTATTGAAAGGCCTTTCTAAATATTTTGTATTATCTTTCATTGGCAATTGCAAGTTTGATAGAAGGTAAAGCTTCAGTTGCCTAGGGAAGTGATCTTGAACAAGAAGAGAAAGAGGAAAAGGATAATTTACTGCACATTTTGTCCTACCAGCATTATTTCCATATTTCTTTTTAAGGTTTCCCAACAATCTAATACTTTCCAGGTATAATCTTGCTGCTTACTCCATATTTTACGCTATTTTCCTTTATTAGGAGGGATTTTGTATCTCACAAAGAAGTAGTTATTTTGTGTTTAGATTTTTTTGGCTTTGTTCTTTTCGCGATGAGCACGTAAATTTCACAAGAGATCAAACATTATGACATTCAATTCACAAAACAAAGACATTTAATCGAGTTGTATTTCTATTTCGACTATGGTCGTGTCAGTGAAAATGAATTTCCAGAATGTGCTTATCATTGCCCAATGCCCATTCTCGTAGCCCTACAGCTAAAAACACAAAAATATCTAGACGCTCGTCACATCGCCTGTCAAATTTAATTTAGTGTTACTCCCGTTAAAATTAAGCCAACGTCGTGAACGACCGGAAAGGCCTTTCCTATAGGGGGAACACCTTCTTCGTAATTAACAACCATCCAATGCCAACTTATGGGTTGTTTAAGGTCTTCCAAACACTTTCCCCTTAATCAAGCCCTGTAACTGATATCAATTGAGTACAAGAGCCTAAGGCCCTTTTAAATTTAATTAATTAAGAGTTAGACAAAAGGAAGAGCACTCAGACACTTCATAAGTGAGAATGAAGGAACTACTTAAGCAATGGAGATAAATATTATACTAATGAAAATGTATATAACCTAGAATTTCTCTCTGTAGAGTTTTCCTGTTTCTGAATGTGATAAAAAAATATGATGGGCAACAATGTATGGCTCCACTATAGAGTCTCTAGCACTACATCCATCGGGAAATTGTACGTACCCAAAATTGTAAGGTCTCAGATCTTTTAATAAGTGTAACAAGTTCCCCAATGATGATACAGGTCTCCTCGCAAGGTGTTCGGGATCCGGAAAAGCCCTCGGAGTATGCGTTAACATCCCGCATGCCCCGCTTAGCCCCCGCGCCCTTTGTTTTCCCCTTTTTCCCTCTTTCCTTGGCCTCTTGATCTTCAGTGATGAAACCGCCGCCCTCCTAACCGCCGCCTTGCTCAGAGCGGCGGTCCTGCGCACGCGTTTTCCAGAACGTTCTTTTGACGCGACTCGCATAAAATATCATGATTCACCAGCTTTTCCTTGCCAAATTGAGCATGCATTTATGTTTTTGGTCCCCTGGAATAGTGTTTTTCCTTTGTTTATTGTTTAGGAGTTCAATTTGGTTTTGATTTTTGGGTGATTGAATTCCTATAAATGCATGGCTTGTGCTCAAACAAATGGCCTGGATTTTGAAGACTGATCTTTGCTCTCATCTCCTCATTTTAGTATTTTAGTTTGTTATCTTGTTTAAGAAGCCATAGTTTCAATTCACTTGCATCTTTAGTTAGATTACTCAGCTGTTGGTAAGCCACATACCCATCTTGTGCAGGCAGTGCTGTCATTTCATCCAATCTGGTCTGAAGCTTGCCTCTGAATTTTCTCTTTGCTGTAGATTTAATTTTCATTGTTGCTTAGAGTTCTTAGTTCAGTTCATTATATGCCTGGTTAGCTTTATTTAGCTGTTGGTAAGCCACATATCCAGCTTGTGCAAATAGTGTCGTTATTTTATCCAATCCATTGGAATAGAATAGCTTAGGAAGCCATTAAAGTTGTAGGTTTTGCTCTTCGAATAAGATAGTTACAGGTTCTGGTCACTTCATGTTGCATGACTCGCAGTAAAATCCCGCTAGGAATCGCATAAGCCAAGCTCTGTACTCTTGCGTTGTCCCTCTCCTACTCGCATTTTCGGTCTGCATTCTGAGCTGTCCTTGTCCTAAAATCTACTCCTATCGGTGCTAGCATTACACGCTTTTCTGGATCCACGTGAACACGAAAGAACGAGGAGATCATACTGAGGGGACGAGATCACACACACCATCAGATTCGCCACTATTCTGCGGAATCCAGGTTTTAAATTTCAAAGTTATAGTTAGAATCATATCAAATAGAGTAGATAAATTGCTTCATTTCAGTAAATTCTATTCTCAATATTGCCAGGGAAGTTGTGAGGATTGATAGTTTCTGAGAAACTATGATTCACTCCTCACTTCTGAGGTAGGATCAAAAATCTTGCAGATAAATTAGACGAGCTATTTTATTTATTTAGAATAATTCTACAAATCGCACAGGCAAATAACTACACTCAGTTATCTTGTCTGCTTTTAAATTATTATTTAGTTATTATTCCTAGATACGCTTAAAATAGTTTGCTTTCTTTAGTCCACGTAGTTAAAATTTGCTTCATTACGCTTAGATTTACATTTCATTTCGTATGACAATCACGGGACCTCAGGAGCCCAGGGAATATATATTTGAGCCAATCGTGCCTCAACCAAACCTCGTCACAGCAATAGTTGACATAGACCAAAATCTCATAATACAAGTATTCCGAACAACCACAGATTTACAATTGATCGGTTCTCAATTAAGAGGGTTAAACGTAGAAGACGACCAAGCACACACATTTTGGTCGAACCAACCAAACTACAGATTGCCCTAGGTAAAGCACTCACACGACTGTAGAAGGGTTCGAAAGAGAACAAACCTTTGGTTGTGATCCTTTGGTCCCACAAATGCGGAGACACTCTCACGGACATGCATGACACCTTTGGTTTAAGGATCCAAGTTGCGCGAACGCCTGTGAGATATTCTGAGAAAATCACATAGTTATTGGTCCTAAACATAGAAGCTGAGAAAGCATATGATTACTGGATACTAGGGATTAGAACTTGATTTCGCGTATGACCATAACAGGACCGCAACAACCAAGAGTCTATGGTTGTGATCCACAGATCCCACAGCCCAATGAATCCACAAGTCAATCAGATATAGACACTACCCTACGCACCTTGGTATTTAGATCCACTCCACTTCCACCCATCATCATCGAACAATTGTCCTTACTAGATATAGCGGCTAACGAAGCTAGAGAATTCTGGACTAGGCCAGAGAATCGTCCGTAGAGTCAATTATATTCACCATCCACTATATGACCTTATCAGGAGACATACACGAAACTATCCCAGGTCATTTTCCACGTATTCCACAACCCATAGATCGAATCACGCTAGAGCTCGATATTGATTGGAGCCTTTGAGCAGTCATCCTTGCCGATCGATCTATCACACCAGTCCAAGTTAGAAGGGCCTTCTTTGCCTTAGATTCGCAAATTCCACTAGTGCGTGTCGAAGACATTAGACTGCCTAACTAGTTTGTCTGCATCCCACGCATATTCTACCCCCACCGGCTGTCTCGGACGACCTCGAGAGGTCGGGTACGTGGAAGAGTTACTTGTAGATTCTCACGCTCACCTGTCACTTTTCCGGCGTACGAAACCAAATGGATAAGAACAACGTTGAGGTGGCCACCAACCAATGTCATAACTTAAAGATGGAAATGCATTTGGTTCTTTGAAAGTTGTCCAGTATTTCACTCTGTCCCCAAATTCTCTAAAGCAGACTTCAGTAAAGGCTTTGAAATCTTCTTTGTTTGACATCATGCCAATCAAAATTGTTAGGCATATGATTGGCAATGACTTTGAAGCATAGTTTCATAAATTACCACAACCAATTTTGAGAATACAAAATTTGGTACTTTTTTTAACATTGGATATAGCTTACAACTCAGTGTCATGTTTAGTATATATTATAGATAGAAGTATTACATTATTTGGGGATTGATCCATCCTCCATAGGCATCTTCAAAAGGATTTATTTTACCCTAATATTATCTATTTGTAACCAGTTGTACTTTCCGCTTCCATTAAACACTTAATATAATTTCATTTCATTTTGACACTATTGCAATTAATGAATGAAAGAGTCTCAATTCAAGTGACCATTAAAGAAAGTTCAGTACCATGGAGGATGAGTTCATTAATGAGATTATTGTAGTATTTCAATCCCTTTGGATTGATGGCCCCCTTTCCATCTGTAGAAAACATCCAGAAAGTTAGACAAGAAGTATAACTGTATAACAAACAAGTTTTTTTCCCTTTGTCATCAAAGAAGACTTTCTTACCAGGTATTAGTCGAGACCATGAGATGGAAAATCTGTATGCATCTAGCCCCATTTTAAACATCAGATGAACATCCTCCTGAAAAAATGTTTATAATGAACAGGTATCATCAACTGAAACCTGATAGAGTATAACTTATATAATATTACTTGGACCAAATAAGCAAAGTGGAGGAATTGAAATTACTTTATAATGGTGGTATTGGTCTGCAGAAACATCTCCAGTGCTTCCATCTTGCATTTTCCCTTGAAGTTGGTTTATTCAAAAGGACCCAAAAAAGTTAGTGGACTGTAAAAGTACAGATAACTTGGAATGGACAAAAAGGACCTCAAAATATCTCATATTAAGTTATAAAAGACAAAAGTTTTTATCATTTACCACTGAAACAAAAAAATCCCAATACCAATTCAAGGAAAGACAAAGGGAGTCCATTTCTTAAAATATCTTGGCAACCCAAAAGAGAGGGACTAACCTGAATGTGTGTATGTGTCCCAAATGCAAGGTTTCCAGCCATCATCTGCTACTGCACCTTCAATCTGTATATACCCACCCAAAAGTTCATATTCCCATACAAGAAATAATACAGAAGAAAGCACCAAGGGAAAATGATTATACCTGGTAAGTAGAAGTGCCTGCAACAAATAAAAATTCTTGAGGAAAATCAACTCTATTGAAGTTGTCCTCCTTAAACCCTTCAATCTTTAATTGCAGAGAGACATGAATTCATGTGAACAACCAAAAGAAAAACGCTTCTCTCTTGAAAATCTCCAAACTTTCTTACAACGAATCTACCTATATAAAACCCTCAAAAACCCAGGCGATAACAAGGATTTTCCCCGATCTTTACCGAAACAACTACCACGGCAGGTTTTGAACCTGGCTTTCACCAATGTCCGTCAAAGGTAAAAATGAAGGCAATGAGCCAGATTTTTAGAATAAAATATCTTTCAACAAATAATTTAAAACAATAGTCCAAGATCAGAAAGGGCGGATGCGACTTAAACTTCCGCAACAATATTTGAAGCCAAATGTGTCAAATTTTACAGATGAAGCTCGACATAAAAAAAACTACGCCGCATAACTATTCTTATAATAGAAAAATTTCCACGGTGGTTATTGAAGCCCAATTTACGGGAGGAAAGTCAAAAATTTCTCCCCATGAACAGTTGGCATGGTCATGGCTTCCCACGATCATGCAATCTTGGTTTGAAACTCACCATAACCTTGCGAGGTATCCTCCAGTTGCTTCACGGTGACCAGGGTTCCATCCTTGAGAGCTCCAGCGTACCGAATCGAATTTGTTGGTTATGACTTTTAGCTCGTTAAGGCCAAATCTAGGAGGCAACACCGACAATGCCTTCAAAACTATGTCCTCCTCTTCTGGTTTCCTGAGTTTGACCTTTCACTTCTTCAGACGAGGAAAGATGATGCAAACTATGGTGACCAACAAGGGTTGAGGAGTGCAACTTACACCTTCCACACTTTTGAATAAAATTACAAGTCCATTTAAACAAAACCATTGCAATTGTTCTATTTATGCCTGCATTATTTTTATCAATCTTCACTAGGTATATTATGGTAACAATTATTGCTAAAACATAAGTCGATTCCTGACATCCAAAACGTTGAAGTATCATCATACCACATACTAAAAACACTCCAATGTAAAAGATAATCTGATGTGCTACACACATGGAAATGGTCAGATGCATTTCTTCAAAATTATGCAATGTTTGTACCTGGCAGTTATGATAGAATATGTATATCATGGTTTAGTTGTTCTATATATGCCCACATTAACTTTTAACATTGTCTTCACCGGGTATATTATGGTAATAATTGTTGCTAAAACATAATTTAGATTCCTGGCATCTAGAACATTCAAGTATCATCATACCACATACTAACATCATTCCAATGTATGTACATCCTTCATGTGAACTTAGTGTTTTAATGAACTTGCAATCACTACAATCAATCCAGTAAGTTGTAACTGATAGAATTTGATATTAAGATAATGGAACATAATATTCTGGTGTTCAATTATCTGGCATTCAACTTTAAAATGTGGGCCAACCTCATCTTTTGGAAATAGATCAAGAAAATAGTGAACCTTAATATAGACATCGTAAGGACATGTATGATTTTCTTTACAATTACAATTGAGGAATGAGTTTGAATCTTAAGAACAGGACCTGATTGGATTCTAGCTTCCTGTGACGCAATGACATCAAGGGAAAACTACATGCCAAATAAGTAACAGGCATAAAGGCAACAACAAAGGAGAAATAGATAATAACAGTGTAGGGGAACATTTTGGAATTTCATTATACTTTATAGTTAGATGTGTTGGACAAAAAATTATGATTACAGATCTTTATGGGAATGATTAAGCATTTGAGTAATGTCTATGGGTCTTGACTCTTGATTCTTTATTGTATTTTTAAATACTTGATTAATCATGATGGTTACATACGGAAGATTGTCCCCAGCTAACATAGGCATCATCACCAAATCTATATGAGTGTCTTACTAACAATAAGAGATTTCTCTCTGTAGCATTTTCAAACCTATGATTATTGGAATATTGTACATTTCCCATGAATGTTAATGATGACATTTCAATTTCTAGTATATGTATCTTATTTATGACTTGGTTACTTTTCTGTATTATACTATCATGTGATAAATGCAAGATGGAAGTAAATTTTATAGCTTTATTATCAATAAAAGTTGTTGATTTTCTCTGTTATCTACCTATATTTTGGCACCACTTGTTGTTACATACTCATGTAATCTATTTACAATCGCAACCCATGCAATTGTCAAAGTACCATTACCTTATAATGGTTGCCAACGCCATTCTCTCCTTACGTAACATTAAATCCACCATATGTACTACTCGATCACAAAATAATATCCCAAAAAGATACTTGATATCTGTAGAAAATAACATGGGTTAACCCGAATATCCATTCCAATTTCCATTTATGTCTTTATTTACCCAAATCAATCTTGTCTCTTTGAACAAGAAAACTCTTTAATTATAAATAATTCATGATTCCCCCTATTGTCCGTTTGGTGAATTAATCACCCACTTGTTTCTTAATTAATCATCTGTCATTTTTGAAACAAAAAGCAAGGCAGATAGTCAAACTGACATTTTCCTGTACAAAATTAAAAATGGATCTGATAACCATTACATACAATTACAAAGAAAAATCAAAACACATGGTGCCACTGCCATTGCCATTACAAAATGAAGTCATATGAAAGTCAAATTTTCTATTAAGAATGAATTTTGAACAATCATGTACAAATGCACTTTGTTACGTGTCTAGTGCTAATATTGTACATATGATACACAGATAAGTGTCGCCGTTGTCGCTATTCGCTAGTAATTTTTTCAACGTGGGGCAACTCCCCTCTAAATATTTTTCTTGAATACGAACAAATCCCTATAACTAAATATTTGCTTTTCTAGTTTCTTAAAATGAGAGAAAAATGATTCCCAACTCAAGAATACCTTCAGTGATGAAAATCCATTTTAAAGTCAGCACCATTCTACTCACGATAGCACTTGACAATGTAATAGGGAATAAGAAATAGCTCACCATAACATATTAATCATGACTCAAATATAGTGAATGATAATTTCTAGCATGGAAGCACAACGTCCAAAAAATAGGGGAAACATATTAATTCCTATATGTATCAAAGTCTATTGCTTAGCTTTCCACTCAACATACTCCTCAGGAGAAATTTTTTGTATAATATTGTTCAGAATCACACTCATAAAAGTCAATAAATACAATCAAATTGAATATATTTTGAGTGTTTCAAATGAAGGTGAAATAGGAACATGTAGAACATATCTTAATTATCTAAATAAACCTTGGTGAGTTTTTTGTTTTCTCTATAACTATTTTACACATCGGGCACTTATTACCTATATTTGCCAATGTATTTATTAGCTCGGACCAAGGAACAAAATCTAGTGAAAAATAAAATTGAAAAATAAAAAAATGTGATAAAAATGACGATTTTGTGAAGTCTGTGTTTCTATAAGATGCGTTGGTACTAAAGGTTTGCCCTGTTTGTAGAAATTTTTCCATCAACATCTAATACAACTTTGAATGCCCACATAGATCACTGTGTTTCTGTTGAGCCAAATGCTAAAAAGGATGGAACTACATCTACAACGCATAAAGTAAGGGCCATAAAAAAGAGATCACTTGCAGACATATGTGCCAAGGCACCTTATTGCACATTAAAGGATTTGGAGCACATGACTGCATCACTGCAATCAATAACATGGAGTACGGAAAATATGTAATTTGATTTACCGACAGGTAGCATCTAACTGCTTGATGGAATGTTTGAAGTGGAGGGCAACCCATGGACTGCAATATTCATAAAACAAGTGCATATTCTCCTCACAAATTATGATGACTGTAAACTAACGAAGACATTGACATCCAAGAAAAATTCAAACTTTCTACATAAGCAGATAATTCAAGGCATTTTGACAAACACTTGGTGACCTTTCTTTTCTCCCCATCACGTTTCTATAAAAACATGTGAATATTTATTTTGTAGCAGTCATTGGACAAATCCATGAGAATAAGAGACTCCATACAAGTGGCAGGAGAGGAGCGTGGAAACAACAGAGTCGGGTTATTTCCTCGCAGACCAAAATAAAATATAGATCCTCTTATCACTGACTTGGTGGAAAAAACAACCAACCGCCGCTCTAATATTTTAACCCACCCAATTCCATGCACAGGAAACTAAGAAGCCAGAAAAAATACAGGGTAAACACTGGAAAATGCTTTCACAAAACGCGCGAAATCATGAGTTAAACCAACATTCAAATGGAAAAACCACATTGAACAAAAATTGGAATTATATGCACATGCATGATATATTTTGAATAAAAAGTTAAGAAACTCCATAACAACACTGCAAACAGAGAGAGAGATCTTACCGGATCTCAGACGCGTTGGAGAACAAGTTTTCTTCACACAACTCTACAAAGGAAAATATTGTTAATAATCTGGGTCATCGCACATTTACCAACAAACCCTTCGGCACTAATCCCTGGGCGTGGAGCTACTGATCGACGATGGAAGGAGGCTCTGTCTACTATTCAATCCACCACAGTGCTGAAACAGTGACCCTCAACCATCGCTAGGGGAAGATGTTGATTTCAATAAATACCCATTGTGCACAGTCTCTGACGCGAGAGTGGAGGTCATTCCGAGAAGGCGCCCATGTGTACTAACACACATTAATCAAATATATATTTCCAAAATTGAATGACGGACATGGCAGCCAAGTTAATGCACATGTCATTTCTAGCAACAGTGTAGACTAAGGCTACACGAAACAAAGGTTCAACGGAGAAGGTTTCTCCAATGATCTTGCAATGGCCAACAGAAAGTATGGGCTACCGATACGAATAGTCCAACAAAATCTCCAAACACAACATTATCATACCAGGGGTATGGGAGAATATGTTCCACTTACTGAGCCCCTTTCTATCCTCCTCTGCAAAAAAATAAATCTATGGGTTAGAATTTTGAATATTAAATCTCGTTCTGCCTTTGCAAAAATATAATACAGACCCTGCATAGCAGAGGAAAATAACCTAATTCCCAGAAGACACCCCCATCCATTTCATCCATTGCGATGATATGATGTTTCCGTTGTATCCATGACCTGACAAAGCACTGCTTAGCCTCCAACCGCATAGATTTGAATTTTAGGTTATTAAATAGCCTCTCAATGCAGTCCTCCTCTCCTATTGCTTCCTCTTGCTCAAGGCCCTACCGACTCTGCTATTTCTCGAGAAGAATATGTTATGGTGGACGATCGACTTCCGCCATGCTCACTCTTCTACCACTCCTCTCTCTTAGCAGCCCAAACACGTAACTACCATTTTACTGAAAACCCTAAACCAATAGCAAATATTGTTAGGAAATATATCTTAGTGCTCCATTTGTATGTACGGGTGAATAATAATTACATGTGTAATTATTATTATGGTAAATTAGTGAAAGTACATTTACTATGTAAATGTAAATAGTAAATGTAAAATGTGGTTAGTATGTGGTAAGTTAGTAAGTTAGAATAATAAAACAATTAGTATTGTTTTATTATTATATTGGTGAGAGGTTGAAACCATATGGGTGTATGGTTATACATGAAGACAAATGTTGTTGTAAGGATTGTTATTTTACATCTCCTATATAATGGAGTGTAATGAAATAGTGAATATATAATAAAAATATAATATAGAGTTCTTGTTTTCAATTATTGTCTGTGTAGCTATTTCATGGATTCTTTGTATTAGATCAGATTAATTTCTACATTTGGTACCAGAGCAGGTTAAATCTGTCTCGAAGAAGATCTCATAACTTTTGTTTTGTGATCTGGGTTTCTCCAAAAAAAATTGTGTGGAACGATCTATTATACAAAAAGCTACAGTAAAAATTTCAGCAAAACCCAGTTCGTAGTTTGGGAGAAACGTGCAATTTACTATACAACACATTGATCACTGCTATTTTTTGGAGAAATCAGAGAATCAAAGGTAATTCAAATCTACATTCAATTTTTTTGGATATTTAGATTCAGTAAAATGGATACACCATTATATAAATTTAATGGGCTGAACTTCCATACATGGAGAGTAAAAATCCAGATGCAGTTAATGAATAAAAACCTATGGAGGATAGTAGATGGAAAAGAAAAAGCACCTACATATATAAGCAAAATTGTAGAATGGGAAACTAGAGATGAACAAATAACAGATGAAATTGACTATAATTCTGAAGAATTTCTATTCTAAGTGAAGTTCTTGGAGGAAGGAGGCACAGGAGGTTGGAGGTCATTCAACGACCTCTCGTCAGTCACCAACGATGGGGCCGTATCAGCTATGGTGATTTTTTTATACAGTGTGTTCTTGTTGTTTCTTTGTATTTTCGCAGAGTGTTTGGTTGTAGTGTTCCTATTGTGGTTTGCAGAATAAAGGAAATTTCACATTGAGGGGGGAACATGATCTCAATGTTCCATTTCTAGTTTTCTACATTTCTGGTATTTTCTATATATGAGCAGCAGATTTCAACAGAATTTCCTATGTTATTCCCTGCAGTGAGATGTGATGAGGGCTAAGAATAATACTTGGCATATCATGATGTGGTTGTAGGTAAACCACTTGAAAACCTTCATTTTTGGTTTGTGGTACACCACTTGTAAAACCACCATTTTTGGTTGTTGGTAAAACCACCATTTTCGGTTGTTGGTAAACCCTATGCAAAACCATCACCCTTTTGGTTTGTGGTAAACTAGTTGCAAAACCATCATTTTCGGTTTATGGTCAACCCTATGAAAAACCATCCATTAGGTTTATGATCATCCTGTAAAATCATCAGATCATGAGCAGGTGCAAGTATAAGGCAGGTTTTCCCCATGTTCGCACTAAGGGGGGGAATGTTAGGAAATATATCTTAGTGCTCCATTTGTATGTACGGGTGAATAATAATTACATGTGTAATTATTATTATGGTAAATTAGTGAAAGTACATTTACTATGTAAATGTAAATAGTAAATGTAAAATGTGGTTAGTATGTGGTAAGTTAGTAAGTTAGAATAATAAAACAATTAGTATTGTTTTATTATTATATTAGTGAGAGTTGAAACCATATGGGTGTATGGTTATACATGAAGACAAATGTTGTTGTAAGGATTGTTATTGTACATCTCCTATATAATGGAGTGTAATGAAATAGTGAATATATAAGTAAAAATATAATATAGAGTTCTTGTTTTCAATTATTATGCAGTGTAGCTATTTCATGGATTCTTTGTATTAGATCAGATTAATTTTTACATTTATATCATGCAACTGCAAAACACCAAAAAACACAAAAATGTCTGGACTCCGGTCGAAACCGTCAAAAGCGGAAGTCAAGTTTAATCGCCTTGAAAAAATGTCCAAGCATACGTCAAATTTAACATAGTCAACGAAACGTCCAAAAGGGCATTTCCTATAGGGGAATGCCTTTGGCATAATTTGCCGGAGGCGTTTACTTTAAAGAATGCATTGCTGGAAAGTGTCAAATTCCGGTGGCTTAACTTTACAGGTTGCTGGATTTTAGATATTTTTGTAAGTCATAGATATTTACTATTCTTTGACTCCACATCCTTTAAATGACATTTTAGACTTGGCAATAACCATTCTTTGGTGCCCTTGCTTTTGGGAGTGGCCAGCATGAGAACATCACGAGTGACTGCGGTGTTAACTCATGGTTCTGTTTTTTATTTTACTTTACTAGCAGCCATAGCTAGCCGACAGAAAAACCGACTCTCTACACCTTTCCCTTCTTTATCTTTACACTGGAATTGTTCTTTGAGTAAAATTATACACATAAAATTGAAGCCCTCTCTGGCGTAACTTGCACGACTCACTTGCAATTGCTAGTAAATACCAACAAATTGTAGACAACTATATCCCACTACCACTTATCTAATTGTGTATATCCACAAGCCAAACATAAATTCAAAACAATAGCTAGAAGGTTGTAGAATACATGGTTGAGAATAAGACGAGATATATAGGCATCTTATGCACTTTCATCAAATTTTCAGACATAAAATACTTTTGGAAATATCATATAAGATCATGCACCTTTCTTAATGGGATGTGCCTTTCTTCTGATGCCTCTTGATAAGCAAACAAATACCACGCTCCGAAAAGACTTATTATAGACAACATACAACTTGATGTTTGGTGTATTTAACGATGAGACAACCACATTTAATTAATGACATATATCCATTATTTTTTTATATTGACAAATGACGCAAAATAAAATGATTCGCGGTGTGAAGAGTTTGGTACTCCCGAGAAATAAAAAATGATTAAGCTTTGCGAGATGTTCGATCCATTCACATCCAAAATAATTTTATGTGGCCCTCCCTCTTCCTCTCGTGCCACTTTAGATTATAATACATGGG
Source organism: Taxus wallichiana var. yunnanensis (assembly GCA_018340775.1). Classification (NCBI taxonomy): domain Eukaryota; kingdom Viridiplantae; phylum Streptophyta; class Pinopsida; order Cupressales; family Taxaceae; genus Taxus; species Taxus wallichiana. The sequence goes on along the minus strand of CM031243.1, from coordinate 218,334,471 downwards.
GTGTAGGAATTGTTTTCATTGATTAAATGCGGAGCTCGAAGAGTTGATTGTTTGGAGCCTCGTCTATAGTATGGTTTGGTCCAAAGCTCGGAGTTAATAAAGTTGATTTTTTGGAGCTCGTAGCAGATTTTTTCTAGATCTCAAAGTATAAATGGTCCGTAGCTCGACGTATAAATGGTCTCGGAGCTTGCATACGATATTTTGGTCCAGAACTTGGAGCTAATAGATTTAATTCTATTCATGGAAACATTGCTCATCCGGATCTTGAAGTATAAATGGACTGGATCTCGCAATCCGAGCTCATAGTGGATTTTTCTCGTTTGTAGTCATAAGGTTTTGGTCTATAGCTAGCAGCAGTTTCTATATGGATCTAGTAGAATAATCTTTCCCTAGTTTGTATATTTTTTTAATTTGGAGCTAGCGGTGGTGAGCCCACCGTTGTAATACATTCTGAACTACACTTGAATAATCTAGAGCCTCATCGGTCAATTCATCCGGAATGATAAGAAAACATAATGGTGGTCCAACTCCTCTTATGTTTTAGCATTGATGTGTTTCTTACATGGATAATCAAACTATATTGGCTAGCTCTATTTTGCATTTATATCCAGTTCATGAGCCAACCTTCATTTTGTCTTGGTGCCCAATGATTACGAGGCACGATCGGTATAAAAGAACATGAAATTGAATTAGTATATGAGTGAAATAAAATGGAGAGAAAAAGGAATAAGTAAATTGTGGAGTAAGAATAGTGTGGAAGAAGAGAAGCATTATGCGAATCTATCATTAAATCTGAAAGAAAATAGAGAAAATGGCAAGTTTCTAAGGAGGAGCGAGCAAAGTATGAAGAAGATGGTAATTTGATAAGGAAGAAGAAAACAACAATGGGAGAACTCGGAAGGTAAGAGTATGTCAAATGTGCATCCAGAAAGTGAATGAAATCTGTGTGTATGGAATAGTGGTTCATAAACCGAGAAAAGAGGGTAGAAGTGTAAATGAGTGGTGAAAATAAATGTGAGGAACATCGAAAGATACAATATTAAGAGCAAAGTTATGAAAGATAAAGAAGTATAATTGGGGATTGGTATCTACAACGAGTTAGTACTCTCAAATTGGTTGAGTTGGTGCTTGGAATTTGGGATTGGTGTCTCCATTATGTTGGTGTCTACAAAAATTTGTACAAAAGTTAATTTTTTGACTGGATTTGGATAGTATATCCAAGTAGTCATTTCTTTGTGGATTTTTTCCTGAAATGGTTTCCACATAAATTGTGTGTTTGTAATCGTTATATTTTGTGTGATTGTTGTTGTTGTGAATAATAAGAAAAATATTGATTCACCCCCCCGGTATTAGTGTGTGATCTTCACGGGGATGTAAATGCAATATTAAGGCAATGAAAACCAGAGGACATCCCCTATTGAATTCACTTATCTTCCATTGCTATGATTAGACACCGCTCTAATACCAAATAATATATTTGGTCAAAGTTTAGGAAATAAATAAAACCAAAACACATCAAAATTTGATACAATAAACTCACCATATCATATTATGTAAATAATGACTAATAAATAGGCACATATTTCTCCTCAAAATAAGGAGTCAAGAACAACAAATAGCAGTTGTTACGTGATTTGTTATAACTTACATATCAATATCAAACGTATCTAAAATAATAATAAATACAAACAACTCACCTATGTGAGTAATAATAAAAATATACCTAACACACATTTGACTCATGTTGGCTACTACATCATATTATCATGATTTGGCACTCTTATTTCATGTATAATTGTTTGTGTATAGGTTATTGCTTGCTTTTTTCCTTGCATGTGGCCTATATGCCTTGATTTTATTATGAAACATGGGTATCCCATGATTTGGTATCATGTAGATATCTTTTTGAAAAAAAAATCTCTTGTTTACAAGCCTATGTGGCTTGATTGTCTTGCGACATTGTGGGTGTTCCATATTTATAGGCCCCAAGCCTTTTGTATGATTTTGTATGTCAATGTTTGCAATTGAATGCATTGATGTTTTTTTCTCCTACGTGCATCATTCTTTCTAGTTTCTTTAGATTTTACTATTGGTGTTTGTCACTAGCATTGTTTATGTTGTGTGCCATGGTTGCCACCATGTGTAAACACCTTTCCTTTTACATGTATAAGTTCTCCAAGATGGCCACTTCTTTAGCACTATACACATCTTCTTAAACATTTCTTTTAGTTGTACATGCCTATTTCTTTTGAGCCACATGTTCAACATGGTTTTTACACATGCCTCAAAAGAGGAGGCATCTATCTGGGTTTATTCTATATTTTGAGCATTATTAGCCAAAAATCTAGGGGCGAGATGTAGGTACAAACATGAAACATGATATAGGCACCTAGAAATGTAAGCATACACAATTTTAGCAAACTCAATACGGGGTCAAAATTGTACACTTTTATTAGAACCATACAAGATCTTGTCTAACCCTCCCCCACATTTTTATTGAGGGAAATTTCAATAGTTTTTTCAGCATATTCAAATTTTCACTTGGGTAAGTGAACAAAGATGGGGGACAAAAGGAGGTAAAAAGGAACACCTTTTCTGAAATCAACGAAACTGAACTTTATCAAATAATTCGGCATGCCTATGCTCAAAATTTGACAAAGTGATAAGAATAAATATCGTAGAGATCATAATCTAGTTTCTAAACTACTAATTATTTTTAAAATGGTTGAGATTAAGAGGCTCAAATGTTGTGCACACACAAAGTATGTATATTTTTGTGTAAAAAAGATAAGAACCTATTGTGTGTGTGCCCCCATTTTTTGAGTTGTATAATTTTTTTCAAATCCCTTTGGTATAAATTTAGCTAAGACCATGTATGAGGTCCCACTAAATTTTCATAATTTTTGGATGAATATATAATTTTTTTATTAATTTTCAAAGTGCACATATCCTGAAAATGAAATATTTGTGTGTGCACCCCCATAACTTTGAGAAAAAAGTCATTTTTAGTTTTTTTAGTGCATGTAGAATGGAGTTTAGAAAAAACCACATTTTTTTAATTTGGATGAAAAAATTGTAAATTGTGCACCAAAATGTATGCATAGGTTTTTGCAAGAAAACAAGGCACTAGTAAAAGAAAATATGGATGAAAGCCTTAAACTAATAAGATTTTAGAAAGAATTATATTGTCATCAAGGTAAAAACGAGCTTGACATCATAGTATAATTTATTTTTGAATATTATGTTTTAATGCACGAAATATTGGGGTGCACATGTGAAATTTTGATTTTTTTGTCAAACACAGGTTTTAATCATGCAATACACAGTCCAAACCTTTGGTTTGGAAATCCAAGCCTTTGGATTGGTTATTCGAACCCCAAAAAGATGAAATGCGGCGTGTTATAACGCACTCACATTCCTGTTTCCAATGCGAGAATATGTCCATTTGGGAGGGATAACATGGAAAAACACATAGAAAACCATAACGCGAGCGTGTTATAACGCAAGCATGTTTCAACTTAGTAAACCCGAGCCATAACGTGACCTAGATTTTCCCTTTTCGCGTTATAGCATGATCGAGCCATAACGCGAGCGTGTTATGGCCAAAATGGCCAAAAATATATTTGTGTCTGCTTTTTGGCCCCCATCTTTGTGCATACACACCCCCTCCCACACACACACACACATATTCTATACATTTTCATATGCATACTAATTTCAAATCAATACATGGAGCATGGAATTTTGTATTTCTTCCTCGTACTAACACTTAGCATCGAGTTCGAGTTCAAGAATCTTGGGGCATGGATCTCCTTCCTAGATCAATGTTGTTAACACATTTTCAACATATTTCAACATATATTCAGCTCATACTTAGATGTTCGGGGTATGGGGAGAGTTCGAAGGCACGTATTATCTTTGTATTATATGTCTTTATTTACAAAATCGAGTCTAGCTCCATTTGTAATGGTGTGATCTATGGGGTTATGAAATTTGTAAAGTAGTTAAGGGATTCATGGGAAAGATTACACTTAGATGGGAATATATCAAATTTGTAACTGACCCTTCATTAACACAAGCTAAAATTGGAATTTTTAAAGATTAATATAAAGTCTTATTAGGTAACTTAAAAATAACCATGCATATAAATAAATATCGCAACAATACCTCTAAATAAAACCGAGGTCCAAAACATCCTTTCATTACCATATTTCCAAATGTCAAACAAGAGTTGATCAATTAAATGTCATTTAAACTTTATACATTGTTTCCCACAAATTTATGTAAAAGTTATGATCAACAATCATTTCATAATACAATGATTAGTATCGATTTAATTCATATTAAATATCAAATACATTAGATAACAAGCATGTCTCTAGACAAGTACAACCATATGACCATATGTCATAGTACAAGTAATTTACTATCAAATCATTTTTTCCAGAAGTTCTTGTGTACATGTATATCTCTTTTGTGTAACTGTATAGAGGGAGAACATCATTGGAGTGATTTTCCTCCAACCACAAAACCTTTCGGTTCCCCCACACACCTCTCGCAAGTGAGAGGGGTCCGAACCTTCACGAGGAAGGTAAATAGAGATATTCAACTATCAACAAAGAATAATAATATGAGAACCATGTGTAATATACCCAAATTTCAAAAATATATCCCATCATAAGATCACGACAACCAATACCATCATATGATTCCTGACTAGTACATATTAAGGATAAGTGAACTGAAAATGCATACAACTAGATACATTACTTTGGCCAAATTTTTCTAACTATGCTAATGCAAGCTAAACTTATAGTTTGCACAAACAAATAAGATTTTTCATCCTTCACAACACAACTATCTCGTACACCACTTCCATAATCAAAAATCCTCATCAAGAGGCAATCCATACCAACATTTAAAGCAATGTTTTGATTTAAATAATCAAAGAGGAAAAAAAACCATTTATTCCGGTTTTAAATCCATGTTTCTAGATTTAATAATCATAAAGAAAGAAACCCACATGAGCATATGAATGTATGCTTGTGTGGATTCCATAATGTCGTATTGGCATGCATTCATAGGCTTATGGTATGATAATAATCATAACTAGTTTAACATTAAGTAAAAAAAACTTCCTTCTGCACAAAATAACACTATTCTCTAGGTTGTATTGCAGTCATCACAAAACTCACCCAAGCGCAAGACTCCGCAGCCAACCACATAACTCACACAGCTAACACAAACCTATCTCTAACTGAAGTTACAAACCTCCAAATGAGAAAATTAGAGAAGTTTTTGTTCCTCTTATTAGAGGAGGGAAACTACCTCTCCATTTTAACACAACAATAATATTTGAGGAGATATATTCATTTGAAGTTTCAACATAACAAGGTTGAAGAAAAGCAATTAAGACAAAAACAAAGGTTCAATAGAATTGTGATATCTCCCTCGTTTCTCAATGAAAATAAGAATTTTAAAATGTTCGGAAAAATTACAAAATTTAGCACCCAAAAAAAAAAATTCTTCAAATTGATTTCACAATTGCGATTAGAAAATTAGGAAAAAATATTTCACATGTTGTTGCATATTTCATTAAAGTTATAATGTTTTTAATGTGATTTAAGGAGGAGACTTATGTTATCACGCTTGTGGCTTCGCCATGAGTGTGATAACATAAGTCACATTCTAAATATGATCATATCATATTTAGGACATAATAACAACTACATCCTCACGCCCAAAAGGAAAATAACAATAAGTAACATAGTATCAAAAATCAATCACCGCAAGGTAAAGTTTCGTTAAAATCAAGAAGTTGCTTCACACAACAGACAATGACGTAACCACCTTTGTTACACCATCGATATTTCTTGGTTCATTATAAGATGTAAGCCCAATATGGGTTTGGTTTTCAAATTAAAATACCAAGTTTGCACAAACCCAAAATAGGTAACACCAACCCAATAAAGAGTGTTATAAATATACAAATATACAAACCCAAAAATGGGTATAAATTGATTATAAAATGACCTATGAAAAATGTATCACAATCCTACATGTACAAAAAAATCATGCACACCCAAATGGTTTCCCAAATCCACTCAAGGATGAATATATATGTATTTATAAATAAATGAATAAGAATACCCAAAATGGGTGAAAAATAATATATTAATTTCCCAAAAATGCAAACCCCAAAAATGGTAAAAATCAACTCTTCCAAAACATTTTTACAACCAATTTAAAAATAAAATTGTAGACCCGAGATGGGTAAAAATTATCAAAACAAATCCACGATTTAACAAACAAATTTCCTTTAAAAACACAAACCCAAAAATAGGTATAAATCAACAAAACGTTTCCATTATTTATCACCGTTTTTTCTAAGAAAACATAATAAGAATAAAAAACCATGTCTATTAAAACCAGCTTGATCATCCTTCCATAATTCCAATGATCTAGCCTCCAAGTCCCAAAAAAAACCGTATGCAAAAATAAAACCAAAAACAATGAAATAGATATGTTCCTAACCATCCTCCTTCATTCTCTCATGCAAACCCTAGTTCAACTTCCTCTTCCTATTTTTCTTGCTCCAAAGCCACGTGTATCACAAATGAAGTCCACATTCAAAATAATTAAAATCAAACTTCCCATTATCTCTACTTCCCATCATCTCCACTTCCCACGTATTATTCTACTTCGATCTACATGCCCAATAATTAAATATTGGTGCATGTTTTACTATTATATTATTTTTATTTAAAATTGTTGGACTAGCAAAATAGCTAAGTATGAAGAACGCACAAGGAAATGAGGTGCACAAGTGGGGCGGATGTACGCGCGCAAGGGCCAAGAAAGTAGCATGCAAGTAGGCTCACGCCTAAAAGGAAAGAACCTAAGACTTAGCCAATTTCACAGTTATAGGCTAAAAATAGAAAAATCAAGTTGGAGTGTGGCTCTTGCAAGAGAAAAGCAAGGAGACTTGGAGGCCAAGGAAATTCTATTTTGGGAAAAATCACATGTAGTACGAAGATGAAGAGTCATGCATGGATCAAGCTATTAATAGGATGAAAGTGAGTCTTATTTATAGGAATTTCTATTATTAGTTGTCTTGAAAAGCACACATGTAATGTATGCATGGCTATTTTTAGCATGCAGTCTATTTTGAGAGTGCATAGGCGGTGAAGGGAAAGTCCCCACCCCTATATATATTTATTGTATGTTGTTGTATTGGGTACCACGGCTGTTACCATGACCATTATCATGCCCTATTGTTCATGACTGAGTCTTTGAGAGTATTTGTATGCGAGGTTATGGAATAGGGTTTTATGCTTGCTCATGTTCCAACACCTAGTTATGGTGATGTATTCAACTTTTTATGTAAGAATTTGTTATTAATGGATCATGGAGGATGGATTATGATTATTGATGTGTCTAAATATGGTGATTACATGGTGCATTTGATATTAATTGTTATATGATCTGTATGTTTCCTTATTACATGTGTTTCCAATTGAATGTATGCAATGGTTTAGTGTGATTGAATGAACACTTGGTTAATATATCATCATGTATATTTATGCTAACATCTTGATAAACATAAAAAAGGAGGGACTTGTACATTTGCGTGCTTTGAGTGAGCATTCAAATTTTTCTCGAATGAGGTGTTAGCGCGCATAGTAGTTCTTTAGAAATAAAAGACTACATTTTGGCTACATTGTTGGGACCTCTTTTTTGAATTGTCTATCAGGATGTTTCTTGCAGATGGCATATTGATTGACTCTAGAGAGCATTGAAATTTGGGTAGAGAAAGGTCATAATCAATTTGTAAAGAAATATAACATTGGACTTGATTTTAATGAACGTTGTTTGGTAGAAGATAATCTTTATCATGAGCTCTATGAAACGTTCTTTATCTTCTTTCTAGTAGAATTATATGAGTGGCTAGCGAGAATATGCATTAGGAAAGTGTTGGGGATATAGGCCAAGAATTTGGACACAAAAGAATTACTAGACTCTTGTTGATGTTGATGTGGAGTGGACTAGAGTTGTAGATCGTTAGTGGGTTGGAGTGTTACGCAATTATACATTGGAGTACATTATTTCTACTTATTTTTTTCTAGAGAAAGATAAGTTCACATTATTGCGTGAGCCTAGAGGATCATACTTGCTCGTTATATCGTTATTGATCAAGATTTTGATAATTGAACTGTATTTAGAGTGCCTACCCATGACTAGCTAAACCCCCACCACTCATAGGGGTAGAGCAGGTGTGGAGAAATATGGAGGACCTAGTGGTAGAGAGACGAAAGAGGAAAGGTGACTCAAGTTTAAGGAAGCATAAGACAGGGACATGACACATAACTAGAATATTAAGGATGCACTAGATTTGAGGAGGACAAAGTCAATAGAGAATCCCCTTTGCCTTTGGATGAGAGTGTGTTAGAAGAGAGAATGAGGACCGTAGGTGCGCATCTGATCCCACCTAGCCACCTAGCCCTTGCGCTCGGTGTTCCGATCCCGACGTATTCATTGAGAAGATGGATAGTACAAGTATGCAAGCAGATATGAGTAGATATAATTTTGTGTTAAATTCAATTGATCGGGTTAGTAGTGCGCCCATGGCATCATAATCGACGCCATTATTTGGGAGTACCTATGCAGGATTGTTTTCAAGTGTGTCATCAAGACAAAGTGTTGGTGCGTAGACTATTAGAATGACTATAGTAGTAATTATAACCACACGAGATAGTAAGTGTCTAATCTAGTACCACGAATGGGACACATGGAATTACATCAACTAGAGCACAACCCATAGCAAGGGGCATGAGAGGATTAGGTGGATCAGGTTAGCCACCACACGGAGGAGGAGGTTATGGTTTTGGATCCGGTGAATAGAGATCTTAACCACCACCACATCGCGACCATTGCGGTTAACACCTCAAGTTTCTTATGATATGTCTCTCCATTTACCATAGTATAGAGGGATTGAAGATGTAGCAAAGCATGTACATAAGTGTGAAATGTTATGGCACGCTAAGGGAATTACAACTTCAGATAGGAAGGTAAGTCAATTTAGAAATACACTACAAGGGCATGTGCATCGATGGTACATGAATTATGATCCACATCGATGACCGTGTATTGAACTACAATGCTTTGTGCACTACATTTTTGGCAGAGTTCCACACTCCATAGTTTGAGCAGTAGAGCATTAGCACACTCAAGGATATCAAGTAGGTCTTATCTAAAAGCATCGGGAGTATGATGTTTGCTTTAATACTCTGTTGTCAAAGTTGTCTTATGAAATTTATCAAATTCATCATGCGTAATGGTTTTTTAGAGGATTTCTAACTCCGTTCGTATAGTTTTATTTCATAAGACATAGGGTGTATGCACAAATATGGGGAGCCAAAAAGCGGACAAGAATCCATTTTTTGGCCATTTTGGTGATAATGCACTTGCATTATGGCTCGGTTGCATTATAATGTGAAAAGAGAAAATATAGGTCATGTTATAACGTGATCAAGTTATGGATCGGGTTTACCAAGCCGAAATACGACCATGTTATGGTTTTCTATGTGTTTTTCCACATTATCCCTCCCAAATGGACATATTCTGCATTAGAAACAATAACGCGAGCGCATTATAACATGCTCGCATTTCATCTTGTTGGGGTTTGGAATACCCAATCTAAAGGCTTGGATTTCCAAACTAGAGGTTTAGACTGTGTATTGCGTGATTAAAACCGTGTTTAACAGAAAATATAAAAATTTCACGTGTGCACCCCGATATCTCATGCATTAAAAAATAATATTCAAAAATAAATTATGTTACGATGCCAAACTCATTTTTACCTTGATGACGATATAGTTTTTTCTAAAATCTGATTATTTTAAGGCTTTCATCTATAATTTCTTTTACTAGTGCCTTGTTTTCTTACAAAAACCTATGCATACGTTTTGGTGCACAATTTACAATTTTTCATCCAAATTAAAAAAATGTGGTTTTTTCTAAACTCCATTCTACACACACTCAAAAACTTAAACTAAAAAATGATTTTTTTCTCAAAGTTATGGGGGTGCACACACAAATATTTCATTTTCGGGATATGTGCACTTTGAAAATTAATAAAAAATTATCTATTCATCCAAAAATTATGAAAATTTAGTGGGACCTCATACATGGTCTTAGCTAAATTTTTACCAAAGGATTTGAAAAAAAAATATACAACTCAAAAAATGGTGGGGTGCACACACAATAGGTTCTTATCTTTTTACACAAAAATAGACATACTTTGTGTGTGCACAACATTTGAGCCTCTTAATCTCAACCATTTTCAAAAAAATTAGTAGTTTAGAAACTAGATTTTGAGATCTATGGTACTTATTCTTATCACTTTGTCAAATTTTGAGCATAGGCATGCTGAATTATTCGATGAAGTTCAGGTTTCATTGATTTAAGGAAAAGGTGTCCCTTTTTAACCCCCTTTTGCCCCCATCTAAGTGCACTTACCCCATATACTGATCCACACGAGGCTTTAGAAGTATCCCTATGCATTAAGGCAGTTGGAAGTGTTAATACTAGATTAAGCCCATTCTTAGATGCACATATTGCAGCCATGGAAAAATAGTTGGATAAGATCTCTGCCAACTCAACACATGAGACACACAATGGTATATGGTGCATAGATTGTGAAGTGGAGGGACATAATAAGGATAATTACCCATGCAAGTCATTACATGCATTAATACTATATTGTGAGGTTTTTCACCGAGCCATGATGTGTGGGATTTCCCTCTTTTACGCAGCAAGTGATCCGGAAGAAGGTGTCCATGTACTGTAATATTTTCAAGTCCCATACAATATCATTGACTACTGATTGATTGATCACATCTATGAATCCATTGAGACAAGAGTGTGTCAGACTAGTGTGGCAATCACATCCAAGGAATAAGAAGGAAAACATAATGAAGGGAATAACCATGGAGATAAAAGGAATGGAGGCTTCCGGGGAAGATATTGAGGATGAGGTTGTGGAGGTGATAGTGGCAATTTTGCTAGAGGATCTTGTTACACATGTGGATCACCTGATCATTACCAACGAGATTTCCCTCAGAATAAAACTTACTCATGGTGTGGAAAGCCACATAAGTTGGAGGATTTCCCATATTTATATGAGCACATGATAAAGAACAAGAAGAAAGACAAGGACACCTAGATGATCAAGGCGTAAATGTTGATCAATATATGCCTAAGAAGATGACTGATCTAGAATTACAACCCATGCTAGTTATAACGCGCGTTGTGGCAGCATGTACATGCAAACCTCTCGAAGGCCAAGATGCTTATAATGAGGGAGGATGTGATACATGCTAAGTACCCAGGGCACGACGCATTAGAAGGAAATTTATCAAGAGACTATGGGAGTCATTAGAGATCTGCAGGGTGAAATTAAGTTCTTAAAAGGCGAGGCACACGTAAGGGAGCATGTAAATAATGTTGAGCTCTCATAGAAGGACGTGATGATTTAAAGGAGGTGTGTAAGATGTTGCGCCAGGAGAATATCATTCCTCTATTATGGGAATGGCTTCGGGAAAAGGTACGCACATTGGAGTTGATCACGAGTGGAATATACTTCATGAAAACATTCCACCTCATGACCATGAATTTGACAAAGAGATCACACTTGACACGATTATTGATGGTTGGTTAGTAAAAATATTTTGATAGATACAAGTGCTGAGGTAAATGTACTCACTCTAGAAGCATGGAATCAATGGGAAGACCTACATTGCATCCATCTTAGAATGTGTTGTATATGAAAAACAAAATTAAGGCAATGCCTATCGGGTACTAAAGGATGCATTTATTATCATTCAAGGGGCCAAGTTTACTAGAGACTTTTAGGTGTTAGAGCTTGTTGAAGTAGGAAAATTTTAAGCATTACTTAGATGACCTTGGTCTTATGCAAACAATGTTGATATGCACTTTAACAAGAGATACATCAGTTTCAAGAACAAGTATGAGTGCATGATTATACCTTTATTTTAAAATAAGGTAGATCCTTATGTTGATCCTTTAAGTGAAGAAGAGATTAATTGACTTTATGCACAAATGGTGCGTAATCCATAAAATATAGAATCATCAAAGGAAGGCGTTCTTTAGTGGGAAGATGCACAAGCATTAATAAATGACACTACAAGTGTTTCTTGTGATTACTGGGCGCATGAAACGTATGAAATGGTTAGGTGCGAATTTAAGGGGTGAGTCACAAGGATGATCAGGCTGCACATGGTGAGGTATTTATGCTCAGCTTGGGTATCAAAATATACCAGTGAAAGGAAGCCTGATACATTCCTACGTGTTATGGAGAATCAATGGCCGAATGAAGGAGATAAAAGAAATATTTTGGTTTATACCTTGCACGAGACAACAACGCTACTGGTGGGAAACAAATACGAGATAACCTCTTGGAGTTGTGAGAAGAGAGAATCACCTTTTCCACCAGGTTTACTCAGAGTAATGTACCTAGGCACATTTTTGAATTTCACGGTAAGAATCCGGCCTCTCATCACGTCGATGTAACATTCCCAATTTAAGACTTTAGAAACAAGGGATTTTTTTATCACGGTTCTAAATAAAACATTATTTAGAACACACATTCAATGCCAATCAATCTCATAATAGATAACCATATGCAACTGTGAATGACTCGATGTTACACCAATCTATTCATTCCATGACTTGGTTACCTACCGATCTATTCATGTTTAACTTCAATATTAAATACTTGTCGTATACTATGTATACTTGGTTTTCTTACCCTATTCTGAGTACTGAGTGATTTGTTTAAAGAACCTATCTGAATATTTGTTACCAATATTCATCTGAAATCACATTACTTTAAACTAGGTGACATAGGACAACGCAACCAACAACTTGCAATACTTTGGCCAAAGATTTATAACATAATGTGTATGTCACTATTCCTAGACGACATACTCGTCATATTAGAATACGTCCTTCACCTCACTCCTCTATTATCATGATTGGTCTTTACTAACTACCGTCAATCCACTTGTTCCAGGTTTAACCCTAGCCCTAGATAGAAACATAACCTATTATAGGAAGACGCTCACAATGGCTTAGGGTAAATGGGCATACTCGGTTGACCTAAGTTGACTGGATGTGCCAACATACCCTGAGCCATTGGAAGCTAATTCCTATCCTAAATATGCTCCTATCCAGACCTAGAGAGAAACTAAGTTCAAGTCCGAGTTCCTATTGTGTGTAGATCTAGATGATCAATGCGGAAGGGTGATGCCACATGTCAACTACAACGTTGTATTCTCGAGAAGACCCAAGCCTTCTCGAAAGTACAACCCTGTAGTTGGCGTGTGCCAACATCCTATAGAAACTACCTCATCAAGATGTACATACCCCCAAGGAGATTGTTAATACTTTGTTAGTTTGGATTATTTCTTGATTACAACAACCCTGCCAAACCCTAATCCAACACTCAATAAGTTCTTTCCTAAATTTTCTTCATTTAGTCCATGAATAACTTCATTATACTTATGGTTGTTTTTAATGTTTGATTTCTCAGTTAAACTGCCAATTAACCGCAACAAAACAACGTTATCATAAGTTTCATTTAAAAGTACCATAACTTTTAGAAAGGTTCAACATCCAAATATATCCAATTAAAGTAGACTTCATACAAAATGAAGTCTAATAAATTGTAATCATATTTCCAAACCTTTTGGGTTTCTATTCAATTAAGAAAGAGAAAGAGTCTTTCTCTACATGTTTTAAGTGTTAGGGTATATCCTACCCAATATCCATATTTCTTAATGTATGTTCATCACATATTACATTACTATGTTAAATAGTTTAGATAAAGAACATCATATTCTGCAACTTAACAAGCTACATCTTAATTAGGGAAATTGAACTAAATCCCTTTATCCAACTTATCAAAGGATAACCAATTAAGCATATAAATAATATGAAGAATATCAAAAAGATAGAAATTTGTCTCCTTCATACAAGTACAAGATAATTTTCACAACCAATACAAGTAAATTCTCAACTTTCAATTCATCTTTATAACTTATATATTTACAAGACTTATACACTTTAGGCATACTGCATAACAACCGCCTTCATTCTAAAAAGAATACTACTTTTCTTTTTCAATACAATTTCAAGAACGAATCAAAATTCTTCACAAAGAATCAGACTTAAATCAGCCAATGCATCATATAAGTTTTTCCTTCTTTTATCACTTACGAAGTATATTTAAAAATTGCTAGCACGGGTCAGTTCCATGAACTGAGCATGATAAGCACTAAGCCTTAAAATGAAGTGCATTCCACTAATTGTTCCATTAAAACAACTCTGCTTTAATGAAACAATTAATATATCATACATATCAGTAAGTAGTAACAATCAGAAAAGAAGTACATTAACCCATCTAAATTCACTTCTAAGAGAAGAACATAATTTAATCCACAACATCTCATTTCACAAATTAAAGTTTAATTGATCCTATCAATTACCTTTAAACAAACAACATATCATAACATCATATTATTCCCAATTCTATCATAATGGAATACAACATTTAACTTTACTATAAGACATAGAAAGGGTTTACAACATAGTTCTCATTAGGATGATTCATCTAGCTCCTAAGCATGGAAGAAGAATATTCATTCCAAACTATGCTCCACAAAAATATCTAAAACCAGAACAGGTTCATAACATGAATTTAACTATTTTGTTTAAAGGACAACTACCTTTAAATACAACATTTAAGATTTTAAACAGAACAGAATCCCATATCAATCTAAGAAGGAATATAGAATTTAAATAGTCTACCAACTAGATTATATTTTTGTTCAACAAAACTAAAACATCAAATCTCTTCCTACATCACTTCAACAAATGATATGAACAAGGAAGACTAAACAATTATAATAAATCTCCATTTCACAAGAGAACTAATAACAAAAGGGTTCAATCAAATGAACTAATCCCTATAGGTTAGAAAAGGAATCTTATCAGCATTTGATTCAATCCTTAATCATTTCTCTACACTTAACAACAAAATTCCCTTTTCTAATCCAAATGATAAGCTCATATACTAGTTCCCAGAAGAGAGAACAAACCAACACATTGTAAGGAAAACGTACTGCAAGTCTCCCTTACAGTCCTTATCAATAAAAAGCATGAGTTCCAATTTCAGTTAAGATCAACATAAACAGTAAAGTTCAAAACAACACTCTGTCCCTAAGGATTCTCAATTTTCTTTTTCTTTTAAGAGACTCAAGTATTCACTTATTGATCCCAACAAGAATAGAAGACCTAATACCTTAAACTAAACCAGTTCGGGAGTATACTCGAACTCAAAACTGAAGTTCCTTTAAAATGCCCCCACAACTTTGTACTTAAGAGTAAGTGGGTCATAATTCCTTTAGAACTAAAAATCAAACTGAACAGAGTTAAGTAATCCTTCCACTACAATCTCTAAGCACTGGTACAAAACTCATTTATAAAATAAGTTCTAATCCAATATCAAATGAAAGCGTTTCTAGTTAAATCTCCAAGAGATATTCAAATAGCTCAGTCATACTACTTACCCAGAATTACCTGGAGTAAGTAGTTTGCATTAAAGGAGTTATAAGCTTTCAACTAGAATACAATTTAAAACCAACTCACAAATACCAGAATAGAGCTAACACGTCGTTCAACTAAAAATTCCAAACACTATGTATCAAATTACATGTATAGTGTCGAATCACAAAGTCTCAAACATGAGCATAGATATATACAAATATCATGATACAAGTCAGAATATAATACGAACAACCTTAACCAGTTTATAGCATAAATAAGAAACCCTATTTCCAACTCAAAATGAAACACAAGTTTCTCAAAGAAGAGTTCAGAACCATTCAAGTAGATATTCGCAAGTTCAGGCAACCACAAATTCCCATTCCAATTTGTAAAGAAAACTCATACCAGCTCAAAAAAAACATGAGCTCCTAACCAGAGTTCATAACTACTCATAAAATACAATTACTATGTAAATTACAAACTTCCATTAATAGTCCAGAATAACACAAGAATAAACACGAGTACAAAGGTACATACGGACTTCAACAACAATCCAGGATTACTCGAGAATCCAAACACAGTTACAAAGTAACAAGAACCTCCAACAAAATTCTTATAAAAACACTAACCCCAAATCAAGCTTTAACTAATCACGAACTCGCATACAGGATCAAACGAAACACGAGCTCAAATACAAGTTCAAGCTCAAACAAAACATGAACCCGAATACAGGCTCAAGCTCAAACAACCACGAGCTAAAATATAAGCTCAAGTTTAACAAAACACGAGCTCCAATGAAAGATCAGATGGGGCTCAAGGTTCCCAAAAACTCAGAACCAAGTAAACAGTGACGAAGGTCAGTCATAAACACAACTCTTCGCATACCAGTTCAAGAAATGTCAAGCAGAGCCATAGAAACAAGTTTCTCATGCATGCTTCATTATTTAACCCATACAAAGAAATTTTCCAAGACATACACTAATTTTGCCATGGATTCATACCCCAAATTTACTAGAGATTACAAAACCCAACAAGCAAATAACTAGATAAAACATGCAAGCCAAGAATCTCAAAAGAGCAGAGTCATTTTAATGAAACATTTAGAAGAAAGAAAGATATCTTAATGGTTAGAGCCTATCATGCTTGATAGTACTTTTGCAAAATCAAAGGAGACTTCCAGACAAGATTCCAACTCCTTTTCTCCTCCACGAAAGATCAACCAACCAACAAATTTCCTCAAAATGCCTCATATACCTTCCCATGATCAAAAATAGACCAGGTGAGTTAAAAATAACAATGAAGTGCAAGTTGAACTGTTGGTTTGAAGAACCAGTTTGCTTCATGCAGAGAAAAATTTGAAAAGCATGCAAAAACCAACAACCTCCCACAAACCCGCCTTCCAAGTTTCCTAGACGGTTTGTGAACAAAACCCGAGGCCAATTAATTTCATTAATTCCAATTTTCCCGCTCAACTCTCCTTGCCACCACCTCCCAAATCTAGCGAATGCCAATTTCCAACTCGTACAATTCCATCTTTAGTGGAGCTTCCACATAAGCCTCCACCAAATCAACTAGCCCCTGCCAAAATTGGCAGTACTTAATGCCTTTAAGAACCTTATCAACAATTCAATGCCATTGGAACCGTCACCTTAGAGGTATGTGACCCATTTAGGTTCCCATTTAAATAGCTTAAGATAGATCCCTTAAAAATTAGGTTAGTTTAGGAAGAATTACCTTAGGTAATTCCAACATTAGGTTAGATCATCTCATAACCTTATAGTATTATGTTTTAGGTTAATTTAGATAGCCTAGCAACCTTTCCATATTCTCTTAGCACGACAGGGCTTAGGTTTGGACGACACCCAATAAGTAGAATAAGAAGCTTCATTAGAATAAAAATTCAATTAAGTAACATAGCTAGTTGGTAAATATTCTTACCTAGCTTAGGATTCCATAGGATAATCCTTTAGTTTTAGGATTCTGAATCCTTCCTATGTCACGAGCAGGTTGTATTTCATTTACGTCAGCAATGTACTGCCAAGATTGATCTTCAAGGACCTAAGAACATCATACAATTGAATGGAAACATGTTCACACAAGATTAAAGAACTTGTAATAACAAATATCAGTCCACCATGTCCCTCAATTATGGAATGTAAATTTACCATTCATTCAGCTTTGAGAAGGTTTAAAACATTCCTTGGATAATTGAAATTGATCCAAGGATGAGTCAGATAAGGAGATATGTTTGCAACTCTTAAACCAGATTGCAACTCACCTACTAGTAGTGAAAAATGGATTCAAGGAAGCCAATCCATTCCATTCTAATGATATTAAGAATAGAAAATATTTATCCATATCCAGCATGATCTCCAACAATCAAAAGAACACATCTTTAGAAGAAAATCACATGTCAACACTTGAAATGCAAAAGAGGAATATAACAGTTTTCGAGGGTGTTACAGTCCATGAGTGTGAGAGATCATGGGCATAGGAAAGGAGGCCTTACCACCATCATTTTAGGTACATAATTCTTACTTCACATTGTGTGGATGTGCGTGCACTTGGTATTTCCATGCTAAGATAAAAAGGGATACTATAAATTGACAAGAGATGACTGCAAGTATGATTCAAAATTTTGATTACTTTTCTACTAAGCCTCCATTCCATGAAGTTTTACAGATAATGAATTACATCACATTGGGAGATAATGCAAAGGCTGAAGATCTTATGTTAGATTTGTTTGGAGAACCTGGTCTTGAGGCACACCTTGATCTTGAAGAAACAAAGAGATGTAGATGGGTCACACCTGGAAAGAAAAGAAAAGGGTAAACTGGTCTATATGATTGATGACGAGGAAGTTGACAATTTGGATGCTAACCACACCGAATGTGCACACAAGGTAATGAACACTTTGCACATGAGAAGGAACACACATACTATGCTCCTATGAAGATGAATAATGTTAACATTGGTACTAAAGATGAACCCAAGGATGCCATTATAGGTGATTACTGGTCAAAATAGGAAATAAAATATATTATTGAGATCTTACATGATTTCTAGGACTTATTCCCGTGAGGCTATCATGAGTTAAAATGTGTGCATAATTCTTTAGGTGAGATGAAGATAAAGCTGAAAGAAGGCACGCGCCTAGTTAGAAAGCGACCTGATTTGAGGAATCCTAACTCGTGTGTGAAGGTTAAAGAAGAAATTGATAAAATTATCAAGTATGGAATAATTGATCTAATTGAGGAATCTAAATGGTTTAGCCCCATGTTTATCATTATCAAGAAGGATGAGAGGATTAGGATATGTGTGGACTACATAGAGCTGAACACTTTATGTGTCATATATCTCTTCCCTACACCTTTTACTGAGGAAATTTTGGAAGGAGTAGTTGGGTGTGAGATATATTGTTTTACAGATGAGTTTTTAGGATATCACTAGGTGTGCATCGTGAAGGAAGATCAGGAGAAAAAAAAATTCACCACTAAGTGGGGAAATTTTGCATATACAATTATGTCTTTTGGATTAAAAAATATGCTAGCATTGTTCTCGCACATTGTGGTACAGGTATTTCAAGATTTTATTCACAAATTATTGTAAGTGTATCTAGATTATTGGATTGTTTATGGGTTAGTCAAGGATCACTGTGATAATCTAAGGCTTATGTTTGAGAGGTGCAAGCGATGAGCATATCTCTTAACATTAAAAAGTGCATCTTTGCTACACCCTTTGGAACCTTGATGGGACAAATAATTTTTAAAGAAGGATTGTTGGTAGATCTAGGAAAGATAGCTGTGATCTTTGGCCTAGAAGGACCTTCCAATCAAATTGAGATGTGCGGATTTATAGGACATTTAGGATACTACAGAAATTTATAAAAGGTTATGCAAATATTTCTGCACCCTTGGGAGAATTTTTGAAAGCTAAAGGAAATTTTTATTGGGGTGACGTGCAACAATAGGAATTTGAAACCTTGAAGGAAAGGCTTACGAATGTGCCTATTTTTCATTTTCCATCACAAGATAAGCCCTTTCATGTTTGCATTGATGCCTCTTGTATGGCTATTGTCACAATGTTGACACAACTATGGGAAGTAATTTTAGACCATCCTATTTATTGTGTAAGAAAGAGATTGACACCTGCAAAGCATAATTACACAACTAAATAGTGTGAAGCTTTGTCTATGATCTATGCACTGCACAAGTTCAGACAATACTTATGGCTACTCCTTTTATCTTCTATAAAGATCATATGGCACTCGATTAACTAGTCAACAAACCTATTTTACAAGGGAGCATCGGTAGATGGATACTTCTATTTCAAGAATTTGACTTCACAGTTGTTGTAAAACCATGAAAGAGAAATTCAAGACCTAGTCATCTATCACAGATTAATTCTGGTGAGGATGAGTAGAGCATTGAAGACACAATTTCAGATGCACTGTTGTTTAGATTGAACTACACACCCACCTATTTAGAAGACATAATTGTCTTCTTGCGCATTGGCATGGTGCCAAAAGGAATGAAGAAATTATAGAACAGGTAGTTTACAATATGTGTGGAACCATATCAGTTGATTAGAGGAGACTTATACAAATTGGGAAAAGATGAGGTTTTGTGCCATTGTGCTTTGGAACATGAGTGTGACGCTATTATGGAGGAGGATCATGGTGGAATAATAGGAGGGCATTACACTAGTGATGTTACCGCGTGCAAAGATTCTTATGGCTGGAATTTGGTGAGATAATTTGTACAAGGATACTAATGAGTATTTGAAAGCATGTGATCATTGTTAGTGCCTTGTAAATCCTAGACATAGATATGAAATGTCGTTGTGACCTATTGCAAGTGCGGAACCTTTTTAGAAGTGTGTTATCAAAATTTTAAGTCTTATTTCACCACCCGCACGTAGGACTAGAGCATGTTATATTATTACTTGTACAAATAATCTTACAAAGTGGGCGGGGAAAAAGCCCACAAAGGATGTAGTCTGCAACTACAACAATAAGATTTTTATGGGAAAACATTATTAACAAGTATGGATGCCCATTAAGCTTGAAAAATGATAGAGGAACCCATTTTTAAATGAGACAATTAAAATTTTGTTGGCAGATTTTATGGTGGCACACCATAAAGCTAACCCTTATAACCCACAAGCTAATGGCATTACAGAAGCATTCAACAAGATCTTGGGACATACATTGACAAAAATCTATGACGTTGGAAGAAAAGATTGGGATGATAAAGTTTCAGTTGTACTTTGGGCATACATGACCACTTATAAAAGGTTGAACAAGGACACACCTTTTTAGTTGGTGTTTGGTACATAAGTGGTACTATCAGTGGAATTCATGTTACCATATATGTGTATTGCGTGCATAGGTGGACTAAAAATGAACAATTTGTTGAAGATCCCATTGACAAACTAATGTAACTAGATGAGAGACAAACCATTGCACATTGGATTGATAAGACTGAGAAGGAAAGACAAAAGGCATGGCATGATAGGTACATTAAGAATAAGAATTTTGAAGTTGGAAAGATGGTATTTCTCTATGAATCCAAGTTTGTGTGCTACCCAGGAAAATTTAAAGTGCATTGGTTGGGACCTTTTGTAGTAACCAAAATACTCAAATTAGGAACATGTCGATTGCATGTCTTTGGATGGCACCATGTTTCCCAATTAATTTAATGGGAGTAGTCTAAAGCCCTATTATAAATAAAGTTTCTTGGTGTTTGTAATAAGTTATAATTTATAGTTAGATTAGGTTTCCTTTCATGTGTTTATTTCTAGATGTTTTTATGCTTTGTTTTTGAATTTCCTTGTTTTGTTGTAGTAAGTGCACTTATGCGCAGGATGTTGATTACTATCTATTGAGTTCATGCACAGAGGACCGTGCATACTTTTAGTGTGGGGTGGATCAGGTACAAGAACAAGGAATCCATTGGTGTTGTGATTTATATATAGGTTGGCACAATTAAGGATGCTCTCCAAATGATCAACGCAAAATAAGGTGTTACAAGTTCTAGGAATGATGGTGCTCATAAGGAAATTGTTTAGATTGGAGATCACACGAGAAGGATCACACAGTCTAATGTGAGGTAGGCAATGGCATGCTAAACTAATTGGTATATTACGCAAAGGATTATGTACTTCGGCGTAGGGAGGCACATCTAAGGAGGTTTGTGGTTTGGAAAGTAATAAGGCACGTCGAAGGTTACAAGTTGTAGTGCACGAAATGAGATTAATTGATAAAGCAAAAAGTGGAAAAGGTGTTTTATTAAGAAATAACTTAAAAGTATCAAAGTGAGAAAAATCGTGTTGAAAGTAGAAAAATTAAGTTGGTGGAGTATAAAAAAGTTATAAAAGGGGGAAATCGAGTCATTTGTTACCTTGCATTTGAGAGAATTTGATAAATGGAGCTAATGGGATACTTGGTGCGAAGTGGTGTGCAGATCCTTGTGAAGAGAGAAGTTTGAGCCAGAATTTGAATGTAACGTTAGGGCATGAGAATAAGGGTTTGTAGGAAGAATTTGAATAGCTAGTGTTTGCAACGCTTAGATAGTGAAGTAAAACATTATTGTGAAGCAATTTACTTGGGGAAAAAATTTAGGATTAATAACACCAAATACCGAAGGGGAAAACCCACGAAGAGAGTTAAGGTCAAAGTAGAAGATCCATTGGAAGTCACACTTACCAAGTGCAAGATCATCGAATATAACCATAGGGATCTAGGCCACAAAGCAATATTTAAGGAGGACATGTTGCGGGAGCTACCATAGAAAGAATGAATAATGACATGTCTTGGTAGATGATTGATGAGGATAAATCTAGAGAAGGTAGGGGTGGGTCCTTCAGTTGTTTTAGCTACCCCTCTTCATGAAGCCCGCACACTTGTTCCAGTGGCTCATGTCTAGAGTGCATGAGGAATTTTTCTATTTTTCGAGTCGAAGAATGAGAATTACAGCCCAACTCATCAAACAAGTGACATGTTTGAGAATTACTGGGGAGGATATGGAGCTCGGATCTATGCTCCGATGTAAAAATTGATGAATTAGCAGTCAAATTGCTATATGAAAAAGGAGGAAGGGAATTGAGCATTGATAAGCGCATAGATCCTTTTAACAAGGGTAGAATCTAGGATGGTAAGTTATAAATTGGGTGCCTCATAGAGGTGAATAGATGTAAATAAGGAATTTTGTTATAGTGTGCACATGATAGCACATAGGACCCATTACAACATCGCATAGTATATTGTGAATGGATTCATTAAGGAGACCAAGGCACAAAAAAAGAAGGATCCAAGATAACTTGGGTCTCGAGCCTCCTACTCATTGTTTTCGGTAGATAGGAGTACCAAATGCTTCGAGAAAAAGATATGTGGGTTTACCCACCTGTGAACAAGTCCCTGCATTACAATTCTCTAGGTACACTTTTGATGACACAATCACAAATGTGTATAAGGAAAGGATAGATAAATGGTATAACATATTGTGTGCATCCTTTGAGAATGAATGGTGCATATCACATGAGTTACCAACAGACGGGCCCAGGAGTGCAGTTGTCATTTGCATTCACCCATGTATTTCAAGTGTGTAGTGAATAGGATAAAGGACAGTATAAATTGACCTTTGATGCTGATAAGGTTAACTCGAATTTTCATATTTTTCATGTGACCTACGGTATGACTAAGGTCCTACATATTTAAAGATGTTAGAGCCAGACACGTTGGATTTGAGCCTCTAACCGAATGTCAAAATCAAGGGGATGATATGCAGAGTATTTTTGGTATTAAATCCAAAAACTCAAGGGGGAGTAGATATGGAAGTCACATATTCTTTCCTCCCATGGTCCTGGAAGACTTGTTGTGCCACCTATTAAGAGAACGTGCGAAGCTACCCCAAAAGAAGAGGAAGAATAAGTGAGTGGAATTGACCACTCACATAGGAAGAAAATTTATTACAAAAGAAGGAAGAGTGGACATGTCGTAGGGAATTCTTAGCCACCCAAAGATGACACAGAAAAGACAAAGGTCTAAAGCGGTGGGGTGCGGGTGGTTTACCGTGAAGAGGATTGTAGTGATAAAGAAAAATATGAAACTCTGTTGGAGGAGCTCGAGCGAAATGAGATGAATAGTTGGCTAAGAATAATGTTGAGGAACAAAATAATTTGGGCGCCATGGAGGGTAAAAATAACAAGGGACCACATAAGGATATGATTATTGAATAGGAGGAGGTGCAAAAGGAGAAGGAAATAGATGATACCTATGTCATCGGGGAAGAAAAGGGTGCAGGAGAGGTGGGACTAGAGCAAGCGCCTCTACCCCAAACAAGTAGAGAATAAAGGCGAAGGAAATGAGGAAGCGATGGACACCCATGTCATCACATATGGACTTTGTAGATGATCCTACAAAGGTTTTGAGGGCATGGTTCTAGAGCATGGTGCCCACATAGAAATTATATGGTTGGGACCTTATGGATAAGCATGGAGGAGTATCATGCATAAGGAAGATGTTTTCCTGGAAATTACATACAAACGTGGATGATCCCGAGTTCAAGTAAGTAATAATTACCTCAGTGTAATAGAGTTAAAGAGAGAGATAGGGAAGAAGTATAAGGTAGTAGATCCCATGTACTTGATAGATGAGTAGGCATGCAATTCCTTGAACAAAATGGCTGCATGTTGTGTGCAAATAAATTTGGATGTTGGGGGTAAAATGAAGGTTATGATGGTCAATAAGAATGAGAAAGAACGCAAGGTTGAGAATTTAAAGAAAGATATCTAAGGAGAGAAGAAGAGGACCAAGGAGGCATATGACGGGGTGGTCGACACATTGGTAAAGAAGATTTTAGGTCAATGCCCTTCCTTGGTGAGTTAGGAAAGGAATGATTATAATGATGAGATGGAGTACCTTGAAGACCTATTTGGAATGCTTCTCCTAGTAAACATCAAAAGCGATGCGGGGCCAATTGTTGGAGAGATAGTGAAGGAAAATGAAGTAAATAAGGTAGCTATTGAAGTAAGGATTACTGAGCTTGAGGACTTATTCGTGTAGCTCAAGGAGGCAAGTGGTAAGAACGAATGGGCTTTTAACAACCGCCGAATCGTGACCCGATCTTTAATGCATGTGTAATCGATGAAGAAGAAGTACTCAAGGCTATCCAAGAAAAGACACCCACAAATAAGATAAAGTGCACCAACGTTATGGCGAGTAATCATAACGAGAAAGAGGTAATTAAGGCAAAGAAGGATAAGTTGGAGCTCAGAATCAAACAGTTTTAGAATATGGTGTTAGAGCACATGGATGTAATTGAAGGATTATTTGTAGAATTGATTGTGGTGATCCAGAGCTCAAGAGTATATTTGAAGAGTTGGTGCATGAACAATTACCAGGAATTGTAGAGGCGGCACCCGAGAAAAGCATTGGTAGAACTTGAAGAGTGGAAGAAAGTGGAGGGTGAAATAGATGTTGAGTTCTCATAACTCTTTTAAACATCCTGAGGCCTAAGTTGATTTTTTTAGGTGTGATGATTCTACTTGGGCATTGAATTCTTTATTCTTTGTATATTATTTGAAGTAACAAGTTGGACAAAATAATTTTTGGGGACAACAATCCAAATTAGTGTGGGGTAATGTTGGACTAGAAAAATGGCTAAGTATGAAGAGCACACAGGGACATGAGGCATGCAAGTGAGGTGCATGCATGCATGTAAGGGAAAATAAAGTGGTGCATGGTAGGATCGCACCTCGAAGGAAAGAACCCAAGATTTAGCTGATTTCATAGTTATGGGATAAAAATAGAAATAGAAAGTTGGAGCGTGGCTCAATAAAAGGAGAAACGCAAGGAGACTTGGCGGCCAAGGAAAGTATATTTTGGGAAAAATCACATGCAGTACGAAGATGAAGAGTCATGTATGGATCGAGATATTAATAGGATGAAAGCTACTCTTATTTATAGTAATGTCTATTATTAGTTGTTTTGAAGAGCACACATGTAATGTACGCATGGCTATTTTTGAGCATACAATCTATTTTAAGAGTGCATAGGTGGTGAAGGAAAATTCCCCACTCCTATATATATATATATCTATTATATCTTGTATTATTGGGTACCATGACCATTACCACGATCGTTTCCACGTACTTTTGTTCATGACAGAGTTCTTAGAGTATTTTTATGCGAGGTTATGGACTAGGGTTTGATGCTTGTGCATGTTCCAACGCCTAGTTATGGTGATGTATTCAACTTCGTAATATAAGACTTTGTTATAATGGAATATGGAGGATGGATTATGATTATTGATGTGTCTGAATATGGTGATTACATGGTGAAATTGATATTAATTGTTATTTGATATGTATTTTTCCTTATTACATGTGTTTCTAATTGAATGTATGCAATGGATTAGTGTGATTGAATGAACACTTGGTTAATCTATCATCATGTATCTGTATGCTAACATATTGACAAACATCACAAAGGAGGGACCTAGTAGCCGCACTCTTCGAGTGAGTGTTCGGATCGATCCGAATGAGGTTTCAACGCGCATAACAATTCGGTGGAAATAAAAGACTACAAAAATTATAAAGCATCATATCTCCCACCTTAACTATCTATCAATTGTTAAATCTCCATGCAAATGAAAAAATCAACAATTATAATGAAGATTATATAATGAATAATATACTATATTGTTTTAACAAACATGTCGGGTCAATTTATACTTAGACTACTCCATAATAATGACAAAGTCAACGGGATTCATAACAAATATTTATAATGCCAATCAACCATCATCCGCACACAAGAGAATATAACACACAAACATGGTCCATTTTCCTTGTTTCATTTTTGACTTATCCATAAGTCTAATAAATTACCTATAAAAATAAATAAACTTTCACTAGCAACATCGTATTAATAGTGATTTTTATGGTCAGGTTATGTCGGTGGCATTTAGCCACGTCGGTGTAATCCGCTCATCATCTATCGATATCAACCGAATAGATAAAAAAAGAAAAACATAAAGAAGTCACACATCACACAAGTAAACTAAATGATACTCGATCTCGTGGTGTGTGCTAGTTCTCATTACCTTCGTTGTTTTAAGTTCAATACCTCGATCTAAAAACCTCTCTTTGATGATGCCCTCCCTCACCATTTCAACGAGGGTGTACCTACTCTTGCATCCACCTCATGTCACTAAAAGCGATAGTTAGTCCAAATCATTAAAATTCAACATAATGATAATAAACATGCTAATTTCCACATTTGAAAATGATCATAACAAATAATTATCCAATTTAAGCATGTCATTTTAATCATCATGATTAAACAAGTATTGAATTTTTAAATCCAAATAGGAGGGATGTGATAAAAATTATTGAATAAATTTTGTACACCTTCTCTTCTTTTCCTTCGCGAGGGAATTTTTACTTCTTTATTCTTCTCTCTATTGCACATTTTCATGTTGGGTTGTATGCACTTAACACTCTGGTTCTCCTTACCAATTATTAGGGATTGATCACCCCAATCATTTAGTGAAGTTCAAGAAAAACAAATCTCAAAGAAAAAGCAAAGCATGGGAAAATAAGTGTATTGTTTCCTTATTTATAGATTTTTACTTTACATATATATATGCAAATGTAAATATTTTCTATTATATGTCTTGCTTGAGTTGCGGTCAATTATCTATCATGGACATTGACTACACTCTATGCTACAGGTTTCATCATGGATCATGCCAACACCAAGTACAACAACGCATCTCGCAACAAAAATATTTAAGCCAAGGTAAAGTGTGTTTGCACACTCTGGTACAATTTCCTTTGAGCATGAAAATTTCAATTTCATACTTAAAGGGGGTAAAAATTAGACACTCAAATTTGGTAATTTGCACTTTAACAATCCTTGATTTGATTATGCACTCTTGTTAAAATAAATACAACTTCTTCATTCTTGCTTAGAACTTTTTGATGTCCATCATTTAGCTTGTTTATCCTTGCACACTTTGCCATGTTGACATATCCCGAGAATATAATACATAAAATTAATAGAGAAACATCATTCTATAGCTCCAAAATTCATTTGGCACATTTCTTTCTCCTAGTCAGGATCATATAGTTTGGTCGAGAATTTATAGCCGAGTCCTAGCCCATTTTAAGGTCTTAGAACAAGATGTCTTCCAATTACATTTTCACATTAGTATCTTTTGTTGGGTCTTATACTTCATCTGGGTTGGTATTTCTTATATAAATCATCTACAAAACCCTATATAATCAATTAAACACTACCTCATTTGCTAATCTAGAACTCATATGATAATACACTATATAACTCACTTCATACACTTACAAAAGACATCCAAATCTCCTTATATCTCGCACTATCACATGTGAAGTCATTAGGGAATCTCTAAATCTACAAACCAAGTCAAGGCATCCATATCTCTTATCTACTGATCTCTTAAACACCGCCTCTCCAAGTATTGTAGCAAGAGCCAGTCAAAGCAAGCATGGTCAAAGAAAATTCCAAATTTGATTGATCTATCTAGATATCACATGTTAGGTGGATAATGACATGCAGTTTGAGGCCTCTTTGGAGTAGTGCCAACGTCGAAAGTGCATAGAAGTGCCAACAACCCTTTTAATCTTTGTTTTTCAAGAATCTTCATCCATGACTTGGGTTTGAGATGATGATCAATACATTTAGAGAGCCTCGTTTTATGTGCGACAACTAGGGTTTGACAAGAACAAATAAATACAACAATGCAACCAACCTAAAAAGTTACATAAACTGATTTAGAGTAGGTCTAAGATCGTACATCAGGGTCAAAACTATACGATACTGCCTGGATAGTTTGGTACAGTTCAGCCCCAGGTTAATTCATAATCACAGTCCCAATTACGAAGCTCATTAAGGTTCATATATTTCGATTTCAACATTACACATTCCCAGATATTTCTATAAGTAATATGAATCGGCTAAGTTCCTTCATACATCTATTTTGAGCTTCTAATTGCATGTTAGCTTGATTGGTGTATCATAAATATTTCTATATGATCCGAGTTGTAAATATGAGCCATTATTTCTATTGTAACATCTTTGTAAGATCTATAATCAACTCTAATCTAATCTAAACCTAATTAAATTGACATAAATTTTAATTAAGGGTTAAACATATACTTATATTTGATAAGTATGTGTAAAAGGAACGAGAGAGGTATCATTCTCAAGACGTCTATTACACTTATACTTGAAATCTAATATCTTAAATTGAAGCACACATTTGTCAATTAAGACTAAAAATGAATATGGAATATAGAGAGTGCATGGAAAACAAAGATGACAACATGTTTTATGGACGAGAATGTTGACTCGAAAGATAAAATTATAAAAGAAAATGATCAAATTTCAATTAATAAAATAAAATAAAATCCAAACCTTATCTTGTAATGTTTTATTCTTGTTCTCAACTCATGCCTATGTTTGTTGTGTGTTCTATTATTTATGTTTTTCTTTCATATGTATAAATTATTTTTATATTGAAATAATTACTTGGATTATAAAAGTATATTTTGAATAAAATGGATATGTTAAAATATGGTTGGCTAGAATTTTTACTTTCACAAACATGACATCAGATCCTTCCTTGCCGGATTACTGAAAATAAAGAAGAGGGAAGGGCTTATCTTGTGGGTGCATTCGAATAATTCTTGACGTGGTTATGGGACCCATTATATGAGTCAAAATAGTTGAAATTGTGGATAATGAAACCCGTCTGGTTAACTATAGAAAAAATTATTGCATACATTTCACTGATATCAGGAAGAGTGATACGACTAGAGGCACAAAACAAATTATTAAATGCTCGTGAAGTACATAAATTAACAAAACATGCCAATCTAAGTCTGTCGCGATGTGGAGCCAGGAGAGCATAATTAATCTAAATTTATGGAATTTGGTTAGTAAAATTTGACTTCCATGTAAATAAAAATGAAATTTTATGTTAAGAAAAAGGATTTGGTCCTAACTGGTTAGTGTTATGCAACTTAGTTTTAGTATTATCTCTATCATTTGAATGTTTTTTTAAATTATTGGCTAGTGTTTCAATTCAATCAAATAATTTGTAAAAAAATATAGTTTTTAGAATTATTTAAGTTAGAATTTTAAATATATTTATTTGGAAAATGTTAAGATAAATATATTTGAAGGTGTTAATTGTTTTTAGAATGGTATTAGTTTGTTTCTTAATTTTTTAATTAATTGGTGGTAGATACCCTTAATGTAGTTGTATTGTTGTGTTGAGTTTAGAAAATACATTTGGTAAAATATGGTTCCAAACTCTACTTTATATTCAAAATATTGTAATTTTTCAATCAAAAGTTTCAAGCAAGAACAAAAATATATAGTATATGATAATGAAATAGATGTGAACTTTAAATTTGAGACTACCTTATGATGATCATATGAATGTGAAATTTAAAGTGGTCCATTAAGTAATAACATCTCACATATATAATAATCCAACACTAGCCTCAACTACAAAATTAACTAGTATAGATATCTTAAATACATCTATCTAAAATACGTTGAGAGATATCAATCACGAAATATCTAACTATGTAAGTGTAGTATAAGTATACCAAAAATAACAATTATGTAAAAAAATATAATATAATAAGTATATTATAATAAATGTATTTATATGAAATATATCAATAGATATCAATTTCAAGGTTCTTAGGTTTGATTTTTTACATACCTCTTTAATCAACAACTTCATTAAATTATCTATCAGTTTCCATTTATTTGTGGCAAATACAATCATTTAGCCACACACGAATGTGTCACTTTAAAAATATATATTCAAGAAAAAAAGACCCAAATATTAGTACATGACCAAGATATTACTATTTTTTTATTGACTTCTCCATAAAAAGAAACAATATTATTTAAGTGATCCCCAATAGAAGTCAAATTTATGAATGAGTTGTCACATGATAGTCAAATGAATGCCAAATTTAATGTCAAGAACAAAAGTGAACAACACACTACATTATAACCTTGTCTGCCATTGTAGAATGCCTCTCGGCATAAAAATAATAGACAATTGTTATCAAACAAATTTCTTTTACAAAAAAATAAATTTTAATCAAAATCACATATATTGATCGTAATCTAATATCAAAAAATAAACTAATATTCTCTTATTTAACCCAATAAAAGAAGTACACAAACATCCTAAAATCAATTAATAATTGATCATTTTTAGGTGTACACATGACAAGTTGATTTTAATTCTATTACCTAGTTGTGTTGAGCGATATTCTAGGATGGAGTTTGGGGTTGGTCTTTGGACTATAATGTATTTGAGTGTGGTCAATTCTAATTCCAACCTTAAAATTTTTATCTATTTGACCATTACTAATAATTTCATATTTTTTCTTAGGAAACTCATTTAGAAAAATCGTAATATCTTGGCCATATGGTGAAGTTTGGAACCCATTTTTCTCCATAAATATTTTTATCCTTACATATTAATGTAGCTAGATTGGCACTATTATCATCATTCAATAGTAAATTTTTGCATAAGGAAATGAATGATAAAATTAATATTCAATCAAGTTTTTAGATCATTCGTGTGATCTATTATTTTAGCAAAGTAACTAGCTTAATTGACTATTTAAATTTTAGCTAAGTTCAATTATTATCATAGCCTGTATAAAGATTGATCTAATGTGATCATTTGTTGTAACTCATTGTAATAAGATGTTTTGTGTACATTACAACATCATTTCATTAACTCATAAATTAGTTTTGAGTCTTGCATATTGATTTTTGGTTTCTATCATTTAGTATCAGAGCCTTGACCCGGGTTCGATTCCCCAAAGTTATGTCCGAGGGTTGTTGGACTAATCGCTACACCTTTGGGAATTGATCTCATGGACTAACTACCACCATGGGAACTTGGAATGTTTTTTACAAACCACTTGTTATCTCTCAAAAGTGCACCTTTGTTGAGAGATGACAACAGGGGTTCTAAGCTTGCCTTATCTCTCACTTCCATAGATACAATGGAAACACCTCATGTCTATGGGTATACCTATTTTTGAGGTGAGTCTCCATTATCAAGTCTCATTTCCTTGTTGATGTATCCTAAACTATTTTTTTGGGGGTTTTGAGGGTAAAAATATTTTTGTAACTGAAATTGAAATGGATTTATACACCAAATTGATTGAGGATTTGACTGAGTACATGCATAATAAAATTGAGAACAAATTGCAGATGCACAAACCAATGGTTTTCAAGAATCTTAAGGCAAAACACTTATGTATTGAGGGATAAATCACAACAACACAACAAGTTAAACATGCACACTAAGACTATGCAAAAAATACAAGATTTGCAGCAAGGTAAGATAATTAAATCAGGGAATTAACATTCACAAGAGATAATAGAAAGATACACACCACTGCAAATAATTGGAAAGACAATAATTGGTTCTCATTCAAGGGTAAAAGCTGGAAAAAAATCTTTAGCACTCTTGTGTCCAAAAAGTCCTCCTTGTGCCTTGCTAGTGCACACAATATATATAGCAAAATACTTCACCCAACCCCTCCTAAAAATAGACTACATTTTGTACTTGCCCATGCATGCTAATTTTACCCCTTTATCATGAATAAATAAAGGAATAAAAATAGACATGCTGATTACAATGAGGCATTAATAGCCTTAGTTACAAAAATACACTTAGTCAAAGTGTAGTTGATCTTTCATTTTTAATACAATTAAAATACTTGGGTGAATAGTTTTGGCTAATATTATCCACTTGCTTGTTGTTCAAGTCTCATCCAATGTAAGTGCATATTTTTGTCTTCTTGTGCATGATGTGACACCTATTCATTATCCTCTTGCATGACATTCTATCTTTATCTTTGTTCTGTCCTTTTGTGAAGGCATGCAAAAATACTCTTGTGTAAGAAAATAATGCTTTTGATCTCCAATACTTAGAAAAATTATTCAACCTCTCTGTGGGGACCACTTGTAGGTATGTGCAAGAAAATAATACCTTGTGTTGGGCCCCATAATATTGGCTAAGTACAAGAAAGTGCGTGGGCGTGTGGGACCGGTATGAATAAGGGTGCCCGGGGTTGAAAGCACCTAGGGAAATGTTTGAGTAGGGTTTTGTAGAACACATAATGCACATGTGGAAGGCAAGATAGGTTTTGGAATTATCCATATTCAACGTCCCGATGACACACGAGAAAATCTAGACCCTTTTAGCATGCGAGTGGATAAGGTGTCGACCTTTCTGCAACTAGAGGAACAAAAGGGAATATTCCATTAATGCGGTGGAAGGTTCTAGAAGAACATCATTGCACAGAGTGGAGATCTCGAGATCAAAGGAGGCATGCTCCATTGGAGGACCACTTGGACACTTGGCAATCAATTTGCTACCTTAGAAGGCATGGCGGTGAAGGTAGGAAAGCTATATATATGAGGTGTGCGATAAATGTAACGAGAGAGACTAGAGAATTTTATGAGATATAGAGATATACATGGAGTCATCCTGAGAGAGAGTAGTGCGTTGGAAAAGAGGAAAAGCTCTACAGAGATCTTATGGAGGATTCTATGGGTTAGGATTAGGAAAATATAGGAGTGATGGCACATTTAGAGGGATGGGTTTGTATTCATCTTTGTAATATGATGAACATAGTGTAGTTCTGATGCATGACTTGGCTCTGCATTATTATATAAAGTCCATTATGACTTCAAGGATGTAATGTGGTTATTGAACATGTTAATATGAATGTAAGGCTCTATTCTAAATCATATATGTGTTCATGATTATAATCCTTATGCATTTCCTTTATGTATGAACCATTTCCATATGTTGTTGGTTATTTCTCTTTTCTTGGATGCAATGAGGTGACAACTTCTCCATAGGTTCTCATAATGTTGTACAATTCTTTTCTATTCATTTAAATTTGAATAATTGTCATAAGATGATGCATTCTCACAAGACTCACATAAAGGAGAGGCTCGGAGCCCATGCGTGCCTTGCGTGAGCACCCAGTGCCCACTGGGTGATAGGTGATGTGCATGGGATTAGACTATTGGTCTAAGGGTATAAAAATGACTACATCCTGGTTCCATTACCGGGACCTCTTTTTGAAGTTGTTGTGAGAAATGAAATACACATTTGTCCTTGCGATGCGTGATGACATAACGCCCGACCTTAGAAAGTATTGAAACATGGTTCAAAAGCATGGAGGATGATTTTTCTCAAAGATTCAACACTGGATCTGAGTTTGATGCACATAGATGGGTAGAAGAGAACCTATACCATGAGTTGTATGAGACATTATTCTATTTTTTCCTAGTATAACTATATGAATGGATTTTAGCATATGCATCCATATCAAGTTGGTACTATAGATCATGCGTGTGGACCCAAGATGACTATCAAAGGCTATAGGATGCAGATCTGACTTGGACACGTGTTTTTGATCACTAGTGGAAGAGAGTACTGACCAATTATGCTCTAGAATATGTCATTTCTATGTATTCTTGTCTAGAATTTCTTTGAGTTCAAATTTTTGAGGGAGCCCAGAGGATTGTTTTGCGTGTTATTCCTTTGGCTATGAATATCTTGGTCATTACTTTGAGTTTAGAGGCATTTCCCATGGCCGGATAAGCTTCTCTGAGCACCGAGAGAGGAAGCTAGGGTGGAGGAAGATGGTGGACATTGCGGATGAAAAGGAAAGGAAGGAGATACAACTCATGTATAACAAATCTTGTGAAAGGGAGATTACTGACAACGTGAGGTTGTAAGTGTGATGGATATATGGAGGCGGATATCATTGTGGGAAGGAGTTGAGGTTCACGCAGAGGACATGGAACCCGAGCGATCATGCTACCCCATCTTGGAAATCATGGGAGAGAATCTCTTTCACTTCTGATGAGATTTCGTCACATGGAGAGAGGAGAGCCATCGGCGCACATCTCGAACACACCTAATAACCAACCCTTGGCGCTTGGTTTTCTAGATCAAGGGAGAAGTATTGTTAACCCAGTTAGTATTGGTGGAAGTAACCGATCTATGTCCAGGAGATATAATTTCTCGTTTGGAACATCCATCGTTGCGCATCGATTATGGTATTTCAAGGAATTTTCAAACAAGGTGTAAATACGCAAGGTTTGGGTATCACGTCTGGGAGTGGCACAAGAAACACAACTGGTAGTGGGACAATATCATAGACCATCACCGCGTAGTTCAGTGGGACGTTGGGTACACTTGGTGTGACCACTTCAAGCCATTTACTAGATGCAGGAGGTGGATCTAGTGGTATAGGAGTTGGAGGACCTAGTGGACCTAGTGGATCTAGAGGATCTGGTGGGTCAAGAGGAATAAGACTTGGTGGATCCAGTGGATCTGGTGGAGGAGGAAACACTAGAGGGAACCAAGGCTCTAGATCAGGAGGACAAGTGCATCACCACCTCCACAAGTATTTTTTGAGATGTATTTGCACTTACCAGACTATAGGGGTATTGAAGATGTTGTAGAGCATGTGCACAAGTGTGAATTACTATGGCATGCAAAAGGGATCACCATCCTAGATCGGAAGGCAAATCGAGTTTATAACAACGTTGCAATGTCACACACATAGTTGGTACCGAAAGTATGACCCCCATCAAACAGTGGTTAGACTACACTGCATTGAAGAAACGTCTTCCTAGCAGAGTTCCATATCCTTGAGTTTGAGTAGAAGAGCATCAACACTCTGAAGGAGATCTAACAAGGAATGACAGAGAGTGTGCGGGAGTATGACATGTGTTTCAAGAATATCTTGTCAAAACTATCCTATGACATTCATCCTTCTCAACATGCTCAATGGTTTTTTGGAGGATTGATAACACCATTTAGGAGGGCTCTGTCACACAAGACTTTCACATACCCACATGAGGCATTGGAAGCTTCCCTGTGCATCGAAGCTGTTAGAAGCATTGATACTAATGTTAATCCTTTTTGGAGGTCCAAATTGTTGCAATGGCCAAGTAGTTGGAGAAACTGCTGCAAACTCGGTGAGGTTATTAGTGGGCTTTGGTGTACGAGAATTTGAGGTGGAAGGGAATGCAAAGTATAGTTTCCCTCGAAAGTCAGTACACGCTATGGTAGTAGACTGTGAGATTTATTATGGGGACCATGATGCAATTAGGTTCCCTCTACTACAGTGTGCAATCCGCAAGAATAGTTCTTGCTTTTCAAGATTTATACCTCTACAACCCATGATACCAAGGATTATAGGACTGATTGATATAATCCATGATGTTGTTGATCTTGGCGTGCACCAAACTAATCTTGTAAGAAGTTCCAAGGATGATGATCATCTGTATGAAGGGCACGCAGAGGGAGGAGCGCATGGAAAAGGTTTTCACGGAGGATTTCATGGTAGCGATAGAATGCGCAAAGGGCCGAGTGAGTTCTGTGAGGAACCTGTTATAACTATGGATCTACAGAGCATTACAAACGTGAGTTTCCGATCATTACGATGCTCATGGTGTGGAAATAAGCATAGGTACAAAGAGTGTCCAGAGCTTTATGAGCATATGAACTAGCAACACCGGAAATAAAAAGGCATTGGGATGGTGAGCATCAAGAAGGCTGATTCATAGTGGATTCCAAGAGTGGCGTGTGATTCAGGCTAGAACCTATACTAGTGATGATGTGAGAAGAGGCCGCATGTGCCAGGGAGATGCCAAGACAAAGGACACTAGTTTCAAGAGAGGAAGTGGTACATGGAAAGTATCCGGACCCTGCTCATCAAAAGGAGGTGTATCAAGAGACTATGGACATGATTTAGAGTTTGCAAGGGGAGATCCAATGTCTAAAGGAGCAATCAAGCATTTGGAGCAAAGGAAGAATGCCAAGGCTCCAAGGAATGACCTGGATGAGGTCAAGGAAGTATGTAGGATGTTAAGGAAAGAGAATATTATTCCCTTGCTAGGAGAATGGTTGAGGGAGAAGGTACCATGTGCCGGGATAGAGCGCGAAAGGTGGGTTTTGCATGAAAACCTTCCTCCTCACACCTTGACTATAATAAGGAGATTAATTTCAATATGGTTGTTGATGGATGGATTCTAAGTAACATCCTCATCGACACAAGAGTAGAGGTCAATGTTCTTACCTTGGATGCCTGACATCAAATGGGAAGGCCCGCATTACAACCATCTTTGAATGTGATGTATATGGAAAACAAGACTAAGGCAATGCCAATTAGAGTCCTGAAGGATGCAATTATCACCATTCAAGGGGAAAAGTTCATTGGAGACTTCAAAGTCTTAGCGCTCACTAAGGCGAGACAACTTTCCAGCGTTGCTTGGGCACCCATGGTGTTACAAAAACAATGTCAATCTGTAGTTTAACAAGGAATATATCAGATTTGAGAACAAGGAATAAAGGGTGATCATCCATTTGACAGATGGGAAGTCAATGCCCTATACTGATCCTTTAGGAGAAGAAGTCCTTGACATAATCTATGTGCACTCCATCAAAGATCCTGAAATAATTCAGCCCACAGAGGGAGTTATCCAATTTGAAGATGCTCAGTCCTTGAGTGATACCACTAGTATGGCATGTGAAAATTGGGTGCATGGGACTTATGAGTTAATTGGGAGACAATTGAGGGGATGGCTAATAAGGGTAACGAAAGCATGCTCACTCAAGCACCTAGGAGGAAAGAAGTTGCCAAGTTACTCTGGAGGAGCATATCCTGAAATTTTCTTGTGGGAAATGGAGGCTTAGTGGAAAAATGAGGACGAGAGAAGAGGAATGCTTAGTTATAACCTACTCAAAAATGCAAAGGTGTGTTGGTGGGCTACTCATTGGGAGATCCTCCTAGAATGGCACGAAGTAAGAATCACATTCTCTATAAGGTTCTCCAGAGCAACGCACCCACATCATACAAGACTACCATGGTAAAGAGACCACCTCATTTCATATCCAAGCATGTGAGAAGGCATGGATGGGAAGTGCAGAAGCATTACCACCTTCGTTATGGGTGCATAAGTTGTATTCCACCTTACAAGGTTATGCGCATGCATGGTATATTCATTTGGAGATGCGTCATCAAATAGGTAATTGGCAGGAGTTAGCGGC
Source organism: Taxus wallichiana var. yunnanensis (assembly GCA_018340775.1). Taxonomy (NCBI): domain Eukaryota; kingdom Viridiplantae; phylum Streptophyta; class Pinopsida; order Cupressales; family Taxaceae; genus Taxus; species Taxus wallichiana. The sequence continues at coordinate 218,296,672 of CM031243.1, read as the reverse complement.
TGATCTCATTCAAGCTTTTGAGTATAGGAGTACCAAGCCATTAGTGGATAAGGCACTACAAGTAATCAAGCGCCTTACGATGGGAGATAGTGTTATGGCAAAAGATAGGCTACTAGATTTGTTGGGTGAGCCTTATTTGGAGACGTTCCTCAATGAAGAAGAATAAGAGGAAGTATAACTTGAGTGTGCATGAATGGAAAAAGAAAAAGGAAAGATGGTATATGTAGTAGACAGAGAAGAAATGGAAACTTTGGATGTTAACCATTCTAAAGGTACATGCGAAGTCATAGATAGCGTTGATGAGCAAGCATGCGCCTACCATGAGCCCTTGAAAACAAATAAGGTTAACATTGGGATGGAGATAGAACCTAAAGAAGCTATCATTGGGGACTATTGGTTGGAAAAATAAGTTTCAAAGGTCATTGATTTGTTTCGTGAGTTCCACTACTTGTTCCCTCGCGGGTACCATGAACTCAAAGGCATCTAGCATTCCTTAGGGGAGATGAAGATCAAGTTAAAGGAAGGTGCGCACCCAATCCGAAAGAGGCCTTATTAGATGAATCCAAATTTACGTGTACGGATCAAGGAAGAAATAGACAAGATGATAACATCCGGTATCATTGAGGCAGTGGAAGAATCAGAATGGATAATCCCAATGGTCATCAATATCAAGAAGGATGGGAGGATAAGAATTTGTGTTGACTACAGGGATCTGAATGCGGTATGTGTCATCGATCCTTTTCCAACCCCTTTTACTCGAATAAATTTTGGAGGGAGTAGCCGGGCGCAAAGTCTACTCTTTCACAAATGGGTTCTCAGGGTATCACCAAGTCAGGATTGCAAAAGGAATACCAGAAAGAAAAATTTCACCACTGAATGGGGAATTTTTTCCTACACGGTTATGCCTTTTGGATTGAAGAATGCACTTGATGTGTTCTCACGCATCGTGGTACAAGAATTTCAAGACTTCATCCATAAATTTCTTCAAGTGTACCTGGATGACTAAACTATGTATGGATTGGTGAAATACCATTATGATAATTTGAGGTTGATGTTTGAGAGATGTCGGAAGTTAAGGATATCCCTCAACATTAATAAATGTGTCTTTCTTTACTCCATTTGGAACCCTGTTAGGACACATTATATGCAAATAAGGCTTACTAGTGGATCCCACCAAAGTTGCAGTTATTGTAGGATTAGGGAGCCTACTAGTCAAAGCGCAGTGCACATATTCCTTGGACATACGAGGTACTACAAGAAATTCATCAAGGGGTATGCTAAGATTGTCGTGCCCTTGGAGGAATTGTTAAAATATAAGAGTGCCTTTCATTAGGGAGAGGCACAATAGAGGGCATTTGACACTTTGAAGGATAGGCTTGTCATGATGCCCATATTACGTTTTCCTTCTTGGGATAAGCCTTTCCATGTGCATGTTGATGCCTCAAGGAAAACTATGGGAGCAATACTAGCACAACTTGGTGAGGGAATTATTGATCATCCCTTGTGTTTTGCAAGTAGAAAGTTGACACTAGTAGAAAAAAATTACACAACTACTGAGCACGAAGAATTGTCCATGATCTACGTGTTGCACAAGTTCAGGCAGTATTTGTTGGCAACACCATTTATATTCTACACAGACCACATGGCATTGAAATACTTAGTCAATGTCCTGTTCTATAAGGGCACATATGTCATTGGGTCCTATTATTTTAAGAGTTTGAGTTCATAGTGGTCGTGAAACTAGGGAAGAGAAATTTAGGACCTGACCACTTATCAAGGATTAACTCAGGGGAGGATGTGTAAAGCATTGAGGATACCATGTCGACACGCAATCGTTTAGGTTTCAGGTGAGTGCCCTCAAACTTGGAAGATATTGAATTGTTCTTGAAAATAGGTGTGGCACCGGAAGGGCTGAAGGCTTTGGAGAGAAAGTAGTTAGCAATACACGCCGCACCCTACATGTTGATTGGTAGAGACCTGTATAAGTTAGGTCATGATGAGGTTCTGTCAGGCCGATGTGTATTGGAACATTAGCACATGGTGATTATGGAGGAAGTGCATGGTGGGATTGCAGGAGGACACTATGTGCGAAATGCTACCTTGCAGAAGATTCTACTTACATGGATTTGGTGGGAAACCATCTACTAGGATTGTATTGAGTTTTGTAAGGCTTGTGACCATTTCCAATGCCTTGAAAACCTGGGAAGAGGGATGAAATGCCCTTGCGACCAATAGCCAACATTGAACCATTTAAAAGCGGGCAATCAAATTTGTATGACAAATTTTTCCAGCCGTCTGGAAGGACTGGTTCACGGTATATCATTACTTGCACTGATTACCTGACATGATGGGTAGAGGAAGCATCTACAAAGGATTGCACTGCAACAACAACTTTGCTAGATTTTTATGGGAGAACATAATCAGTAGGTATGGTTATCCTTCAAGTTTAACAAGTGATAGAGGCACACACTTTCTCAATGAAACAGTCAAGATTCTGTTAGCAGAATTTATGGTGGCCCATCACAAGACTACCCCTTATCACCCTCAAGCGAATGGATTTGCTAAGTCATTTAACAAAATACTAAGTCACACGTTGACTAAGATCTGTGATATTGGAAGATAATATTGGGATGATAAATTATCAACCGTTCTATGGGCATATAAGACAACCTATAAGAGGTTGAACAAGGCCACACCGTTTCAATTGGTGTTTGGCGTGGAGGCTATTTTTCTGGTCGAATTCATGTTACCATCACTATGTATAGCACGCAGGAGGGTTAGTTGATGAAAAACACTGGAAGAGAGGATTGATAAGTTGATGTAGTTAGACGAAAGGTGATCACTTGCTAGATGGAGTCAGAAGAAAGAAAAAGCAATACAAAAGGCATGACATGATCATCATATAAAGAATAAATAGTTTGAGGTTGGGCAGATGGTGTTGTTGTATGATTCCAAGTATTTGTGCCATCTTGGGAAGCTGAAAGTCCATTGGTTGGGACCCTACATAACCTTGTACATTCTTGATACGGCGCTTGTAGGTTACAAACGCTAGATGGGACGAGATTACCAGTCATTTCAATGGGAGTAGGTTGAATCCCTATTATAAATAAGTCTTCTTGGTGTTTGTAATAAGGCCGTATTTCTAGTTATCTTAGAATTTCCCTTTATGCTTTTACGTCTTGTGTGTTTCCCTTTCTCATTGCTCATTCCTTTCTTTTTGTTTCATGTTGCACCTTGTGCGCCGGTAACCACATTATTTTTTTCCAAGGATGTGTATGGGAAGAGGACCGTGCATCTATTTTAGTGTGGGGTGGAGTAATTCAAATCATAGGATTGTAATACAATTTGAGTGGCCCAGTAGAAGGAAGCATGTAAGGATGAGAAAGAGCATGGGGAAACAGTGGATGATGAATTATGGTGTCAAGAAGGGTGTAACAAAGAACAAGTACAAAGGATGAAGAGGGCATGAACAACATGAGGTAGGTGAAGGAAAACATTAGGTAAAGGATAGAAGAAGTGCCTTCATTGTTGTAGACGCGTGTGTAAGAGTCTTCGGTTAGATTATATTTTTGTGTGCCAGAAGGTTGTAGAAGGTTTTTCGCGCAGGATTGGGCACATGGGTAAGTGCACTTAAAGTCACTAGTGGAAAAAGCCACATTTAATGTTAAATTACATTGGTCGATGGCATTAGAATTTATTACTAGAGGGAAGCAAAACTATAAATACAAGGTCGGCAAGTCATTTTTCTATCTTGCTATTATGAAGTTGAAGCGCTCTTGCGAACTAGGGCATCCAGAGAGAAATTTGTGTGAAGGAAGAAGAATCTTGAGAATTTAAGTGTGTGACTAGAGTAGATTTGCAAACCAAAAGGAAGGAGTACAGGGTGTGAGGAAAGGCTATTTTTGGTGCACCGTCTTGTGGAAGGTTTTCCTAGTTAGGGTTTGGAAGCTAGGGCATGAAGAAAGAAGGATTTAATCCAGGAGTTGAGCTTTGGAGTTTATTTTGGAGTGTAGCAGAGTAGCAGAGTAGAGTAAGGAGTTTGTATTTTATCCTAACAGAGAGCATGGCACCCAAGAAAGCAACTGTTTCACCAAAGAAACCGAAGGGCAAGGGCAAAGGAAAGTAAATCGCTTCCGTCACAAGCTCCAACAAAGAATGGTATGCAAAAATTCAATACCTACATGGAGTATTTCTAGGAAAAGAATGGGTGTCACATCTAAGAAAAATGACTGTGAGTGATTATAACCATCACACGAGCACAACTAAGAAGGAAATGACGTTAGAGTTGGTTCAAAAAATCAACAAAAGGACACCAGATGGGATGCCCATATACAACGATGAGGTAAAATTCAAATTGGAAAAGCGGGATTATTACGAACTATATGATTTGCCTTATTTTGGTAAGCCCAAGCGCCTTTATCAATGGTTGATGTCACGTGTGCATGAGGATCAATTTTATTTTGCAGGGTGTAAGATGCGCATAACACCACAACTGATATCCAAGTTCACATGTCTTATTTGTGAAGGAGAAAGTATAGATGATGATCTAAGCAACAAGGAGGCTATCAAGGAGACTGTAGCAGTGTATGACTACAAGAAGGGTTCATGATACTTTGACATCGCAGAGATTCCAGACCCTGTTATGAGGATGGTCACACACTTGGTGACCAAGCTCAATGATCAAGAACGATGGATGTAAGTGAAAAAGGCATGGCTAAATGTATGCCAGAGGATATCAGAGGGAACCATCTATAACTTGTCCACTTTCATTGCGGATGAGATCATAAGCAACACGTAGGAGGGAGAGAAGATATTATTCGGTAACATCCTCCTCACCATTGTATTTTCAGAAATTGGAGTGCCAGATGGGCCGGAAAAATTTGTTTGGGAGTATCCAGATGAGGATCCCTCGCCCACAAAGATGTTTGAAAAATACACTTGTGAAACCATGACATTCGCTCACAAGGCGCACCTGGAGAAGTGGTATAAATGGATGTGTGATGCATTTGGGGCAGAGTGGAGGATCCCAGAGCATTTTCCCATGCTCGTGGATGGAGAAGCAAAATTTTCAATGTACCAACATTTTTGCATTGGCAGATTTACTTTAAAAAATGAGACTAAGGGTCCATGGTGCAAGCTGCCCTTCTCCTTCACCTCATGCAATACTTCCAAGTAGGGGTCAATAGGTTCAAGGAAGCCAAAATACTAAGGTTCGACCTTAGTGAGGTGGACCAAGACCACCGTGAGCTACACCAAAGCTCGTGTACCTTAAAAAGTGCACGTACGTGGAGAAGTATGTCTCCCACGAGGTTCAAATGATGAAACTAATAATGCTGTCAATCGCTAGAAGGGTTGCAACAAGGATATATCTTTGCATAAGGATAAAGTTTAAGAAAGTTGCTTATTTGGAGAATGATTTGTCCATTCCATAAGACCCCATAGGAAGAAATAAGGTTGTGCCAAAGAATAGAGAAAGAGAAGAGGGGCAGGAGAAGAAAACACCAAGTGTGCAGACCACAAAATTGGTGGCGCGCGCGAAGCAATCGCAGAATTATAGCACTTATGCATAGAGAAAGAAGTCCCATGCAAAGGAAAAGACCCCAAGAAGAAGGGCGTTGGAGCATGAAGAATCCCACGCCCATGAAGAATCACCAAGGAAGATGTCACCTAGGGAAGAAGAGGAAAAAGAAGAATCTCCCGTGTCTGGAATCCCGGTAAGGAAGAAGCATAAGGTGACGATGAGGCGAATCGGAAGAAACAGAGAGTCTATATGCCTACATCAGCGATAAGGATGGTGACAATCCTGAAGGAGGTGAAGACCATCAAGTATATGATGTGCACGACTTCAAGGAGAAAGGAGATGAAGAGGAGTATAATAAGGAAGATGAGGAGAAGAATGACAAGGAAGAAGTTGAAGCTCAAGGAAAGGGGGTAAGCAAAGAAGTAAGCACGAAGAACAAAGCACCCCAAGCCTCACCAAGGAGCAAGTAGAGACAACCAAAGAGAGAGAAGTGGCAAGCATCATGAAGAATTTGGTGTAATAGGAGTTGGAGTGAAGCACGGACGAGATCATAAAGGATATATAGGAAGAGAGCGTTGGGAAGGAGTATGACAACATGTGTGGGGATCCCAAATTGGCAGTGAGCTTCCCAAAAGCTGCACTGATAGGTGGGAAAGACATAGTGGTGGCACAAGGGCGAGGGAATGGGATATGTTGATGATCCTAGCAAGGTTTATATGTGCACACTTCTAGAGCATCATACAAATAGAGCAAATCCTAGCTATGTCATTATTCGATGAAGAAGACGCGTACCCACGGACAAGAAAGATGATATCTTTGGCGTTTGCGTCCTAAGTGGATGAACCTAAATTTGAAATAAGTTAGAGAGCGCTAATGAAGATGTTAGAAACCAAAGGAATAAATCCCTTGGTAAATGCTCAAAGAATATCGATGAACAGTGCTCAGTAACATGCTTAACAAGGTTTCAATCGAAATTGAGGCCATACTGTTCGGGAGAAATGATAGAGTGAGATTCTGGAGGAGGAATTGAGAAGAAAAAGGAGCTCATGAAGAAGAGTAAAGACCTAAAGCAAGAGGAGCTGATCGGTGCTCGGCTAAGGTGTGAATCGAAGGAAGAAAAATCTAAGGCACGCGAAGTCTCCAAGAAGGTGGAGATGATTACGGATGCAATTATCTGAAGCACCCCAATTTAGCGCCACTTTGAGTAGAAGTATGAATCAGCCTTGCAATTTCTAGAGGATTTGAATCACATTCTCACAATGGAGAGGAAACTACTTACTTTAGAATCTGCAGAAGAGGCGCGGGTGAGACATGAGGAATAAAACAAGATGAAGGTTGTCGATATTGTGGCTCAATAGACTAAGCTTCTTGAAGAAGTAAAGGCCATCATGTAAGTCACCGAAGCTACGTATGACAACTACATTGATAGGGATAGAGTGGCAATCATCTTGGTTTCCACCCATGAGACGAGAACTCAAGAAGTTCCAAGAGAAAAATAAGGGGAATAGATTGGAGAGAGATAAGATCCTGGCCGAGGTGGAGAAAAATTCGAAGCCATCGAGACCCTACGAGGCTCGATCAAAATCCGATTGAAGGAACTATATCCCCTAGATCACCCACAAGATGGATGCCCTTGAAGACTTGGGGAAGCAATTAGAGAGTGTTGTTAACACCATGAGTGCTAAAGGGAGGAGCTGAGTTTTGAAGAAGTGAGCACCCTGGTGGGTGACCTCTATCAGCAAGCTCAGAATGAGGTCGACGCTTGGGAGAAGTTAGAGGTAGAACTAGGGAAGGATTTCCCTCTCCTCCTCAGAATAAACAAGTTCCCCATTCTTTCATTCTTTCTCCCAATTCTTCATTCCCTTATTATTTCTTTCCAACCATTTTAAGAATCCCTCCATTATTTATTATTTGAAGAGTTTTTCCGAGGATGGAGAACATGTGTAGTGTGGGGTGATGTTGGGCCCTAGAATATTGGCTAAGCATAAGAATGCGTGTGGGCACGCGGGACCAATATGAAGAAGGGCACGTGGGTTTGAAAGTGTGCGAGGGAAAGGTTCTAGCGAGGTTTTGCGAGAACACACGAGTGTGTGTGCAAGACAAGATGGGTTTTGGACTTATCCATATTTGGCATCCCAGGAGGCACACGAGAAAATCGTGACCCTTCTAGCATGTGGAGTGGATAAGGTGTCAGCCTAGAGACTGGAGGAACAAAAAGGTAATATTCCATGCCTACGGTGGAAGGTTCCAAAAGAACATCATTGCACAAAGTGGAGAGCTCAAATCAAAGGAGGCATGATCCATTGGAGGACCACTTGGACACTTGGCGGCCGATCTTCTACCTTAGAAGACATGGTGGTGAAGGCAAGAAAGCTATATATTGAGATGTGCAGACAACATAAGGTAAAGATATAATCCTGAGAGAGACTAGTGCGCTTGAAAAGAGGAAAATCTCCGCAAAGATCTTATGGAGGATTCTATGGGTTGGGATTAGGAAAATATAGGAGTGATGGCACATTCGAGGGATGGGTCTATATTCATCTTTGTAATATGATGAACATAGTGTAGTTTTGATGCATGACTTGGCTCTGAGTTATTATAAAAGGGTCTATTATGACTTCAAGGGATGTAATGTGGTTATTGAACATGTTAATATAAATGTAAGGCTCTATTCTGAATCATATATGTGTTCATGAGTTTATATAATCCTTATGCTTTTCCTTTATGTATGAACCATTTCCATTTTTTGTTGGTTATTTCTCTTTTTCTGTATGCAATGAGGTGACAACTTCTCCATAGGTTCTCAGAATGTTGTACAATTCTTTTCTATTCATTTGCATTTGAATAATTGTCATAAGATGATGCATTCTCAAAAGACTCACATAAAGGAGAGGCTCGGCATCCGCGCGCGTTCCTAAGGTAATTCTGATTTGTTTAAGGTAAAGTAACTTGGTATTTTTATTTGAACCATCATTACTATGCATCGACTATAGTCTTAACAATAATAATTTTAAATTGATTAGGTCCCCATCTGATCATGAGCATATAATTGTTTGAATAATCTTATGGGGTCTCTTTTTGACTTCAGCATATACCATAGCATTTGGTCTCTTTAATTGTTATGCACATATATCTTTTGATAAGACCTTAGATAAGGTCGATTGCAATCATAATGTTTTGGTCACATGGTTTTGGCCCACCCAGATTTGATCATTGCATAGATCATAGTTAACATGAATAATTAAATTTGATTTTTTGGTCCCCTTCTCACGATGGTGACCCCTTCTTTTTTCGGTGGATGTTTTCTAACTCGATGTGATTTATGGTTCTCTAAGTTTTTGCCACGTATGAAATTTTAGAATCATGGTCGAGTTAAGTTACTCTGTGGAGTTTGCATTGAGAAAATATGATTTGACTCCAACTGTCAATCTTTGTACTGTGCCTTATCTCCACCATTGATCTTCCTAGGGTTGCATTTAATTTACTGATTAATCTCGATCATCGATTTATATACACGGTTGATCTTAACCACTAATGGCTGTGGCGAGTTTTTTACCCTGGTGGATTTTGCATTCGAAATACCTAGTAATCACTTCATGATTTTCGATTAACGCACTTGATTGTATTGTGGTTTGCATATATCACCATCCAATCATGGGTCGTTGATCTAAACTCGTAGCGAGTTATGTTGGGTAAAAACCACTTTGTCATTTCACAAGTTCATTTGGCATTTGTCAAATTTTCTAGTCGTCATTTTGATCTTCTGAAGCTTGATTTTTGCACTTTTGAAGCTTATGAGGCTCTTTGACATCGTGTATTTGCATTCTTTTACCATTTCTAAGTTATTTGAAAACTATTTCTAGAGATGACCACCATTTTCGACCCATTTGAGCTCTGATATGAGCTAGTTCTTCCCAAAATAATGAACTATGTGAGTTCATGTGTGCGTATTTGGATCACTTGTTGTTTTTAAGCCATTCGGCCTCCCTTTGATTATTTAATCTGCCATTATTTGAGCATTCTGAGCCTTCTGCTAAGGCCCGTGTCACCGTTTTGAAGAAAAGACTGCAAGCGCTTTGGTATTTTGAGCACTGTAACTGCTTGTTTATGCCATTTGTGTTTCAATCGTACTGATACTTCATTCCTTTTCTTTTCCTTGTGTTTTGTTCATGGAAATAGTGTCAATGTCGAATTTGAAAATCGTTTCGGGTGTCATTTCTTGCTCTACACTCTGGTAGATTGGCGATTTGATTTATAAAATAGTAAGTTCGGATCTTCTTTGAATTTTTAGATACTGAAACAGTTGTGAAGCTTAAATCATTTTCACCTTTTGTACATGTATGCTTTTGATGAAAAACATGGGTAGATTTTACGAATAACACTCTGCTATTGAATGAATCTGGGTTCTTATTTTTCCACTATTATTTCTGCTCTGATTCGACCCAAATTTGGGTTCGTTTACTTTGACCTATTATCTCTACAAAACTTAGCAAACATTTAACGGTCGTAGAAGAATAATCATTTCCTAAGTCTATGCTTGCATATTTTGTATCGTGGCTTAAAATATTACTTTGTAGTAACCATTTTACTGTAACTCGAGCTCAAGAAAATTTACCTTAATGTTGGTATCGTCATTATTCAGTTTTTGATACGAAATCTGCTTTCAATCAATTCTATTGATGTGAACGCTCGAGCTGGGTCGTCATTCTCCTGCTCTATGTTGTGATTCTTCTTTAAAATGATAGTAAAACGATTTTACTCTCAAATTTGTTGATACCCTTTAGTATGAATTTACTCAAAATGAACTTTTCTTACTATAGCATTCATTTGTACATTTTCTATCTGCTTTCTATGCTTGGGCTCCATTTTTTGTCTCAATCTCGATTTGGGTGTCTTCGAGAAACTTGCTTTCAAACATTTTGTAGAATAAAATCCTTTACTGTTTTCTCTTGAATGGTAATTTATCATTGTAACTCTGTTGTCTTTAGTGCTTTTGAATGCTAATGCATAGTTTTTATCATTTGACAATTCCATTTTTGAAATGTAGCTTGATCTTGATAGTAATTTATTAATTTGGACTTTATAATCCGTTTGTATCTGATTTGTACTTGAATGACACCCTCATATTCCTAAATCTATCTAGATGCTTTTGTGACTTCATGTAAGCATCATGATGAACCTATTAATTTGATATAATGTGCATGAATCTTATGCAATTATGCGAAATTTTCATGAAATTGTGACCATTCCTTTCTCGCTGCATACTACTTATCTTCTTTTCATACTTTGCAACTGACATCATTGTATACAAAGGAGGCTATTGTGGATCTGTTAATCTGTAATTGTACTTTTCAGTTGAATGAAGCAGACTGTCCTTCATCCCTCTTCATTACTGTAAGTTACATTTGTACTTTGTATTCTCACTCTTGTGCAAGGTGCGAAATACCTTGATAGCTATATACAAGTATGAACAAATGTAATATTGGTTTGCTTTCATCATCTTGCTTATACGAAAATTGTATGATTGTATACATATGACTATAGTTTTCCTTTTCTATTCAAGCATGATTAGAAAATTTAGAAAATACTAAGGCCATGGGCCTTTCTTTTATGTTGATTTTCTCACTATGATGTGATCTTTAAACTGGTCCTTTTTGCATCTAAACAAGGCTTGGCTAAAAGGATGTAAGTTGTCACACTGGAAAACTATTTTCACCATCTAGATAGGAATGTTGAGAGTCCTGAAACTTTGTTACTCGGACATAATGTTGAATATTTTGTAATGTTGCCGATAATAAACCCTTTCCGTCTCTTTCTTTAATTTAAATCAGGCACAATTCCAATTGTATGTATGACTTGTAACTTGTAATTGCGTTTAGAAAACAATTTTTTTGTACCTTGTTGAATTTTAATGGCATCATGTCTTATAGTTGTATTTGAACTATTACATTCATTTGTATGTCATACTATAACTTGTATCTTGATTGGCTCAATTATTCATGAGCCTGATTTCTTTCTGTTGTGTTTGTTCATTACTTGCAACTTAAATAATCTGTCTCCATTCTCTCAAGTTGATAAATTGATATTCTGATGGAACTGTGATTCAAATCTCTCTTGGTCTGTACTTGGTAATAATCTGCTTTAACTTCCTTTACATTTGATGTCTACTTGATGGGAAGATGATATTTTTCATTGACATGCTTTGAAATTGTAGTATTAGTACTTTGATTTCTCTTAGTTTCATGAGATCTTTGTAGGTTGTACCCATCCAAGTTGCATTCTAAGACTATACTTTTAGAAACTGGATATGTATTCGATCTTTTCAAAGAGTGAAGCTAGTTTTATCACTTCAATGGTTCATAATGGTTTATCTTTGTATTTTCTTTACAATAATTCTATATGTAGCCAATTGTCTTCTAATTGATCATTATGATATGAAAAGTATTATGATCCTTTGATTGGATTTTGACTGTCAAACTGTATCATGCAATGATAGCTTCTTGAATATGTTCATCTTGAAAGTTGTAATGTTTCTTGTAATACAACAGTTAGTGTTTCTTTCTTTCTTCTTACCTATACCTACACATTTAGACAAACTAGTTAGAAAACAATAGGATTTTTGGCCTCTCTTATGTTCCATAGTTTCTTTTCTTTCTACTTCCTTTTTGCTTGATTATGGGAATCTCATGTGCTACTGCAAGATACTGCTTTCTCATATCTACATATGTTACCTTGATGTACCTTATACTTTTGATCTTAAGAGGTCCATTTGCTTGAAACTAGAAACACAGGCATGTAAACTGAATCATGAGCTCAAATTTGACAATTTTCTGTTTCTCTTTTCAGTTATGTTGCTTTGTAATGGAGTGATGCAGAGAAGATGAAGCTCAAAAGTTGGAGCTGAAACAATAAAGACCAAACAAAAACCCAAGGCAATGATGGGTTCCTTCTTCATTCCTTTGCTTCTAGTTTTATACACATGTATCTCTTATTTCAGTAGTTGTAAGTTACATCCCACACTTGTGTGGGAAACATTGAATTTCCTTGATGAATAAATGATATTATTTTTGTAATTGAGTTGTGTACTTCCTTTTACTTTCAGCTTTTATGTTATGTAATGATTGTAAAATGAATTAAACAACTCAATACATACTTAATAACACTTAATCATAGGAAATGATTAAATTGAAAATACTTGTAACTTAAAAATGAACTTCTACAAACCTGCAATCAACAACTCTATTTTTTGTTTCGAGTCCAACTTCTCAGGTCTGCCTCTATCTCCACCTTCCTCAAGGTTGTGCTTTAGTTCTTTGGAGCTTTTGTGCATCTTTGATGAAGGTGATCATGGGATAACAACATATGTGAGGTGTTTTATTTTGCAACAACACACATAACTATTTTTTTCCTTTTTGATTCACTTAACTGAAAACTTAATTTAACTATAAATTCCCCCTAGTTAGGTTCATTCATCAATTCCTTCCATCAAAAACAAAGTTTCGAGTTGCCCATTTTTGCACAAGTGCAAAAATTGTGAACACCACTATCGGGTATCATGAGAATTTGAGCATGTATATTAAAAAATAAACCAAAAACAATTGGAATAATAAGCAATAACATCAAGATAATGTCATAGATGAAGATGACAATTTTTATGAAGATGAAAATTTTGATGAGGATAACTTGTTCGATGTAAAATCAGTGGAAGAAACCTCTACATAAATTTCAATCTAATATGTAGACTCAATCTCTCTTATAAATACAAAAAAATGAAAGGATTGGTTCTCTGATATCACTGCATCTCCCACCAAAAAATCAATTTCATTAGGGGATGACACTTCCTACAAATTTCATGGTATTAGAGATATAAGGACGCCTCTTGGAAATAAGCATTACACACTTACCAATGTATTGTATGTACTAGGATGAATAAAAATATTCTCTCAGTCAACCATCTATTGAATCACAATCTAAAATTTTAGTTTGACTGCATAAGTGGCCTGAAAGTTGTGCCTCATTATGGATGAAAACATATCTAGTCCAAGATAGTTTCACGAGCATCTGGTATAAAAAATATGTTTCAATTGATTTTTGTGCCACATGATAAACACACGCTCATTTATAAGGACACCAAATCTATAAATTTTGACACATATTGATCATGGTGGTGGTGCCTACTAAAACAAAAAATATTACATGGCATCCATTTTAGTCTTGGGTGGAGAGGTAGGCCCATGATAGGAGGAGAATAGTTGGATGCATTAACAAATCCTCCTTCACCAATGTTTGTAGATAGGGAAGCTTGCATATGTTTGAATCTCTCATGCTTTTAGTGAGATGGCTTATGCGAAAGACTTGGTTTTGGTAGTTAGAGTTTCTCAAGATAAAGTTGATAATAATGAGAACGGTGGATCTCTTATAAATATTGAAGGCCCAATTCCATCCCTTAATTCCTTTAATCCACACCAAAAATACTATTCCTTCACTTTATTCCACCATAATGTTGATAAAGAACTATTTTAAAAACCTTTACATTTATATACTTTCTCTAGGATCCTTATCATCAAAATACTTGGAACCCATTGTTGGAAGAGATAAAGGTTAATCTATCTATTTTGAGAGAACCCATATACATCCCAATGTAGGACAATGCACTATTTTTTTCATTCAACATGCTTGGAATTCATAGTAAGATTTATTATGTTGCAATGAGGATTTTTAAGCTTATATTGTCAGTAGTATGTAGACCCGTAAATGTCAACAACAATGTAAAATCCAACAATGGTATATTGAAATTTTTAGTAAGGTTTTATTGTCTTTGACACATGGATGTTCTACATTGATTCATGTGTCAATGATATTTCCACACCTAATCACCATTAGACATTGTTTCTTTGGGTACAGAAATGACCACCGTACTTTTAAGAGGGAAATGTCTATCAACATAACATGAGTTTCAAAGGCATTAGTCCTTTCCTTTGTATTTTAAATTGTGTTAATGCTGGAATTAGATAATGACAAGATTAAATTATATGCTACTAATAGTTAGGATATAAAAGATTAGTGGTATAGTTATATATAATGATAAGATGTACTAGTAATAATAGTTAACATATACATATATAAACAAAATTGGAAGCAATGAAAAGAACACATTTTTTATGTCAAGAGGTTCATACAATGCATTATTCTAAGATGTACACTTAATTCAACATGTTAATAAAGACACAAATATTTTACAGTAAATGAAAACGAGAGATATAGTGAATGCAAATGGGAAATATAATAAATTTGCAAATGGATGATATAGCTCATCCAAGCTTTATAATTTTTCCACTAGAGTCTAATCTTACACCAAAATAAGAGCTTTGGGAAATAGTTGGAGATTCATCCCAAAATAATCAAATTGTAAAGATTTTTATATGTAATTGTGAACTATGAACACCCTATAAGATACATATAAGGTAAACGGTTAGTACATATGCATTAAATCTCAATAGATAAAATAAATTGTAAGTAGTTGAGTGTATCTTTTGGTGTGTTCCCTCTGACCGACTCAACTTTTTGACTTTTCGTTATCTATCAACTTTCGTTAGTCCCGCAACCGTATCTGTTTACTTAGTTGTTGCAACATGTGGTACTTAGTCATTTCTCTTTAATTGTCGGACATTTTGCATTGTGTGTCGATTAAACTGACTTCATTCACGTGTCCACTAGAATATTTTAAAACCCAAATATCCCACCTCTTTGATATTTTCAAAATTCCCCCGGATCAAAAACTTTAATCTTGTTTTGTAAATTATAAATGTGTTGCTCATTAATTACTATTGTTTAGACCTCTTTGATCTCGGAGCTAAGCGTCAATCTGTGTTCCTTCCCTTTATAATGAAAACAAGAGATATAGTGAATGCAAATTGAAAATATAATAAATTTGCAA
Organism: Taxus wallichiana var. yunnanensis; assembly: GCA_018340775.1. NCBI lineage: Eukaryota > Viridiplantae > Streptophyta > Pinopsida > Cupressales > Taxaceae > Taxus > Taxus wallichiana. The sequence goes on along the minus strand of CM031243.1, from coordinate 218,281,214 downwards.
ATGGATGATATAGCTCATCCAAGCTTTATAATTTATCCACTAGAGTCTAAGCTTACACCAAAATAAGAGCTTTGGTAAATAGTTGGAGATTCAACCCCGAAGTAATCGAATTGTAAATATTTTTTATATGTTGTTGTGAACTATGAATACCCTATAAGATACACATAAAATAAACGGTTAGTACATATGCATTAAATATCAATAGATAGTTCATTTTTTTACTATCACTATTGTTTTTATTATGAAATTATAATCCAAGTTGTACCAATTTTTAGATTTGTGGCTTGGTACATTAAATATTCTCTTATTTTACTATCACTATAGCCATTATTGTGAAAATATAATCCATTTTGTACCAATGTTTATATTTTTGGCTTGTACATTAACTATTACTTTTCTAATGATCTCTTTCGAAAATTTATTTTGGACATTAAAGCATTAATTACAACCTTATATGTAAATAATTGATTTATTGCAAGGTAGTTTCTAGATAAAAGCTACATGAGTTCTACATAGTTAATATCGAGAAATCATCCTGCAATAATTTATGGACTCTAGAATCTAAAAATATTGCATAACTAGTTTTTATTATAGTTGGAAAATTCGGTGTCAAAGGAGCATGAACATTAAGTCACAATTACTCTTGATTTTTACCTTCAATTCCACCTTTTCCTATAAGTTAGTGTATATATTATAATTCTAGAACGGTAAATGCACATAGACAATCTAGACTTATGTAATAAGATAATATTTGATAAAACAAAACTTTTGAAACTATAATATAATAATTCAAGTTAGCATTTAAAATGAAGTCACCAATCTACAAGATGTAAAAACATGTTCAAATGATTTGAAACTAGTAAATAAGTTCTGCAGAGTATTGTAAAGATTTCTATAAATTCTAAGAGCATAGAATAGAATGATATTGGATAGGTTTTCCTTCGATAGGTTCATTTAGTGCATTTTCCGTAGGGAAACCAATTTTTCCTCTACTATTGTGACTTATAACTATATTCGGAACCTTATTTAACATTATATTTGAATGTTATTAGAACTATTTAAGTAATTGAGTCGTGTTTTTATTTTTATTGTTACTAACTAGGGGCCTCATAGATATCAAAATATATATTTTATTCTCTTGTTTACAAAAACCCCAACACATATGTTGTTTTTCCTTAAATTTTCAAATAATCACCCATCTACAAAAACGAGAAAAATAATGTTTTACAAGTTATTGTAGTCATTAAATTGTTTATTCATTGTATATCACTTACAATGAATGTCATTAATGTAAATTTAAACACTATTAAGAGTGTTCAAAAGGTTTTGCACATTGTATTATGATCACTTTAATTTTTCTAACTAGAATATATCGCTAAACACTTTCACTACCGCGTCTTAAAAACTATCCGGAAAAATCACATTATTCGAGTGCGACTCTAAATTTTGCATTCTCTAAGTTTAAAATAACTAATTGAACATTTATTTAGATTCATTTCAGAGATTTATTTAATTATAGTTAAAAGTAGTTAGAGATCAATGTCATATTTTAGTGTTAATCCACATTCCATATTAAACATACTTATATCTTCAACATCGTCCAACCTTATAACATAAACACATACAAATGTCCACTACAATTTTTAAAATAAAAACTAGAAATAACCTTTTTTCATTATGATCTCATATCTTTAATGTAGAAAGAAAAAATAAGCACGAACAAGTATCCACTACAAAAATAATTATTTAAAAAAATATAAACAACATTTTCTTATTAAAATCTCATAATTTTTGATGTGGAAAGAAAATGATAGGCACCAACAAACATCCACTACAAAACCTTTCATATTAAAAAAGAAATGATCTCTTGTTATTAACATCATGTCTTTGATGTGGAAAGAAAATAATAATAAACGCTAGAAACATACACTCTAAAATTAATTTAAAAATTAAAACTAATATTAAATTAGGATTTCATATCGTTGATCTTGAAAGAAATTGATAAGCAATACCAACAAAAAAACCTAAAATGAAACTAGAAATAACCTTTTTGTCATCGAGGATTCCACATTAAAACTTAAAATTTGTTCCCTAATTTTACTTTTCCCATTTCTTACATACAGATTAACCTACCTAATAGGGAATAGATAATTGCGATTGAAAAGTAGAACTAAAGCGATGCTAATTGAACTTTGGATTTTGGTGGTTAACCAAATCATGATGCGAGATCCCGAGATGTATTCAAACAACAACTACACGTTTGCATGAGAAGATCCACCTTTGTTGATGGCCATTTTTGCTTTGATCCTCAACTATTGTGACCTCGTTCTCATTATCTTCTCGTGTTCCTCCCTCAAAACCATTATCATTGTCTTCTTGACTTCCTCATTATTAGAAAAAAAACTATTAGCAAATGGATTTGCATGCATGCATAAAAACAGCTTAGGGACAAAGTCCCTCCTCAATGAAGGTGAGGTTTCCTTTATTGAAAACCAAAACTATATTTACATCTATACATTCAAAATTGTATGTGGGGGTGTTTTGGGACATCAAATGGAAAGAAGTGTGAATGAGGGAAATGGAATGGAATGAAGGAAAGAAATGGAAAGGAATGGATGGAAGGATCATACAATAGTTAGGTAAAAATAGAGCCTAATATTGCATAGAGAAGAAAAACAACAAATAACTAACTCAAATAAAACAGAGTTTGAATCAGCTAAACAATAATAAATGAAAGGGAACACACATAAGCAAGTAAATATTAGAGCTTGATCACTATGAAAAATAATGACAAATTAATAGCGTTGAAAATAAGATCAAGGATAATATATGCATGCAATATTTAAACACTAACATATAATGAACATAAGAACATCAAATGCTACAAGAGATAATGAATAGGACACAAAGTTCATATTTCATTAACTCTTCAAAATGTCTTCACAAAAGAACACAAAGTTTCTTTCTTGAAACAAATCTTGCACACAAAATTATCTCCTTCTCCTCTCTTGAAGTCACCCTTCCAAATAATCCCTAAATTCCTTTTATAACCCAAAATTTAGTTACAAAGTAGTTAGGATTTACATGAACATTAAATTAGGGCACCTTAAGTCACTTTGACTTTTTCAACCAAATTTTAAAAAGTAACTTGAAAATAGAAATCACTTAATTTATCAAAAGTCTGCCAAAAGTGAGTTTAACAATAACATCACTTTCAAATACCATTTTGAAACATAAAACAAGACACGATGCCTTATCCAAAAAAGTGGGGTCCACTTATCTCAACCGTATGAGAAGTGTACTCTCCCACTTTGTTAGATACCGAGAATGTTATCTCCTCATACCATTGGTGAAATTAGGATCTACCGCTCTTGCCCATTGAAAAGATCTGAATCTTTCCAATGTCTTGAACATATTATGTTCTTCACAAGGTTCACTTGGTTGAGGCACAACCTCGCAAAACACGTGCAATTCCAAAATCCTACCTGGACATATCATTTAGATTGACCATTTTCGATTAAGCATTATGAAACAAGTTCCTCAATTTGATAAAACGTTCCATTGAAGTAGAGGAGAAATTGATGGTAGGAATGTACATGTCTTTGAACAATTTTGAGAATTGTTCCTCAACATTTTCTAATGAATGCCTCTGATTGTGCTCATCCACAAGATCACAAGGGATTTCAGCTATGAAATCATGAATTGAGGCGAGAGAAGTGAAGGCTTCACTGCATATTCTCTTGTAATGAATCATGGAATCTTCGAGAAGCATCTTCCGTGAATTGAGATGTAGACATCAAAGAAAGTGTGTCCCTTGGCATTCAAATTCAAGGATCCCTTCAATGGCTAGAATTGTAGATTCCATACTTGTCATCTCTTGTAGACTAGGCAATATCTCATCCAGATTTGATATGTTAGAAGCAAAAGATTCCTTAAAAGAAAGGATTGGATCTAGGTATGCACTAATGTCTTCATGGAGCTTTACGACCGCTTTGATTGTCTCTCTCCCAAAGATGAGAATTTGAAAGCCAGGATTTAGTGACATGGCCCAAAGTGTTTACCTCCTTCGATAGATTGAGTGTTTCTTTGTCAGGGGCAGCCACTGCATCAGGTACTGGGAAAGTGGAGGATATTGGATTTATCAGATGTTGAACATAATTCACCAACTGATTCTTTTCGGCCTTGAGCTGAGAATTATGAGATTTATATTTCTCAAGCCTTCTTAACACAATATCCATGGAATCTCGGGCCATTTCCATGTCGATTTCTAATGTATACTTCCCAATTCCAAGCTTTGGATACTTCATAGTCAACAAACGTCATGGCATTATGTTCTTTCTCAACTTGGGAATGGAAAGATCCACAAATTTGTTTCCATCTCCATCCACCATTATTCTTGAGAACACTTTAGGCTTCTTGGGGATGACATCATTTGAAATATTGGAAAGGGAATCAAAGTCAATATTGATCGCCTTGACAACCCTCTTTCTTTTCTTGACTTCACAATCAACCCAATAAGGGGTCTCCTTGACCAATTTTGCACATAGAACCTTGGAGTATGAATCAATATTCACCTTGTTCCCGATATCACTGGATTCTACAAGATTTCTTTCCATGAATTCAATCATCGAGAAAATAACTTCAACATCAACCTCTTGAACCTCAAGGAGACCTTGAGAAACATCTTCGTGAACTAGGGGTTCAGGAGTGTTGGGTATTTGGACCAGTTCCACTTGAGTAAACTCTTGTGGATGACATGCGTGAGTAGTTTTTATGATGAACTTACTTGAATTTTTAGTAACATGAGTAGATGAGTCTCTACTTAAAGTGAAAAACCCCGAGACACATTATCTTCCTTCAATAGGGTCAGGACCCTTGGATGTTTCTCCTCGTGACATCTTCTTTGGAGAAGTAGATTGGGGAAACCATTCTTTCTTTACCGATGTGTATGGGTTGATAGCATGTACATTGGTGAGAAGAGGTTTTAGTCAACTGGAGACCTCCTCATGTTGGCAATTTCTGTGATCCTAGAGTATGAACTTGGACGGATGGTAAATTTACAATTTCTCATTCATACCAGGCTATGTTCCTTTCTAGAATCGGTTGATTCTTGCTATCAAGAGAAAATTCATCTCTCTTAGTCCAATCAACTCGGGGCAATGGAGTGAAGGCAATGACATCATATGAGGGATCAATCAAATCATCACCATCATCTACTAATGAATCGGAGGATCTCTGATGTGGAAGGCTTTGATTTGAGAAAGGGTCGTGGGAAAGTTCTTGCCTTCTTACTTCATGTTAATCTGAGAAGGCATCCCAGAAGTCTTCCATGGTGGGATTGTGTTGGTAATTTTTTCCAAGATCATTTTGCATGTATCCATTGATATTAAATTGGGACCTCTTCGAAAATGGATGTATGGTAATGATAGCAAACTCCTTCTCCATGAGTTGTGCACTGAAGAGATTCGAGATTCGGTATTCCCTAATTTGGATTGGGAAGTGGATGCCTGAATGATGTTTGTTGTTGAGAAGACAGTGAACTTGGAAAAATTGTCGTGTAAGATCCATTAATGCCCATTTATCACTGACATACTTGGGAAGCTTCCATGGAGTGCTTACAAATACACTCACATGAATGTAAGAGAAGGTTGGGAATTGAATGAACTGTGTTCCCCACTGAGAAATGACCGCCATGGAATCCTTGGAGAATATTTCTTCCGGATTCCTATTCAAGTTTCTAATCACGTGGAAGGTGAAAGAATCATTAACTCTCCTGAAGTGATGAGAGCTATTCTTGAAACTCAATTGTGGATAATAGTGGAAAACACTATTTGAAGGACCCATGATGCCTTTCATCTCTAACCCCAAAAATAGCTTCCTTCTAGCCACTGCATAGGTTAGGTACGATGTCATGTAGAAATGCCCAGTCATCTTCACCTCGATCAACTACTTGTGAAGAGTGTCACTAATGATGGTGGCCCAATCTACAAATTCTCTCTTTGCAAGGATGATGCAGATGAACTGATACATCCATGGGTGAAAACTTCGGCGGAGGGGGAGACCAAAGACTCGGCTCAAAAGAGTGATCATATCACCTATTTCCTCCACAAATTCAATGTGGTACAATTCCTTGGGAAACCGGTCAACACAAGTCCTCTTGGTCACTAGCCAATTGTTGTTGACCATCTTGGTCCACTTGAGGGGTTCTTCATCCCAAAACTCTTGCGCTGACTTTGAGTGATGTCAACATTCTCGGGAAATCAGGGATGTTGAGCAATTCTTTGATGTGCTCTGGTGTGATCAAAAGGAAAGGCTCACGATTATCCTTGAAGATTCCTCGCCTTTCGGGATCATAATGCTCCGCGCAGGCGATGACTAGCTCAGGGCATTGCACTGAAACAAGAAAATCTACTGCTTGAGGTAGACCACTATGATAGAGTCTATCCGAGAAGATGGTTTTCCCCTCGGATTTCACCCGATCACAAAATTGTGTTATGTTGATGTGGCCAAGATCGGTATCGATGATATTGTCATATGTAGATTTGATGGAAGTGGGAGGAATGATCCCTTGGAATTCATATTTGAGTGTAGACTTGTTTGACCTTTATACATGCTTCTTTGAATTTCTCGTAGATTTGTTATATTTTTCGCCATTATGAATTTTAAAGGAAAGACAAAACAAGCACGTGAAACGGTGTAAATGGTGTCGGGTCTTAGTCTTCGGACCACTTTGTAACCGTAAGAAAATTATGCATCTTTTTCTTTATTATTATTATTTAAAATAAAACAAGTGATCCTGGGTATACAATGAAAAACTGAGCTTGACCTCGAATTATGAATCGTGCCAAAATGTTATGAATTGGGTTGAGCTCAATTTACAACCTGAAGAATTCGAGCTTGTTGGTGTAGGCTCGGAGTAAGATTTTATTGACCGCCACCTTATTTTTAATTCTCCTCGGTTGTGCATTTCTGACTGATATGTGGAAAATAATATCTGACTGGCGTTTTGAATAACCGTTTAACCTTCCTCCTGCGTGAAAGCTACCTTTGGCGTGATGAATCTTCCTTATCTAATGCACGTGGGCCTATTCTCTTCCCTGGCATTGAAAATATTTTCTTTAACCTGCCTTGTGAATGTGTTTGGACTGATTTCTTCCTTTCACTTTGACTATGCGTGGCCTGCCTTGGCTATGCGTTTTTTCATACTCTTTTGGCCTGCGTTGGCTTGTGTTTCTGCCTAAAGTGTGGACTCTGACCTGTGTGGTTCTTGGAATGCGTGGGCTCTTCTTTTGACTGGTGCGTGGGCTTTCAAAATCAAATACGTGGGCTTGCCATTGGTCTGCCTTTTATTTTAAAACCTGCTTGGATAGTCTTATTTGATCAATGCATGGGTTTGCTCTCCTTTGTATCATGTGTGGAAATGTTGAATGCTCTCCTCTGAATTTTTATCTCTGCCCCTAGCGTGGAAATGATGAATTCTCTCCTCTCACATGTGGCCTGCCCAAGTAAATGCGTGATGGTTGTTCTTGGGCGTGATGGATGAGTATTTCTAAAACCTGCGTGGCCTTCCTTTGGCTATGTGTGGACTGGTTTTTCTATGCAAACGTGGGCTGTTTTCTTTTGCCAACGGCTACCCATCACTGAAAATGCACCTATGCATGGTGAATGGAGAGCTCCCGCATGACCCATCCCCTATGACCCATCCACCATCGCCGTCCACCGGAAAGGTGATGTCATCGTGGTCCCCGGAAGCCGTCTCCCACGTGGCTCCAAGCAGTGTGACGTGGAGGGTCTCACGAATTTGAAATGCATTATAACACATTCCCCGCCCTAATGCGTCCAAGATTTGAATTATTGGGAAACGTGACACCGCTTCCTCCTCCTAATGTGTCCGCCTGGTAATCACAACACCATCCTTGTTATTATAGTCCCATCGCTCGCATCATTGTGGTAGTCACGCGAACTGTGTTTTTCATCCCCCATCGCACGCCATTTCGTTGGAATAGAGTGAAGAATCAGTTTTATGCAGCCCACCCATACATACCATGCAAAGCCAGTTTGTATGCCATTGTAGCAGATGGTTTCCATTCCCTTTCTTGTCTCTAAGACGGTAGCAGAAAGTCGTAGCTAAGGTGCTCGAAGCCGGAGAAAGGAACATGAGCCGGAGAAAGGAGTAGCAGACGGTAGCCAACACAAGTACTGGTATGGCTCTGTCTTGTCTGGTTTGCATTCACTTTGCTAGCCCTTAGAGGGTGAGAACAATTAGAGGGTTAGAATTCCTTCCATGTATGGGGACAACGAGCCTTCTGAGTTATTTTGCTAGCCCTGTTCAGTAAAGTAGAAAGTGTTGTTTTAAACCTGTGGAAAAATGCATAAATTAATGGATATTTTTGTTAATTTGATAGATAATATTATTGGGTTTCCAGGTTATTTGTTTTAAATGAGAAATCATTTTTGAAAGGGGGTTTCTGTGTATGATTCATTTCGGGTATCCATTGTTCCTCTTAATGCTAAATTTCATTTCATGTTGAGACCTTGAGTGGGGTGTGACTGTGAAAAACAATGAAGTTGAGTTTATTAATGTTTTGGGTGATTTGAGCATGATCTGTATTATATAGAATCCTTCATCAGTAACCTCGAGGTGGGGAGTAATGTAATTGCCAGTTCAAAATTGAAGGATGATTGTTATGCTACTTGATTTCATTGCATGCACTTAAATACTCCAGTGCTTAGAACTAGGACTGTGTTGAATTGCTTTAAGTGATTGTGTATGGCTGTTCCAGATATGGTGCTTACCACATCTTACCACACTCTATATGGCTGTTCCAGATTAGATTTAATCATTCTATTTGAATATTTACCCTTCACTTCATATTTCTATAGTTTAGCATGCATTTCAATTCTCAAAAAACTATTTCCATTTTATTGTGTTTTCCGATTGAAGTAAAATTCTATAACTGAATATTTGAAAATTCTATATATTGTTGAATGGCCTTCCTAAATTTGGGGACCATACAATACCCATGCAAAACACACTATCATACAGACCCAGCTTCTAGTAGACTTATTTTCAATCATGAAAAAAAAAACATATACCATAAACTATAATTTTCCATATTAAAAGAAACAGAGCCAATCTTTCATAGTAATAATGATGCCCAGTCATTCATCTTTTGGACTAACATCAATTATCAAAAGATTTTTGCTTTCATGGACAAATTTTGGTATATGAAGAAGTTCACCATAGTTCACATAAGTCCTTTGTTCCTTCGTAGGGTAGTTCAGGGGTTTCATACCCTGACTTAATAGCCATTGTGAAGACCATGAGCTCGTGATAGTTAAATAAAATGGAACGAATGCTCCTCACTGCTAAACCAAGTCATGAAGATAGGTCAACAATAGACCCTCACAAGAAATTTGAGACTTTGAAATAAAAAAGAAAGAAAGATGCAGAGTTCTGTAACCTCGTGGATTCACACAATCTTGTAGCATTTATCATTTTTTAAAAAAAATTGCAAAGATAAAAATGCCCACACAAATAAATTTGACAAATAAGAAGAATTTTATATGGATAATACAATACCTATAATAATGTCAATAGTGCACTTATTGGTATCATTACCGCTCTATTATTGGTATCATTCCATGACAATTTTCTATATGGAGGAAATAATTTTGAAAACACACTGTAATTTTCGGTTTAAAAGTAATTACAGTGTGTTTTTCATCATTATTGAAAACACCTTTGTGTTTTTCAATAATGAAAATTTAAACTAATTTCTTACTATAATTGAAAAACTACTTTTAAATTTCATGACATCCCATATTATACCTTTATAAACCATCGATTATAGTTACTTTAAAACTTTAAAATTGAAGAATTGAGTTCTATTTTAATGTCCACAAGTTTTCCTCCTCCCTTAAAACGTATACAATGTAACTCCATGCAGAGTTTTCCTATTTTAAAATTTTTAATAAAGGAAAGAAAAATACTCCTTATTATGGTGTTGATCAAAATTAGTTGTGTGTTGTTGAATCACAATTTAATTATTGGTTTGTGTAAAAACTATTTTGGTGTTGTTGATTATAATTTTAAAAATCCACACAAACCTCTGGAAATATACTTTTAAAAATCTTAAGTAAGTATGAATAAATAAATATGTGATATTCTGGGATATGTACAAATGGGAATGTGTGCAACATGAACTATTTCAACCTTTAGAGTTGTGAGGAGTGCAATTGGGACTATGTGGAGAAGTTTGAAGAAATTCAACTTTTAGAGTTATGTAGGGGCGTAAATAAAATTGAATTTGTGTGCCTTAAAACAGTAGACACCCAAACCCCACATGTAAATAATTTATAATATCGTATCTACATAAACAAAGTACATTTGACAGATTTATAAACTTTAGTAAGTGATTGGGAAAGTTGGCCTTTTTCCTAGCTTGTCAGATTTCGATCTTTAGTAAGTCCAAGTCCTTTTACCTAGCTTAATAGGGTGTCTAAGTCCAATTTCAAATCACTCATATTTTATTCAAATAGTAGGAATGCATTTGTTAGGTTTCCTAACTCCACAACATTTTCTATATAACATTTCTTATTATGATCAATTATTTCATTTCAATATTTATATTTCAGCTTTTATACCCTAAACCCCAAACCTAAACCCTAAGCCCTAAACCTTGAACCTTAAATTTTAGAAAATAATTATAGTTTTAGAAAATAATTAATATATTTGAAACTATAAGAAAAGGAAGCAATTTGATGTCATATCTATTACCTAATACTTTGTAAATAGGAACAAATGTATGTGCTTGATATACACAAGGACAAATATAACATGAAACTTTATCATAAGTACAAATATATCAAACAATTGTTTGGAAGCATGTTTTCAAAACGAATGACGTGTTCAAATATTTTGTTTAGTATATAGACACTAAATAATAGTGTGAACTAGTTTATTATTGTGATATTATTGTATTCACGTGTTTGTTAATAAATGATAGAGGATTCGGTAATTTCTACAATTTGCGTTTATTAATCACTGGTATGAGACTAGTTAATTATGTTGATATTATGTTGGTATTGGTTAAATATGCATGCGATCTTCGAGCTGTTAGTTGTGATTTCATTGCTCTTAGCTGTTTTAAATTAAATACATTAGGAAAAGTTTGATTTCTTGGATGCATTATAGTTGTAAATATTGCGAATGTGGAACTCATTTGTGTGTGTGTGTGTGTGTGTGTGTGTGTGTTGTTATTATTAGTTGTTAAATATTGGTAATTGTAATGTTGTGAATGTTTAATGAAAGTTGAAGCTATAAAAATTATGTGATATCATACTCTGACTCTCAATTTGGCATACGGGGCAAGTGCCTCTGCAAAGACAGGAATCGGTGCGTCTTGGAAGGGCTTGCCCCTTAGGATGCCACATCGATATGCCCAACTATCATTGCGTGATGAAGGGTCTTGCTCCTCAGGATTCTGCATCGATAGTTGGGCGGTAGACTGTGCTAAGTAGAGGTTTTTAAAGTCACCTGCTGACCTTCCACTCAGAAATGCACCCTCTCGTAATATCACAACCGTCCCTTTTGCAATGGACGGTTGTGATATTATGGGAGGGTGCATGTTGAGTGAAGGATAGCCGTTGGCATTTATCGATACTTGAATTTTTCATGGTTATTGTGATTATTTTATCATATTGGATGACATATATTTGATTTGACATGTACCGTACTAACGTTAGTTGTATATTTTTGTTTGTAATAGTTACTCTTTTGTAATTGTTGGTGGACATGATGTTGTAACTCATTTGTGTGTGTGTATATATATATATATATATATATATATATATGTTATTAGTTGTTAAATATTGGTAATTGTAATGTTGTGAATGTTTAATGAAAGTTGAAGCTATAAAAATTATGTGATATCATACTCTGACTCTCAATTTGGCATACGGGGCAAGTGCCTCTGCGAGACGAGATAAATCGGTGCGTCTTTGAAGGGGCTTGCCTTAGGATGCCACATCGATATGCCCAACTATCATTGCGTGATGAAGGGTCTTGCTCCTCGGATTCTCGCCGATAGTTGGGCGGTGATCGCTGCTAAGTAGATGTTTTTAAAGTCACTGTGACCTTCCACTCGAAATGCACCCTCTCGTAATATCACAACCGTCCCTTTGCAATGGACGGTTGTGATATTATAGGAGGGTGCATGTTGGTGAAGGATAGCGTTGGCATTTATCGATACTTGAATTTTTCATGGTTATTGTGATTATTTTATCATATTGGATGACATATATTTGATTTGACATGTAGCGTACTAACGTTAGTTGTATATTTTTGTTTGTAATAGTTACTCTTTTGTAATTGTTGGTGGACATGATGTTGTAACTCATTTGTGTGTGTGTATATATATATATATATATTGTTATTAGTTGTTAAATATTGGTAATTGTAATGTTGTGAATGTTTAATGAAAGTTGAAGCTATAAAAATTATGTGATATCATACTCGACTCTCATTTGGCATACGGGGCAAGTGCCTATGCAAAGACAGAATCGGTGCGTGTTGAAGGGGCTTGCCCCTTAGGATGCCACATCGATATGCCCAACTATCATTGCGTGATGAAGGGTCTTGCTCCTCAGGATTCTGCATCGATAGATGGGTTGTAGACTATGTTGAGGAGAGGTTTTTAAATTCACCCGCCGACCTTCCACTTGAAATGCACCCTCTATAATATCATAACCATCCCTTTTGTAATGGACAATTGTGATATTATGGGAGGGTGCATGTTGAGTGAAGGATAGCCGTTGGCATTTATCGATACTTGAATTTTTCATGGTTATTGTGATTATTTTATCATATTGGATGACATATATTTGATTTGACATGTACCATACTAACGTTAATTGTATATTTTTGTTTGTAATAGTTACTCTTTTGTAATTGTTGGTGGACATGATGTTGTAACTCATTTGTATATATATATATTTGTTATTAGTTGTTAAATATTGGTAATTGTAATGTTGTGAATGTTTAATGAAAGTTGAAGCTATAAAAATTATGTGATATCATACTCTGACTCTCAATTTGGCATATGGGGGCAAGTGCCTCTGCAAAGACAGGAATCGGTGCGTGCTGAAGGGGCTTGCCCCTTAGGATGCCACATCGATACGCCCAACTATCGTTGCGTGATGAAGGGGCTTGCCCCTTAGGATTCTGCATCGATAGATGGGTGGTAGACTATGTTGAGCAGAGGTTTTAAATTCACCTGCCGACCTTCCACTTGGAAATGCACCCTCCTATAATATCATAACCATCCCTTTTGTAATGGACAATTGTGATATTATGGGAGGGTGCATCTTGGGTGAAGGATAGCCGTTGGCATTTATCGATACTTGAATTTTTCATGGTTATTGTGATTATTTTATCATATTGGATGACATATATTTGATTTGACATGTATTGTACTAACGTTAATTATATTTTTTGTTTGTATGTGTGTTGTTGTATTCAGTTTGTATTTTGCATGGCCAAAATGAATACACGAAGTCTAGTTCCTCTGAATCCCGTAGGGATAACATTAACAACTCCCAAATTCCAAAGGGAGGAATGTTTCAGGAGGTCCACATTTGTGGTGTATATAGACCATCATCAATAGTCAAAGCCACCCAAATCAAATTGCAGTGATGGTTAAGGCCCGACTCAATTTGCCGGAAACTTCTATTATTTATTTATCTAAGTTCCACACTCTAGGGACACATTTGCGAGGATACGGTCTAGCGTATGACATGATGGAGGATGCCAAAAAGTACGAGCCTCCACATAAGCTGAGAAAGATGGGAGTTCTGGTCATAAAACCGGTGATAGATCCAAAAAATTGTGCAAAGAAGATTGCACATGGAAGCAAAATCTAATTTCTTTAAAAAACAAAAAAATAGTTACGGTTTTTATGTTTTGTTCTAAAAACTTATGATGTGTTTGAGAAAACCTATATAAATATTTAATTTTTGTCGGATGTCGATTCACACCAACATAAACATATTTTGTTTTGTTGTTCGAATATATTATTGATTAAATATGTTTTCCTTAGTATTAATATGTGTTTCTATGGATTATAGTTTTAAAATTACTAATGTTTAGATATTTGTATAGCAAGTTTAGATTATTAAAATTCATTTATGTTAAAATTATATTTTGGTAGGAAATGTGTAATGGTAATGATTTTCTAATTCACTAAGTATGGGATTATCATCATTTGTCCAATTTAGGATTGTATTGGTGCAATTATCATTTCCCATCGTTTATTTATGTGTAAAGAGTGTTGTTTTATGAGTTCAACTCATATACGAGATGCACATGTAGCCAACTTAATATACATAATATAGAAAACCAATATTGTTTGAAAAGGAGTTAATTCTAGAGAACTCGAGTACTCATTGAAGCATGTAATTTAAATACTAGATATACATTACAATGGTTATTTAGTGAATAAACTATAACAATTATTAGAATTTCATTCGCAATACTATAGGCTATAACAATTATTGGAATGTCGTTCGCAATACTATAATTAATCAAATGTTTATAGATATTGATATTGCAAATAGACTGAAATCTATCTATTCATAATATACTAATCAATTTATTAAGTGATTTATTCAAATTTAATATTTACCCATTACATTTATAAACTCGTAATTATCGGAAAACATATCTTAAAAAATGTAAATTGTGTTTGTATTAATTATATGTTAGCAATATAAAGTTATCTATTCAAAAATGAGTGGAATGGAACCAAACTCGTGATTACGATTCTAATATATTCCAAAATTTATTTGCACTTTAGTCTAACATACGAAATACAAAGTTTTAGTATTGTAAGGAAGTTTTAGTTTTAGTTTTAGTTTTAGTAGACAAAGTACTAACTCCATTGACTCTCTAATAAGAAATCGTTATTAATGAACGAACTCAGGAGCAAATGTTTTAGGGCCTTGTCATATGTTAAATTATAGATGTTTGTATTGAAAAAGTCAAATTAGAAGTGTTCATTCTATTTTTTTAATGTTTGCTTACGATATATTTTTGTCCATTGTAAAGGTAAACATGGTTGCAATTTGGAGATTGGAAATTCATGGAGTGTCGAATACCTCCAAAAATCTAGCATGTTCATCATTCATATTATACGGCCTTGATGGAAGCAAGATAGTAGAAAGAGGTACAATTGTCAAAAATGCCAGATGACTGGCCCAGTCCACCGGTGCCGAGTATAGGGCGTTCTTATTGGTCTTGAGGAAGCGATACTCCACGATGTTCGAAACATTTGTGTGTTTTCACATGACATGCTTGTTGTGAAACAAATTACTGGTGTATACCAATGTAACAATGTAAATCTTTCAATTCTTCGAGTTCAAGTGCTAGAGATTGTATCTCGCATTGCAAAATGTTCATACATGCATGTAAAAGTTAACAGAGGTAGGTTAGATGTATGTCAAGTGTCTAGGGACACTATAAACCAAGAAGTGGTAGCTTTGCTAGCACTTTCCATGGAAGACATTTTGATATGATATATGTGTATTTCCTTTTTGCGTAATGGTAGACATACATTATTTATTAGATTGTGAATAACTAATATTATGTGAATTGTCTCTAGCGTATATATTATATATTTTGTGGATAATATGATGTTACATCATATAGTGTTGGTTGATAAACTGGGAATTTTGGATACATCATGCTTTATCCTATAATCTCTTTTAACACACTTGCAATTCACATTTCATGTTTAGTTCGAAAACATCTAGAGTCAATTATCTAGTTTTGAAAAAAGAATGTGTGCGGCTAATTTCGTCACAAATCGTTTATTGTGCATGACTTTCTCAATATGAATGCAAAATATGAATAAATAAGTTCGTGCACCATTTGTTTCAGTTTAACTTGTTTTACAATGCGTCACTTCAACGATGGTTATGACAATGGACATGAACAAAACATGCGGAAGCTCGGTGACATGGGCGATCCATGTTCACAATCTGTTCTTATGTTTTTGGGGAAGACATAAATAATGAGACGGTAATATATAACTTTGTGAACATTAATTGTTTGTCGTAGTAACAATTATGTCATTTGTTGAGATAACAATTATGAAATTGATGTCTTTTCATATAGGTTTCTTCACATTCCATGATGATAATATATGAATATGTGAACATTACTTTATTTGCAAAATACTTAATATTTTATGTCGGGCTAATAGTTATGCACTTGGACTCCGTAGATACAAGTACCTTCACATAACATGGCACGTACGCATTTTGCAAGCGTCACAAAGGAAGAAAAGGGAGATGATCCTCCAATAGTTGATGACGATATGGCAGATGGTCCTTCGAGCCCATTTGCTTAGATATCCATGAGCCACCCATAGAATATAAAATTGAATATGTTAATGGTCGTATTCGTTATGTCTATCAGCATGGATCATGTGTTGATAGTGGGGATGTTAGGTTTTTTGAGTTGCATAGACTAAATAGACATCACCAAGTAGAACACAATCTTCCCTCTATGGAACCTCGTAAGTGTGGTCGTAAGCATACGGGAAATGACCACCTATCTCTCAAGATAGAAGTAGGGCATACGTGCAAAAGAGGGAGGCGGATGTGAACTACGTCCTAAGGAAATGATTCTACTTGCAGTGGAGGAGGGTTATTGATTGAGTTTACAAAAAATAATGCAAATATTGATTTAAGGAGTTGAGTGAGAAGGAAAGAGGGAGGTGGATGATGCAATGCATGCCTATGATTCAACGAGAGATGTGAAAGGCGAGAGAGGAGCATTGGTTGAGAGTGAGAGGAAATAAAAACTCAAATATCATAACAGAGGTAAATTTAAGATTGGTATAGAAATTTAAATATAATGTTAGGTTGGAAATCAAAAACTTGATATTCTGTCATGCACAGGAAGCTAGAGAAGAGGGTGGAACAAGTAGCAAAAATGTTGACCCCCTACGAATGATAACGTAAGTAATTATTGGTCTTTCGTAAGTAAAGATACAATGTAGTTTTTGTGTATTTTTGTATATACTAACTTGTATGCGTGCGTAGGATTATGACATTCCCTTGTGTTGACTCTTACACCGACAGAGACACGTGATTCATAGTGCGAAATAGAGAGGTAAAAAACCACTTAACACACTCTCGAAAAATGTATGTTGCCTTATGTTGTTGATACTTTGATTGTCTTGATGGCTCGATTGTTATAGGTGGACGTTTGCGATAAGACACCCCCTTCTCAATCAACCTGTGGTCTCGATCTTATTGGAGAGATAGCTTCACTTGAGGTAAGAAAGGTGGAGATGAAAAATCCCGGAGTTGAAACTTCTTTTCCAGTCGAGGAGAGAGAGGGTTATGAGGGGAGGCACGAGGAGAGGGACACAAACACCGTTGCTGGTAGTATGAGAGAGGGTGGAACTGACTGGTAAGTTATTGAATGTTCTCATTTGTTTTTGTATTCTTTTTGGTGAAATTAAGAAAAAATTATTAATGTAATTGAGATTGTTATTATTATAGGCTTTTCTGGCGGGACCAAAGTCAGAGTTAATGTTAGATAATATGGTTGTCATGAGAGGAGTGGTTTGTGATAGTACCCCGCACATGAAGTGTCATGGCATCACACTCCCCAAATTTACTGTCAAAGTGATTATTTTTGAGGCCATTGTTCCCACTGCTCCATTGCCCTACCCTAATACATTTGCAAACACTTTGGCACAGTGTGTCAAAGGGTTTTCTATTTGGGATCTCAGTGATATCAGACTTGACACTCCTGAAGAGGCGAGTACTTAGACATTTTGGATGAATGATATAATTTAATTATGTGTTTAACTAGAGAGATTCATCTACGTTCACTTATTTACTACATGGTTGGCTTTCAGGATGATGCGGTACATGTTGAGACAATGTGCCATACTCGGATAAAGACATCAGATGCCCCACCCATTCTTGGCATCACACCAAATTCTGTTCATAGAAATGAGAAGAAACATATTAGATTTTATGATGGACTATTGTCTGTCGCTAACACTAGGCAACGAAGGAGATGAAAACCTTTATGTATAACATTGATTGTGAGGAGTCGATTAGTATATATGTGTATATGACGATGATGTTACTTTAATGTGTTTGAGGTTTACGACTTAGTACTGCATTATTGATATATTGAATATGGTTTGTGGTTATGGGTTACATAGAGTTATCCATTTACGATATGTTTATAATGCATTAGATGGTTTTTATTCTTGTTATGTGACATTCCATTTACTGTATAAATGATGATGTTGTCACTGTGTATCTGGTTAATGTATTAATGTGACTATGGATTGTGGATTACATTTTTTGGTATGTGGTTACATAGTTGAGTTCTTATTCCTTGTATGCCTGCTTGGGTTTGACGTGTTCAGTAATTATCGTTACTTAGTTGCATTCTACATCCATGTATGCGTACTTGGGTTTGATGTGGTTATGAAACTTTCATATATATTTCATCGATGATAATATTTTGTTACGTATAAGTTAAGTGCATTATTTCCTTTCTAATTATGTTTGAATGGTAACAAATAATAATCGATTGTTATAATACAGGTTTATTTAGATGGCAAGACTAAAGAAGACTGAAAGCGCAAGGTGTGCAGTGCAAGAACCAATTGACCATGAATCATTCGATAGTGACACTTATCCATACAAAAAGAAAGCAAATAACTCTACAAACAAAGATGTCGGTGCTACACAAGAAGACGTGCCTTCCCCATCAATTCATATGGAGTTAGAAATGAAACTTGTAACAAAGAAGACAAAGATATATCAAAACTAGTGTGAAAGCTTTGCACTGGAAAATTTATATTTTACGAAAAAAAAAAAGGAAATATTGGATGAAATAGGAGATATTGCCTCAAGGCAGATGGAGTTGGAGCTCGAGGTTCAAGAGTTAGAACTGAAATTAAGAATTGGGAGATAATGCATGAAGCGGAAAAAAAAAGTGATTACGCAAATCATGTAGCCAACTTTAATACCATTCTTAAAACACACGAAGATCATAAGGAAGTATGGAAGAAGATGTACATGTAGGCCAAGGTGGCATTTGATGAAAAAACAACACGCACTGGTGGCTTAGACAATAATAACAAATGAATATACCAATCATAGAACTTTTATATTTCACTTACATATTTGAAAAATTTTACTTATATATTAGACATATATGTATAGATATTGATTATGTGGTATGCAAAAAATTAGTTATATTTGATGAATTTTGCCTTTGTAGCATAATAGATGATATGGATAGACGTACGTGATTTTACACTAATATGGTTGTTTTTCGGTTGATGTTATGATGTGCACATTAATTAGTATTTAGATCATGTATTTCAATTGTTATATCTGGTATGCGATGTGATGAATAAGGAAGAGTAATACAAGTGTGATTAGAAGACAATTGTATATATGTGTGATGAGGTTGTTACTTTAATTTGTTTGACGTTTACGATTTAATATTTCATTCTTGTTAAATTGAATATGGTTTGTGGTTTTGTTTATAGCACATTAGATGGTTTTTATTCTTGTTGTGACATTTCATTTATTGCATAAATAATGATGTTGTCACTGTGTATATGGTTAATGTATTAATGTGACTATGAATGTGGATTACGGTAAATGGTATATGGTTACTTTGTTGGGTTCTACTTTTGTGTACGGTATATGGTTACAATTACGTTTGAATGTTAACAAATAACACGTGGTTGTTTAAATATAGGTTTAATTGGATGATGAGAAAAAAGAAGGTTGGAAAGCGCAAGGCCTCACCAAAGTCTGCAAACAAAAAGACTATGCGAATTTAATAGTCCCAGTACTAATGTTTTAGGAAATACTGAAGAGAGCACCTCAAATGAAAATTTTGAAGTTGGACATGAGGATGAGTCATCCCCGTCAGTTCGTATGGAAGTAGAACTGAAACTTGCAAAGAGCAAGGCAAAGTTTTATAAAACCGAGCGTGAAAGACTTAGACTGCAATATGTAAAATTGTCAAAGATAAATAAGGAATTATTAGACCAATTACTAGTTACTTCCTCGAAGAAGATGGAGTTGGAGCTTGAGGTTCTAGAGTTGGAATTAGAAATTAAGAATTGGGAGATAACGTGCGAATCCAACAAAAAAGTGTTCAAAAACCAAGAAGCAAGTTTTAATTTAGTTGTTAAAATTCACAAACATCACAAAGAATCATGGAAGAAGATGTACATCCTGGCCAAGGCGTATCGAGGAAAAGGTACTAATCGCTCACACCAAATATTGTCCAAGTGACCTTTGACATAAAATATGACTTTGTAATAAAATGACACTTTCCATGTGACCTATGACATCAACAGGGGTTGGTTAAACGTATATTCTACTTTTTGAAAGAGTAAATAATATTTATACCATCAAATTATAATAAAAATAAAGAAGGTTTTAACGTCTAATAAAATCCTTCATATTAGCAGTGCTAGTTCTTAGGAAGCACATATGGAGAGCTCCACAAAAAGGCTGGAGGCCTTAGAAGCTGACATGAAGTTGTTGAGGGAAGAGGTTAAAAACATGGCAAAACAAAAAGGTAAGAGGAAGAAGGAGGAGGAGGTGGCTATGGATAATAGCCAGCTTGAAGATATTTACAAGAAGCTGAACTCCTTAGACTCCCGTTTAGGGAAGGCCAAGACTCGCCATGATTATAACATGGCCATTTTTACTGCTATTGAGGAGTTCATTGAGCAGCATGTCCGAAGTGTCTCCAATCTCAGCGGGGTTCCTGGCTACCCTTTGGGGCACTGATAAGGAAAGCAAAAGGACCATTGCTCAGTTGGATGTTACTGACTCTGCCCACATGACAACCTTGGGGATGTTCAAATCTTGGTAGACTATCAAATCCAGCATCGACAAAGCCAACGAAGAAGTAATTGGGGGTGCGTTTGCTACACTTCTATGTAATTCTCGCTATTTTTTTTGTCGTTCTCTTTGCTTTTCTCCAGTTTTCTCTCTGTTTTGATTTTGTAGTGGTAGCTGCTCTTTGGCTACTTTGGGCTTCATTGTCCCATCTGGATTTTAATCCTTTTTGTTTTGGTTCTCTTTCATATTCTCGCCTTCTAGGCCCTCTTTTTTCTCAAGGGTATAGTCCCTTTCAAAAAACTATTTACCAATAATAATAATAAAAAGTCTAATAAAAAGATTTAAATTGGAATAAGATTTAAAATGTGCAAGTATTGTGAATGTTACTTTTAGTTAATGTACATTTTATTCGAGAATTCGAATTTCAAGTTTTCATTGAAGTATGTAATTTTCATACTAGGTATACATTACAATGGAATGATCTTAGTTTAAATGTGTGTTACAATTCATTAAGACTACAAAATAGTTTTCATTGGTTCAAGTGTAAATTATCATCTTCTCATACTTTATTTTCAATGTTATACGATTCAATGTAAATGTTATGGTGTAAATGTATAAATGGTTTTTCAAACTGCTGAAAAATACCATGCATTTTTCAACGTGGCGGAAAACGCACCCCACTTTCCATCGCATTGGTAAAAACTCAACCCTTCTCCACCTAATAAGTAGTTGATGTGGAGTCGATGTTTGTGACAAGGAGGAAGAGCACAACAGAGGTTGCACCTTTTGGAGAACGTGGTGGGAGTTTTTGAATTGTTGAAAAACACCGTGCATTTTTCAACGTGGCGGAAATCACACCCCACTTTATATCACATTGGAAAAAACTCAACCCTTCTCCACCTGACAAGTATTTGATGTGGATTCGATGTTTACGACAAGGAGGAAGAGCATCAGGGGTTCTTGTCATGTACCCAAAATTGTAAAGGTCTTGCATCTTGCGCGAACGATGTAATAAGTGCCCCAATGATGATACAGAGCCTCTTCGCAAGGTGTTCGGGATCCGAGAAAAGCTTTACGAGATATGCGTTAACATCCCGCATACCCGATTAGCCCCCACGTGCTTTGTTTTCCCTATTTTTCCCTCTTTTCTTGGCTTTTGGTCTTGATGGAAAAACCGCCGCCCTGAAGGGCGATGGTCTCGTGACCGCCGCCCTGAAACAGGCGGCGGTCTTCAGCTTCGCCGCCCGAGTAGGGCGGCGGTCTGTGCGTGTTTTCCGAAACGCTCTTTTGACGCAACCCGCATGAAATATCACGACTCACCAGCTTTTCTTTCCGACTTGAGCATGCATTAATGTTTTTGGTCCCCTGGAATAGTGTTTTTCTTTTGTTTAATGTTTAAGAGTTCAGTTTGGATTTGATTTTTGGATGTTTGGATTCCTATAAATGCATGGTTTGTGCACATGCAAATGGCCCCTCATTCTTGTTTAGAAACTCATCACTTTCAGTAGTTCAGTCTTCTAGTTTGCTTAGGATTGGTAGTATAGTTTGTTGCAGGTTTGTTTTAGCTTTGTGTTGCTGTTGGTAAGCCACAGATCCAACTTGTGCAAACAGTATTATTGTTTTGGAGTAAAATAGTCTAGGCAGCCATTAAAGTTGCAGGTTTTGCTCTTCATACAAACTAGTCTCAGGTTCTGGACGCTTTTTGTTGCATGATTCACAGTAGACCTGCTAGGAATTGCATAGGCCAAGCTCTGTACTCTTGCGCTATCCCTCTCCTATCCGCATTCTATTCATGCTCGCATTCAAGGCCGTCCCATCGATCCAAATATCTATTCCTGTTGATGCAAGCATTCCATGCTTTTCTAGGATTCACGTGAGCACAAAGAACGAAAAGATCATACCGAGGGACAAGAACACACACACCGTCGGATTCGCCACTGTTCTGCGAAATCCAGGTTCCATCTTTCAAAAGTTTTAGTTAGAATTTATCAAATAACGTAGTTAATCATTTTATTTCAGTTATTTCTATTCTCGATATTGCCAGGGAGGTTGTGGGGATTGATAGTTTCTGAGAAACTATGATTCATTCCTCACTTCTGAGGTAGGATCGAGAATCTTGCAGATAGATTAGTTATTTCGTTGTTTAGAATAGATATACAAAATTACACAGACAAATAGCTACAATCGGCTATTTTGTTTGTTTTACGTTGTTAGTTTAGTTGTCAATTCTAAATATTTTAAATAGCTGCTTTCTTATAAATTGCCAGAAAATACAAAAAGAAATTATATATGCTAGAAGTGCACTTAGATTTTACTTTATTATAGTTTGTTTCATTACTGCTTTTGCATGACAATTACGGGACCTAGGGAGCCCAGGGAATACATTTTCGAGCCAATTGTGCCCCAGCCCAATACCGTAGTGGCAATAACTGATATTGACCAAAACCTTAGGATACAAGTCTTCCAAACAACAACAGACTTCCAACAGATCAGGGCACAGTTGAGAGGGTTAAACATCGAAGACGACCAAGCACATCTGTTTTGGTCAAATCAGCCAAACTACAGATTACCCTAGAAAATACCCACATGACTGTAGAAGGGCTCGAAAGAGAACAAACATTCGGGTGTGATCCTTTAGTTCCACAGCCAGACGCTGGAGACACCCTAGTAGATATAGATACCAGCTTAAGAATCCAAGTTGCGATAACACCTGTAAGGTATTCTGAGAAGATCGCACAACTGTTGGTTCTAAACATAGAAGCTGAAAAAGCTTACGACTACTGGATACTAGGAATCAGAACTTGATCTCCCGTATGACCATAATGGGACCGCAACAACCCGTGATTCTATGGTTGTGATCCACAGATCCCACAAATTTAACGAGTCCATAAGAGAATTAGACATAGACAACGGCCTACGTAAATTAGTATTTCGGTCTACTCCGATTCCACCTCTCATCATTCAACAGTTATCCCTACTAGACACAATAACCAACGAAACTAGAGAATTTTGGACTAGGCCAGAGAACCGTCCATAGAGTTGACTATATCCACCATATGACCCTATCAGGAGAAATACACGAAACCATCCCGAGTCATTTTCCACGCATCCCACAACCCATAGATCGAATCACGCCAGAGCTCGATATTGATTGGAGCCTTCGAGCAGTCATCCTCGCTGATCGATCTATCACACCAGTCCAAGTTAGAAGGGCCTTCTTTGCCTTAGATTCGCAAATACCATTAGTGCGTGTCGAAGAAATTAGACTGCCTAACTAGTTTGCCTGCACATTCTACCCACACCGGCTGTCTCGGCACGACCTCGGGAGGTCGGGTACGCAGAAGAGTTACTTGTTGATTCTCAAGCTCACCTATCACTTTTCCGACGTACAGTTGCGCCTTTTGAAGAACGAGGTCGGGGTTTTCAAACTGCTGAAAAACACCGTGCATTTTTCAACGTGGTGGAAATTGCACCCGAATTTCTATCACATTGGGAAAAACTCAACCCTTCTCCACCTGACAAGTAGTTGATGTGGATTCAATGTTTGCGACAAGGAGGGAGAGCACTGTGGGATGTGCCTTTTGGAGAACCTGGTGGGGGTTTTCAATCTGCTTTGAAAAAAAAAACGTGCATTTTTCAATGTGGCAGAAAATGCACCCCACTTTCTGTCACATTAGAAAAAAATCAACTCTTCTCCACAAGACAAGTTGTTGATGTGGATTCGATGTTTGTAACAAGGAGGAAGAGCATGTCGGGTTGCGCCTTTTGGAGAACGTGGTGGGGTTTTCAATTCTTTGAAAAACACCGTGCGTTTTTCAACGTGGCAGAAATTGCACCTATTTTTCCATCACTTTGGAAAAATTGAACCCTTCTCCACTTGAAAAGTAGTTGATGTGGATTCAATCTTTACAACAAGAAGGAAGAACACCGTGGGTTGCGTCTTTTGGAGAACGTGGTCGGGGTTTTCGAACTACTGAAAAACACCGTGCATTTTTCAATGTGGCGGAAATTGCACACCCACTTTCAACCCTTCTCCACATGACAAGTAGTTGATGTGGATTCCATGTTTGCTATAAGGAGGAAGAGCACCGTGGGTTGCACCTTTCGAGAATGTGGTGGGGTTTTCAAACTCTTTCGAAAAACACTGCATGCGTTTCTCAACGTGGCGGAAAACACACCCCACTTTCAGTTGCATTGGAAAAAACTCAACCCTTCTCCACAAAACAAGTTGTTGATGTGCATTCTATGTTTGTGACAAGGAGGAAGAGCATGGCGGGTTGCACCTTTTGGAGAACGTGGTGGGGGTTTTTGAACTGCTGAAAAACACTGTGCGTTTTTCAACGTGGCAAAAATCACACCCATTTTTCCATCGCTTTGGAAAAATTGAACCCTTCTCCACTTGAAAAGCAGTTGATGTGGATTCAATCTTTACAATGAGAAGGAAGAACACTACGGGTTGTGCCTTTTGGAGAACATGTTGGGGGTTTTCAAACTGTTAAAAACACCATGCATTTTTCAACATGCAAGAAATCACACCCCACTTTCTATCGCATTGCAAAAACTCAACCCTTCTCCACCGACAAGTAGATGATGTGGATTTGATGTTTCATGACAAGGAGGAAGAGCACCGCAGTTGTGCCTTTTGGAGAACTTGATGGGGATTTTGAACGGTTGAAAAACACCGTGCATTTTTCAACGTGGCAGAAATCACACCCCACTTTCTATCGCATTGGAAAAATCGAACCATTCTCCACCTGAAAAGTAGTTGATGTGGAGTCAATGTTTACAACAAGAAGGAAGAGCACCGCGGGTTGTGCTGTTGGTGAACGGGGTCACATTTTTAAAGTACAAAAACACCGTGCATTTTTCAACGTGGCAAAAATGCACCCCAATTTCGTGGCATTGGAAAAAACTCAACCCTTCTCCATCAGACAAGTTGTTGATGTGGATTTGATGTTTGCGACAATGAGGAAGAGCACGGTGGGTTGCGCCTTTTGGAGAATGTGGTAGGGGTTTTGAACTGCTGAAAAACACCATGCATTTTTCAACATGGCATAAATCGCACCCATTTTTCCATCTCTTTGGAAAAATTGAACCCTTCTCCACTTGAAAATCTGTTGATGTGGATTCAATCTTTACAACGAGAAGGAAGAACACTGCGGGTTGCACCTTTTGGTGAATGGGGTCACGATTTTCAAAGTGTTGAAAAGCACCGTGCATTTTTCAATGTGGCGGAAATCACACCCCACTTTCTATCGCACAGAAAAAAATCAACCCTTCTCCACCCGACAAGTAGTTGATGTGGATTCGATGTTTGCGACAAGGAGGAAGAGCACCACGGGTTACGCATTTTCGAGAACGTGTGGGGGTTTTCAACTGCGAAAAACACCGTGCATTTTTCAACATGGCGTAAAAAATACACCCCACTTTCCGTCGCATTGGAAAAAACTCAACCCTTATCCACTAGACAAGTTGTTGATGTGGATTTGATGTTTATAACAAGGAGGAAGAGCACGATGGGTTGCGCATTTTGGAGAACGTGGTGGGGGTTTTTGAATTGTTGAAAAACACCGTGCATTTTTAACGTGGCAAAATCACACCCATTTTTCCATTGCTTTGGAAAAATTAAACCCTTCTCCACTTGAAAAGTAGTTGATGTGGATTCAATCTTTACAATGAGAAGGAAAAACACCGTGGGTTCCGCCTTTTGGTGAACGGGGTCACGATTTTCAAAGTCTTTGAAAAACACCATACATTTTTTAAAGTGGCGGAAATCGCACCCCACTTTCTATCGCATTGGAAAAAACTCAACCCTTCTCCACCTGACCGGTAGTTGATGTGGATTCGATGTTTGTGACAAGGAGGAAGAACACCGCGGTTACGCGTTTTGGTGAACGGGGTCACATTTTTCCAAGTGCTTTGAAAAACACCGTGTGTTTTCGATGTGGCGAAAACACACCACACTTTCCATCGCATTGGAAAAACTCAACCCTTCTCCACTTGAAAAGTATTTGATGTGGATTCAATGTTTACAATGAGAAGGAAGAGCACCGCGGGTTACACCTTTTGGAGAACGTGGTGGGGGTTTTCGAACTGCTAAAAAACACCATGCATTTTTCAACATGGTAGAAATCGCACCCATTTTTCCATCACTTTGGAAAAATTGAACCCTTCTCCACTTAAAAAGTAGTTGATGTGGATTCAATCTTTACAATGAGAAGGAAGAACACCGAGGGTTGCACCTTTTGGTGAACGGGGTCATGATTTTCAAAGTCTTTGAAAAACACGTGCGTTTTTCAACGTGGAGGAAATCGCACCCCACTTTCTATCACATTGAAAAAGTTGAACCCTTCTCCACCGACAACAAGCGCTTGATGTGGATTCGATGTTTACAACAAGGAGGAAGAGCACCGTAGGTTGTGCCTTTTGGAGAACGTGGTGGGGGTTTTCGAACTACTGAAAAACACCGTGCATTTTTCAACGTGGTGAAAAATGCACCCCACTTTCCATCGCATTGGAAAAAACTCAACCCTTCTCCACCAGACAAGTTGTTGATGTACATTCTATGTTTTCAACAAGGAGGAAGAGCACGGCAGGTTGCGCCTTTTGGAGAACGTGGTGGGGGTTTTTGAACTTCTGAAAAATATCGTGCATTTTTCAACGTGGAGGAAATCACACCCATTTTTCCATCGCTTTGGAAAATTGAACCCTTCTCCACTTGAAAAGAAGTTGATGTGGATTCAATCTTTACAACGTGAAGGAAGAACACTGCGGGTTGTTCCTTTTGGAGAACATGGTTGGGGTTTTCGAACCGTTAAAAACACCATACATTTTTCAACGTGGAGGAAATCACACCCCAATTTCTATCGCATTGGAAAAACTCAACCATTCTCCACCGAAAAGTATTTGATGTTTGCATGACAAGGAGGAAGAGCACCGTGGGTTGCACCTTTTGGAGAACGTCATGGGGTTTTCGAAATGAAAAAAACATTGTGCGTTTTTCAACATGGCGGAAATCACACCCCACTTTCTATCGCATTAGAAAAAAGCTGAACCATTCTCCACCTAAAAAGTAGTTGATGTGGAGTCAATGTTTACAACAAGAAGGAAGAGCACCGCGGGTTGTGCCTGTTGGTGAGCAGGTCACATTTTTTAAAGTGCAGAAAAACACCATGCATTTTTCAACGTGGCAAAAAATGCACCCCACTTTCCATGGCATTGGAAAAAACTCAACCCTTCTCCACCAGACAAGTTGTTGATGTGGATTTGATGTTTGCGACATGAGGAAGAGCACGACGGGTTACACCTTTTGGAGAAAATGGTGGGGGTTTTCGAACCGTTGAAAAACACCATTCATTTTTCAACGTAGCAGAAATCGCACCCATTTTTCCATTGCTTTGGAAAAATTGAACCCTTCTCCACTTGAAAAGTTGTTGACATGGATTCAATCTTTACAACGAGAAGGAAGAACACTTCAGGTTGCGCCTTTTGGTGAACGGGTCATGATTTTCAAAGTGTTGAAAAGCATCGTGCATTTTTCAACATGGCGGAAATCGCATCCTACTTTCTATAGCATTGGAAAAAAATCAACCCTTCTCCACCCAACAAGTAGTTGATGTGGATTCGATGTTTGCGACAAGGAGGAAGAGCACCGCGGTTACGCCTTTTGGAAAATGTGTTGGGGGTTTTCGAACTAGTGAAAAACACCGTGTGTTTTTCAACATGGCGAAAAATGCACCCCACTTTCCTTCGCATTGGAAAAAACTCAACCCTTATCCACCGACAATTTGTTGATGTGGATTTGATGTTTATAAAAATGAGGAAGAGGACGACGGGTTGCGCCTTTTGGAGAACGTGGTGGGGGTTTTCGATTTGCTGAAAAATACCTTGCATTTTTAAATGTGGCAAAATCACACCCATTTTTCCATCGCTTTGAAAAATTAAACCCTTCTCCACTTGAAAAGTAGTTGATGTGGATTCAATCTTTACAACGAGAAGGAAAAACACCTTTTGGTGAACGGGGTCATGATTTTCAAAGTGCTTTAAAAACACCGTGCGTTTTTCAACGTGGAGGAAATCGCACCCCACTTTCTATCGCATTGAAAAAGTTGAACCCTTCTCCACCTGACAAGTAGTTGATGTGGATTCGATGTTTGCGACAAGGAGGAAGAGCATCGCGGGTTGCGCCTTTTGGAGAACGTGGCGGGGGTTTTCGAACTACTGAAAAATACCATGCATTTTTCAACGTGGCAGAAAATGCACCCCACTTTCCATCGCATTGGAAAAAACTCAACCCTTCTCCACCGGACAAGTTGTTGATGTTCATTCTATGTTTGCAATAAGGAGGAAGAGCACGGCGGGTTGCACCTTTTGGAGAACATGGTCGAGGTTTTGAACTTCTCGAAAAACACCATGCGTTTTTCAACGTGGAGGAAATCGCACCCATTTTTCCATTGCTTTGGAAAAATTGAACCCTTCTCCACTTGAAAAGCAATGATGTGGATTCAATCTTTACAACGTGAAGGAAGAACACCGCGGGTTGTGCCTTTTGGAGAACGTGGTCGGGGTTTTCGAACTGTTAAAAAACACCATGCATTTTTCAACGTGGAGGAAATCACACCCCACTTTCTATCGCATTGGAAAAAACTCAACCCTTCTCCACCTGACAAGTATTTGATGTGGATTTGATGTTTGCAAAAAGGAGGAAGAGCATTGCGGGTTGTGCCTTTTGGAGAACGTCATGGGGGTTTTCAAATGGCTAAAAAACACCGTGTGTTTTTCAATGTGGTGGAAATCACACCCCACTTTCTATCACATTGGAAAAAACTGAACCATTCTCCACCTGAAAAGTAGTTGATGTGGAGTCAATGTTTACAACAAGAAGGAAGAGCACCGCGGGTTGTGCCTGTTGGTGAACGGGGTCACGTTTTTTAAAGTGCAGAAAAACATCGTGCATTTTTCAACATGGCAGAAAATGCACCCCACTTTCCGTGGCATTGGAAAAAACTCAACCCTTCTCCACTAGACAAGTTGTTGATGTGGATTCGATGTTTCAACAATGAGGAAGAGCATGACGGGTTGCGCCTTTTTGGAGAACGGGGTGGGGGTTTTCGAACCGCTGAAAAACACCATGCATTTTTCAATGTGGCAGAAATCACACCCATTTTTCCATCGCTTTGGAAAAATTAAACCCTTCTCCACTTGAAAATCTGTTGATGTGGATTCAATCTTTACAACGAGAAGGAAGAACACTACGGGTTGCACCTTTTGGTGAACGGGGTCACGATTTTCAAAGTGTTGAAAAGCACCGTGCATTTTTCAACGTGGCGGAAATCACACTCCACTTTCTATCGCGCTGGAAAAAAATCAACCCTTCTCCACTTGACAAGTAGTTGATGTGGATTCGATGTTTGCAATAAGGAGGAAGAGCACCGCGGGTTGCGCCTTTTGGATAACGTGTTGGGGGTTTTCAAACTAGTGAAAAACACCGTGCATTTTTCAACATGGCAGAAAATGCACCCCACTTTCCATCGCATTGGAAAAAACTCAACCCTTCTGCACTAGAAAAGTTATTGATGTGGATTTGATGTTTATAACAAGGAGGAAGAGCACAACGGGTTGCACCTTTTGGAGAACGTGGTGGGGGTTTTCGAACTGCTGAAAAACACCATGCGTTTTTCAACGTGGAAAAAATTAGACCCATTTTTCCATTGCTTTGGAAAAATTAAACCCTTCTCCACTTGAAAATCAGTTGATGTGGATTCAATCTTTACAACGAGAAGGAAAAACACGATGGGTTTCACCATTTGGTGAACGGGGTCACAATTTTCAAAATGATTAAAAACACCGCAGTGCGTTTTCAACGTGATAGAAATCGCACCCCACTTTCTATCACATTGGAAAAAACTCAACCCTTCTCCACCTGACAAGTAGTTGATGTGGATTTGATGTTTGTGACAAGGAGGAAGAACACCACGGGTTGCGCCTTTTGGTGAATGGGTCACATTTTTCCAAGTGCTGAAAAACACCGTGTGTTTTTCAATGTGGCAGAAAACGCACCACACTTTCCATCGCATTGGAAAAACTCAACCCTTCTGCACCTGAAAAGTAGTTGATGTGGATTCAATGTTTACAACGAGAAGGAAGAGCACCGCGGGTTGCACCTTTTGGAGAACATGGTGGGGTTTTCGAACTGCTGAAAAACACTGTGCATTTTTCAACATGGCGGAAATCACACCCATTTTTCCATCACTTTGGAAAAATTGAACCCTTCTCCACTTGAAAATCAGTTGATGTGGATTCAATCTTTACAACGAGAAGGAAGAACACGAGGGTTGCGCCTTTTGGTGAACGGGGTCATGATTTTCAAAGTGTTGAAAAACACCGTGCATTTTTCAACGTGGTGGAAATCGCACCCCACTTTCTATCGCATTGAAAAAGTTGAACCCTTCTCCACCTGACAAGTAGTTGATTTGGATTCGATGTTTGTGACAAAAAGGAAGAGCATTGTGGGTTGCGCCTTTTGGAGAATGTGGTGGGGGTTTTTGAACTACTAAAAAACACCGTGTGTTTTTCAATGTGGCAGAAAATGCACCCCACTTTCCGTCGCATTGGAAAAAACTCAACCCTTCTCCACTAGACAAGTTTTTGATGTGGATTTGATGTTTGCGACAGGGAGGAAGAGCACGGCGGGTTGCGACTTTTGGAGAACGTGGTGGGGGTTTTCGAACTGCTGAAAAATACCCTACATTTTTCAATGTGGCGGAAATCACACCCATTTTTCCATCGCTTTGGAAAAATTCAACCCTTATCCACTTGAAAATCAATTGATGTGGATTAAATATTTACAACGAGAAGGAAGAACACCATGGTTTGCACCTTTTGGTGAACGGGGTCACGATTTTCAAAGTGCTAAAAAACACCGTGTGTTTTTCAACGTGGCAGAAATCGCACCCCACTTTATATCTCTTTGAAAAAATTGAACCCTTTTCCACCTGACAAGTAGTTGATGTGGATTCAATGTTTACAACAAGAAGGAAGAGCACCGCGGGTTGTGCCTTTTGGTGAACAGAGTCACATTTTTCAAAGTGATGAAAAATACCGTATGTTTTTCAATGTGGCGGAAAACGCACCACACTTTCCATCGCATTGGTAAAACTCAACCCTTCTGCACCTGAAAAGTATTTAATGTGGATTAAATGTTTACAACGATAAGGAAGAGCATGGCAGGTTGCACCTTTAGGAGAACGTGGTGGGGTTTTCGAATCTGCTGAAAAACACCGCTCGCTTTTCAACTTAGTGGAAATCACACCCATTTTTCCATCACTTTGGAAAAATTAAACCCTTCTCCACTTTAAAAGTAGTTGATGTGGATTGAATCTTTACAACGAGAAGGAAGAACACAGCGGGTTGTGCCTTTTGGTGAACGGGTAACAATTTTCAAAGTGCTGAAAAACACCGTGTGTTTTTCAACGTGGCAGAAATCGCACCCATTTTTCCATTGCTTTCGAAAAATTGAACCCTTCTCCACCCGACAAGTAGTTTATGTGGATTCGATGTTTGCGACAAGGAGGAAGAGCACCGCGGGTTGCGCCTTTTGGAGAACGTGTTGGGGGTTTTCGAACTAGTGAAAAATACCGTGCGTTTTTCAACATGGCGGAAAATGCACCCCACTTTCCGTCGCATTGGAAAAAACTCAACCCTTCTCCACTAGACAAGTTGTTGATGTGGATTTTATGTTTATAACAAGGAGGAAGAGCACAATGGGTTGCACCTTTTGGAGAATGTGGTGGGGGTTTTTGAACTGCTGAAAAACACCGTGCGTTTTTCAACGTGGTGGAAATCGCACCCATTTTTCCATCGCTTTGGAAAAATTGAACCCTTCTCCACTTGAAAAGTAGTTGATGTGGATTCAATCTTTACAACGAGAAGGAAGAACACCGCGGGTTGTGCCTTTCGATGAACAAGGTTATGATTTTCAAAGTGCTGAAAAACACCGTGCGTTTTTCAATGTGGCGGAAATCGCACCCCACTTTCCATCGCATTGGAAAAAACTCAACCCTTCTCCACCTGACAAGTAGTTGATGTGGATTCAATGTTTACAACAAGAAGGAAAATCACCGTGGGTTGCGCCTTTTGGAGAATGGGATCGTGTTTTTCAAAGTGCTTAAAAACACCGTGCGTTTTTCAACGTGTTGAAATATTTTATATAGTGTTGAAAAAGGTTTATTTTTCAGCACTTTGATAGTAGCAATTAAATTTCGACATGATAATTTTGTACTGTTGATTACATATTTTCATCGTAATTACATCAACTTTCTATTTGTTAAAATATTGTATACTATCCATATATTACGTGAGCGGTTCTACGTTGGCTAACACCACCAAGCACTTTTTTAAAACACTCTAAAAATAGTCAAAGAGTAGGTCAATTGTACACGTTCCATATTTATGTATTTTAAATATACGTAATGTACAATCTCCTATACATGAATTGGAAATGTTTACAATTATAATTTAGGCCCACTGAACATGCCATACATTTACTTTCCAAAGCTCAACCTACGCTCATTCTATAAGATACACCATTTGCATATCCGTTGCATCTGCAACACAACGAATTAAATATTAGACAAGGTATCAAAGGATTTTTACCTTACATACAGTAAAAAAATGTTATGATATTAAGGACATTCAATACACACCTTGCGCAGATGCTAAATTGCTGAAAGATAAGCGGTGGTGGGGAGATGTTTCATTGTATTTGAAACCACTGCAAAATAAATGATCAATATGTTAGTCTTCGCCTCCAAAATTAAAATTTCTTGCAAATAGTTCACACTAATAGTTCAATGTTTTAACCTGTATGATCCGTTTGTGTGGTTCGTATCGTCTTTTCATGATTTCCGTTGGGAAATTGGAAGCATTTGTAGTCTTCAGCGTGATTGTTCAAATCTTCTTACTCACACAAGGTGGCATTTTTACTCGCACTAAACCATGGACGCATGCGGGTGGTGGCAATCTCATTGACATCTCCTTTGAAAGAAACATCCAACATATTTGATGCTTCTAGGTCTCTCCTAAACCTTTGAACACATTCAAAGAATGTTTTTTCTGTTCATCTGTACTCAGTCGTGTATCAAAGATTGACTTCAAGAATTCTTTGGATGTGTGTTCCATAAAATCTGGATCACTTTCTATCATCAAACCACTAGCCCCAACTATTTTAGGAGTTCCTGTGATATATAAGACATTATAGAAAATTATTTATTTATACACAAATAACCATCAACTGTCAGTGAGTGTTAAGGTGGTGAGGAGGGGCCATCCCATAACATGCCATCGTTTACAGTGCTTGTCTCTGTATAGGTATTGGCTATTGCACGAGCAATGAAAAGAAATTCAACACGATGTTTATTTCGTTACAACTTATTCTTAGAAATCTATATGACTACTTGCCACATACGATGACATTAAATTACCTTCAACTTCTGATGTTGGATACGACGAAGAGGGGCCATGTCGGAATGTGTCTTCATTTACTGCTGCTTGTCTCCCCATAAGTATTGCCTCTTGCATGTGAAATGAGAAGAAATTCAACACGATGCTTATTTCGTTACAACTTATTCATAGCAATCTATATGACTACTTGCCACATACGATGACATTAAATTACCTTCAACTTATGATGTTGGATACGACGAAGAGGGGTTGTGTTTGAACATGTCTTCATTTACCCTGCTTGTCTCCCCATAAGTATTGCCTCTTGCACATGAAATGAAAATAAATTCAACACGATGCTTATTCTTAGCAATCTATATGACTACTTGCCACATACGATGACATTAAATTACCTTCAACTTCTGATGTTGGATACGATGAAGAGGGGCCATGTCAGAACGTGTCTTCATTTACCCTACTTGTCTCCCCATAAGTATTGCCTCCTGCATGTGAAATGAAAAGAAATTCAACACGATGCTTATTTCGTTACAACTTATGCTTAGCAATCTACAACGGTAACATATGATGGCATTGAATTACCTGTCACTTCTGGTGCTTGATATGATGACATCGACACATATTGCTTGCAAAAATCCAATGCCTTCAACACATGCTTACATGTGTTTCCTCTGATAGCCCAAGCACATTTGCAAACGTCCAAGGCTCTGCATTTCATTACCAAATACCATGAGCTTCTAGTTGTTTGGCTCCTAACCCACAATTGATTGCAATCAGGTGCAATTGCAAGGAAATTAGTATCAGGAATACTCTTTGCTCTCTCAACCACTTTGTCAATAGATGTCTTTCTTTTTTGAAATTGGTCAAGAAGCTAGATTTTTGTAACTTCCTCTTGTGTTTGTAAAATGGCTCCACCTTGTACACAAGTGTGTAGAACAAATAGTCCATCCGGTGAGTACATTTCTTTTGTCTATCACACAAGTATTTAGTCTTCAAAAACAATGGTAGGACTCGATAGATGCATTTGTTTCTTGATTCGCATGGGAGAAGTTTCTAAAATTTGTTGCCCACATAGCTGTCAAGTGACACAGATTGAAAATCAGTGACATTATAAACCAAGAATTATAATTGATGATAATTAATAAGGAAACACACAAAGGATCGCACTCACCAACACGTTCTTTTCTCTCACACCATGTATTCTGAAGTACTCGAGGAACTTAGTTTCCTCTTTGAATTCATTAAATAATTCTTCAATGATTTGAAATGTGTGCTAGTGATGAACACGTCATTTCTTGTCATGTATTCGTCCCTCTTGCTCGATATACCCACGTTTGATGGATCCTCTATATATTTATCGTACACCATGTCCACAGTGACTCCCATTAACAAAAGACTCTCAATATAAGTTTTGCATTCATCAGATAAGTACGGGGCAACATTCGAGCGAGCATAATTAATGGTATTTTCATTCCTCCCATGACAACACTCACCATTTACATCACAATGAAACGGATGGTTGTATAATATTATGGCCGTTGTCGGTCTCCCATAAAAAACCTTCACATTGAAATGACATTGGCAACCCCTTTTAATTATACACCTACTCACTTTGTCACTTGTTACTAACTTATTTCTATTATCGCTTGGACCATACGAACACCAATAGATGCATTAAAAACGTTAACATCAAATGTTATACAACTCACATTTACGAAAAGAACGTACAAAAAAATATTTTGTTAGTGAATTTTGAAAACTAGAATATGACTTGGTTGTTTGTGGTTTTGGATTTTCTATATTTGTTGACTTGTGATTTGTGCGGGCGAAGGTAGTCTCAAAATTTTCGTTAGAACCTTCCCCCTTTAGAAATGCATGTAGTCTTGCGAGCGGTATGGCAGCACAAATGTCGATGTTTAGCTCATCCCCTATTGGTGTCCATTCTAGGTCATCATATGAAAACTAACTCTTTTCCTTTGTAATCTCTTGGACATGAAGATCGATCATGCTCTGCCATTTAGGCCTCCTTCCCATCCTAAAAATTATTACATGCAATTTTGTATCGTTAATGAAATAATTATTTCATACTTACCAAAATAAATTTTGACTTGTGATTCATCATCAACATGAATACCATCTTAAAACATTGGAAGCATTCAAATTTTTGTCTAATTCAAAAGCCACGTGTATAAAAGATAGTATTGAAATGCAAGGAAAATAACTATTTATACGGCTTCCTACTGCTTCCAGTGCACAACTATATCACAATATGGTCATCTATAATGTGACAAAGAATGCGACATTTAGCTAAAAACTATCAAACTTTTTATGTGAACACCCTTCATCTTCAATTTACGTGGAAACTTGTATTTTTCGTATCTCTTCGTTTTACAAACATGATCGCGAGATATTAGGCTCATGGTATTCATATTCACTGCACAAAAGAGTAACTAGTACAAAAAAAAAGTATACAATTAATGTTAGTACGGTACATGTCAAATCAAATATATGTCATCCAATATGATAAAATAATCACAATAACCATGAAAAATTGAAGTATCGATAAATGCCAATGGCTATCCTTCACCCAAGATGCACCCTCCCATAATATCACAATTGTCCATTGCAAAAGGGACGGTTGTGATATTACAGGAGGGTGCATTTTTGAGTGGAAGGTCGGTGGGCGACTTTAAAAACCTCTGCTCAACACAATCTACCACCCAACTATCGATGCGGAATCCTAAGGGGCAAGCCCCTTCATCACGCAACGATAGTTGGGCGTATCGATGTGGCATCCTAAGGGGCAAGCCCCTTCAACATGCACCGATTCCTGTCTTTGCAGAGGCACTTGCCCCCATATGCCAAATTGAGAGTCAGAGTATGATATCACATAATTTTTATAGCTTCAACTTTCATTAAACATTCACAACATTACAATTACCAATATTTAACAACTAATAACAAATATATATATACAAATGAGTTCCACATTCACAATATTTACAACTATAATGCATCCAAGAAATCAAACTTTTCCTAATGTATTTAATTTAAAACAACTAAGAGCAATGAAATCACAACTAACAGCTCGAAGATCGCATGCATATTTAACCAATACCAACATAATATCAACATAGTTAACTAGTCTCATACCAATGATTAATAAACACAAATTGTAGAAATTATCGAATCCTCTATCATTTATTAACAAATGGGTTGAATACAATAATACCATAATAATAAACTAGTTCACACTATTATTTAGTGTCTATATACTAAACAAAATATTACAATAATAAAATAGTTCACAATATTATTTAGCGTTTATGTAGTTGTTTTTTGCAATGTCACTCCTAGTGTTTTGCAGTTACTTGGAACACAATAATTTACCAAGATTTCACATGCGCATGTCACATGACACTATAGAGTTCAAGACATGTGGAGCAGAATATATCGACATCACATGTTGAGCTGATGTAACTTATTTAAATCTACTAACCATAGAACATAGCCTCACAGGTTGTTTGTGCCATCTTTCTAGACCATTATCTAGGGCCATCCTCCACGCATTCCCAAGCAACTATGTAAAAATTTGCCACAAGTGTTTTCTTAAGCCATCCATGTGTATATCGAGAACATAAATTTGTTCCTATTTTCACAGTATTAGGTAATAGATATTTTTCATCGATCCCACTTATTAACATACAAGTGTAATTCCTACTTATTCTTGGAAAGATTATATGATCACTAACTTCATTTAGATAATATTGTAGATTTGATTTGTATTCCTTCCACATAACAAAACATTTAATTTTTTTGCATGTTTGTTTATATAAAACGAACAATAAATTTACAAATTGTTTATAACATTAACATAACATCTCTAGAAGTATTAGCTAAAAGAATTCTAATTCTAATGATGAATGGAAACATAATATTAGCTATAATTATTCTAATTCTCTCACCATAAATAATATTAAGTCACCCACATTAAATTAATTTAGGACACTTTAAACACTTATACGACACCTTTGACACTAATTAGTCACCCCACATAAAATAATTGGGATACACTAAACATTAATTTAACACCCTAAAGACTGATACAATACCCTAAAGATTGATGTGGTGTATCTTGTTTTGAAATTGTAAGATAGTTTATAGTATATGAAATTAATATATACTTTCAGTGTCAAGGTTTATAAGGTCATTAAGAGTATATGAGACTATTTCTTATTTTTAGTATTTAAGTCTATATTTTGTATTTCTGGTATATAGAAGAGTCTATATTTTGTATTTTTGGTATATAGAAGATATTTTATATTACATGTGACCACTTTGTATAAAGTGTCTTTCGTGTGATTCAAACTTGTAAGAAAACGTGTAGAAGGGAATATCAAGAGTATCTAGATAAGTGGAAAGGAAGGTAAGTTGAAGGTGTAACATGGTTAAGTGTATGCAAACCTGCTAAACATAAAGGATCTATTGAAGACCTCGTGGAATACACGAGGAAGATTTCATGGTTCATTTCTCTTACCTAAGTTGTATGATGTATGAGCATAAGAATGTGCAAGCAATGCACATCACACAAAAAACTTAGGGACAAGTGTTTTATGCAACATAGTGCATGCACAATGTAGTGTCATAGAATAAAGACTTTTGTTCTTATAAATAGTAGTCATCTTGCATAAAGGTTGGAGTTACTCCCTAGGTGTAGAAGTGTTGAAGCATGGCACAAAGGTCCAGCGTGTGCATCATAATGGGAGTATTATGCACTTACAACATCTTACAAAATGGGGCATGCAATGGGTTAGAAAGCCTTAAGTGCAACTTTGGTTACTTGCACAAACTTGAGCATATATGAGATGAAGTGACATGTAAGTGTCATATTTTGTGTTGGTTAAATGTTGTATGTCACACAAGGAAGACCATGATGGTTGAGAACACACAACGATCAAAATGTGATGGGTCACATCCAAATAGTTAAGAGGATTATGAAGGTGACCCACTTCAACTGTTGTAGTTACTTCTTGTGCCTATAAATATGATGGTTGGAGTTACTTCTTGTGCCTATAATACATAAAATTCAATTTCGTAAATGAAACTGTGTGGAAAACCATCGTGTTTTTCAACATGTTGAAAAACACACGTGTGTTTTTCAGCATGTTAAAAAACACACTGTGTTTTTCAACATGTTAAAAAACACACTTGTGTTTTTCATCAAGATGGAGAACAAGCTGTGATTTCCTCGTGTTAGTCATCGACCTAATCAATCATGACAAATCTACTCTCCCTTGTATGTAATATTCTTAACATTTATATTAAAATAACATGCCTTGATTCAAATGCGTCTCTTCCCAAAGAGTGGTAAAATAGTCGTAAAGGTGGTATTGTTGTCTTTTGTCTTTCCTTTTACCATCACTCTCTCACCCTCTCGCTTGTTGAATGTAATTGCACCATTACTTGGCTTCCAAATAATATCAATTTTTGGAGCTCTCTTTCCCTTGTTTTAGTGATGGTCTCTCTCATTTTCTTTCATCAGTTCATGTCTTCACAATGGCTAAAAGTGATAATAGTTTCAAGCGAGAAATGAGGATTCTTGGTTAGTTTGTAGAAAAGAAGATAAATTAGGTGAGGACAAGGGATCTCAAAAAACCTAAGGTTGCATACAACCGAAAAGGACTAGTGTAAGAATGATTATATATTGGTTTTCTTCAGCCCCTTATCCCTCTTTGCTTGGGAATTCATCAATAATATTGACTCGTGAAGAAAACCAGAATGTTGGTTAGAAACATTTTTAGATAAGGACAATACATTATTAACAAAGTATTAGTATTTAGCAGGTGTGTTTATTTATCTATGACGAATATAATAGAGATATTAGGGTGAAATTGGGGGGAATAGTAAAAATGTAGATAAAAAAATTGAAAGAATATTTTGATTTACATTTTGATTCACAACTGCATATTTGGTGATGAATTACATTAACCAAATTTAACAATCGATTGAATAATGAAAAATATTTCCGTTTGCCATGGTTGTATATACAGAAAATTAATGAAAAAAAAACCAAAATGTATATTCCTTAAGATCCTATGATTTTCGGTGTCAAATTACCTGTGACTAAGGTCGAGTGGGTGCTGTGGAACGTCCCTGTGGCCGCAAATGTGAAACAGAATAATGGATGTCTACCCAATTCGGCCTTCCTTCTGATGCCTTCGGAGACTACTCTGTATATGTTCTGCAAAAGCCAAAGCTACTCTGTACACGTTTACATTTACAACGGCGTTTGGTATATGTCTGGTTTCGGCTTTGGTAAGTGGTTACCCGTGGAGTCAATGTTTGGTAAGTGGTTAACGTTAAACGTTTGCTCTGTGAATGTTTATATGTTTGTGTTTGTTTGTTAAGTGGTTTCACCGTTAAGTGGTTTGGTTCGGCACTCACCTGCCTCCTTAAATGCTCCCCTCGTGAGCGGCGGCGACACACTGAACAAAGCAACAAAATTGACCACATTATCCTCCGTGCATTTATGCAGGTCCGCGGGTCCGTGATTTGACTGCTTCCGGTGCCGGGTTTCTTTCCAGGTGGCATGTCATGTGATGGGAAGCTCCATGGGAAGCATGGTAGTTTTTATGCAGCCCGCACATACATGGGTGCATTTTCGGTGATGGGTAGCCGTCTCCTTTTCTTTTTGGCTTTGACAAATCTTCCTTCTCTAGGAAGGCGTTGCCAAGGTGAGTATGTGGTGGACTTGTTTTGGGAAATGTGTGATAACTGATGGCTTTTCTTTGAATGCGTAGACAACATCCTCTTTACCCTGCATGGAATCTTTGCTTGGTACTTGGACTGGTTTAGTCACCGACAAATAATAGAGAGTAGGTAAAAAAATTCATAGCTTCTTCATTATCAATATTACTTTCGCACGTCTTTTGCCATAGAGTTTCACGGAGGAAAGTTATGAGGATCCAAGAAGCTTTCTCGATTTGTAATTCTTTTTTTTTCCTTTGAATAACCGGTTCCAAATTTCTTAACCAATTCCCAATTCCTTCGGGTAGTGGGTATTAATTGCCAAGAGAATAGCGGAGAATTTACCCGCTTTGCCCATGACAATGGCAAAGTGCGCTGACAATTCCCCTCTATTTCTCCACATGGGGAAATGGGAGATATTTTTTCATTTGACATCCGGTTGGGTTGACAAATAACAAGAGAATTTCACACGAGCGGAGAAAAATAAAAGCTTTTCTAGGAAAGGGAAAAACGGAAGCGGAGAGTCAATTTGGTATTCCCGACAATTGGAAGTGGAATTTTAATTGTTCGCGACAATAGGGGAAATGAGAAAAGTTCTTTCAAATTTGTCGATCAACTTTAATGAGGATTAAATTAATATTTATTAATAAAAACCCCCAAAATTTAATAAAATTAATTTTATTAAATAAAAATGTAAGATAATAATTAATTAATTAAAACACGGTTTACGACATAATGAGAGAAGTACTTATCCGAAATAGACGAAATGAAGGCCAAAACGATCGTGATGAAGGTGATAAACCATGAGAAAAGATACTTCCTATTTTTTTAAAATTTTCACGTTATAATTTTGCGAAGTCAAAATTAGCTGATAACTCTACCACATCACTTTGGTATCCTGTTACAATCACCTCCATATCTACTTACAACACACAAAGAGTGTGTAAAAGAGCAAGCCTAGTTTGTTTAGCCGTTTCAAGTTTTGGTTGGGAGTTGGATTGACAAGCTCAGCCTCATTATCTCTTATATTCAGCGAGTGTTGAAATCGGCGGGTGGAAACATATATTTGACAGAGTTCCGAAGATGAAGAAAGAAACAGTAGTGTGTTTTTGTTCAGCCTCAACTCTCCGTCCGCCATTCACTTTGATAGTAGTTGTTTGGAAGACCCACCCAAAACTTGAAAGCCTCTAGTGCTCGATTTTGTTCGGCTCGGCGAGCTTGGCGAGCTTGAGAGGCATGTTTGCTGGTGTATAGCCTGGAGTGCAGCTCAACAAACATGCGCTTATACTTGGTTTTGTTGGGTGGAATTTTGAGATTCTCCATGCAAGCTATGACCTCCAAAGCTCTTTTGAAGAATGCTGCTCTCACAAACATGTCGACGAGTGAATCGAGCAGAAGCACATCAGGTTCAAGTGCCTTCGCTATCACCCTTTCCTCAATCTCTCTCCACACCACCAGAGCCTCGCCTGCCTTTCCAGCTTTTGCAAACCCATTCACCAGACATCCATATGTGGCCACACTGGGATGCACTTTTGCCTCTTTCATTTGCAGGAAAATCTGTTTTGCTTCTTCCATACACCCTGCCCTACAGTAAATTTCTATCAACATATTCCATGCACTTATGTCTACTTTTACTCTAGGGTCCCTCTGCATTTCGTCAAACACTTGTGCTGCAAGGCTTGGCTGCCCATTCATGGCAAAGGCCTTCATCAAAGTAGTGTAGCTGATCTTTGATGGAAGTATCCCACCCTCCCTCATTTGGTTGAAGTACGAAAGAGCACCCACATTATCATCGATACGAATGCACCCATTTATGAGAGTGTTGTAAGTCACAACATCCGGTGCAATCACTGTTTCCTTCATGTCCTGCAACAGAACTTCAGCTTTCTGTATCTCAAGTAATTTACAATAACCATTGAGCAGAATATTGTAACTAATTACATTTGCAGGAACATCGTTGGAAGCCATCTCCTGAAGGAATTGTCGTGCTTCATCAATTAAATTCATCCTAAAAAGAGCAGAAATGGCAGTCGTGTAGGTTATTTCATCGGGGGACGCCCAGAATCACCTTCGGTTTGCATCATCCTCAGTGTCTGCAACACATCCTCCAATCTTCCCCTTTGCATATACCCTTTCATCAATATAGTGTAGGTCTCTGAATCAGGTTTGAAGTTCCTTGGTAACAAGAATTCTGCAGAAGAGGCATCCTCCATTGATTCAGAAGGCCTAATTTGTGCATTGGGTTCCCTCAAAACGCTGCATATATCTCTTCTGCCATCCCTCATAGCCCCAACCAGCCTTTCAGCCATGCCCAAGTCCCCAAACCCCACATATGCTGCCACCAGAGAATGGAAGGTAGTACTGCAGGGTTGGATATTTTCCCCCAACATTCTCTCCAAAACACCAACCAACAATTCCTTTCTCTCCGCTCTTGCATACAGTTTAATCATGACATTATAAGTGAGAACATCAGGCCTCACCCCAAACAAACCCATTTCCCCAATCAAGCACTCTGCCCTTTCCATATGACCACCAATTACACAGGCATTGAGAATGGCATTAAAAGCTCCTGTATCAGGCCCAATCTGCGCTAGAACCTCATCGTTCAACATTCCAATTTTTTCCTTAACCCGCTGGCAAGTCGCATAAAAAGATCAAATGCAGATTCAAAGTCGTGTGGGCACTTACCTAATCGGCTTATGACAGCGCTCCAGGCCTTGACATGGGGAGAAAAACCCAATTCCAGCATTAGTCTGATGATAGTTGCTCCGTATTGGGGAACTCCAGACTTGGCAGCAGCCATGGCTAGCAGCCCTAGTGAATTGCAGTCGAGAAGGTGCA
The DNA here is from genome assembly GCA_018340775.1 of Taxus wallichiana var. yunnanensis. Classification (NCBI taxonomy): domain Eukaryota; kingdom Viridiplantae; phylum Streptophyta; class Pinopsida; order Cupressales; family Taxaceae; genus Taxus; species Taxus wallichiana. The sequence continues at coordinate 218,237,255 of CM031243.1, read as the reverse complement.
GCTTCTCCTCATTTTGGAGGCGTTTAACCACTGTCTGTGCCCTGCAAAGCGCAGAGGCCGATCCTTGATAGGACAGTTGAGCAATCAGACGACTCAGACATTTGCTGCTTGGGAGCTCAGTCAATTGTCCCAGGATCTTCCACGCATCCTCTGTTCTTCTTTCCTTTAGAGCTACTAACATGCCATCATTTTCTCTCTCTTCCTTCACTACCACGGAATTCCTTGCAACTTCAACATTTTTCTCACACTTTACTCTTACTTGATTGGGATGAGGATGTTGTTTCCTCCTCGTAGATTTACAATTTGTGGAGATGGGATTGATGAACAGTTGCCCTCCTGCTTTTGTAGGGCAGCGATAAAAAGGAAGTTCCATGGTAGGCAAAACAAACTGGTACAACCATCAGCATGCTTAAGGTGCATGCCTGCCTGCCTGCCTTTATTTTTTTGCAATCAAATAAGTTGAGCCACGATATTCTTATCCGCACGCCTATTTTTCTACCAACCTCTCGCCGCCTTACGATGTAGATTGTGAGCCACGCATAGAGATAGGTAACGCGGCACATATTTGTTGCCGATTACAAGGTTTACGAGGATGGATGGAAGATGCTTTGAGCGATGTTGGATCTTCACCGATATTTGGTTAGAGATTTTACTTCTTTATTGATTGCTATTTAAATAAGTGTTTCTTTTATAGTGAAACATGGAAAGGTCAGGGGAATTATAGTGCTAATCAAAGAAGCGTGGTTAGGGATCATCAAAGTGGAAAAGGAAGATGCAAATAAGCAATACATTTGGCTGAAAATATCAGATAACAAGGCAACAATTAGATTGGCTGCTTGCTACTTTGCACCGAAAGGCTCAAAGACATAAAAAAGAAATTTGGATATGGAAGACCCATATGCTTCATTAAAAAAAGACATCTCTGTGTTTAGTGCATCTGGGAAATTATTTTGATGGGGGACTTTAATGCAAGGACTGCAAATAATCAATCTCTTCAGTTGGGCAATAAAAGGTGGAGATGACAATCCACTTTGGCTTAACGAAGCAAAGGACAAGTTTTGGGAAAGACTATCTCAAGATGGTAATGGAGGGGTGAATCATTTTGGGGTTGAGCTTCTAGGTCTATGTAGCTTATACGACATGGTTATTTGTAATGGCATGAAGGCTTGGCCCAGATCTAGCAATATCACTTGCAAAACTTACAATGGACAAAGTGTAGTGGACTATGTAATATGCACTCAGAGCGCTATTTGTAGGTTGCTCGAGTTTGAAATTGGAGATTGTCCTATTGAGCTCAAATCTGATCATAATCCTCTCTTGGTCAAACTTGGTACCATTTCAAATCAGCAACAAGGAAAACAAGTTCATCGCAGCAAGAGACATCTCCAAAACAAGGCAAAATCATTTTAAATAAAGAAAATCAGGAAATCTTTGTGGCTGCCCTTGAACAACAATTTCAGATGGCAAGAAATGATATCGAGAGCAATACAAACAAGGGGGCAAGGGGTTATGTTTGTAGTAAGTTGTTGATACCATTAATTCACAAGGCATTAAGTGCTTGCAAAAATTTAAGCCTAGAAAGGGAGCTGCAAATACTTTCAAGATTAGAATGCCAAGAGAGCTATGAGAGAAAGTGACGTGAAAAAAAAAAAAAATACGAGAGATTGGTTCAACAAAAAAAGAAAGCTATGTGAATAAGAGAAGGTCTGAATTAATTTCTCTCGGAAAACACAATCCCAAGGGATTCTGGAAGGAGTTGCAACAAAAGAAAACATTCATAGAAAACAATATCACAGAAGCTCATTGGTTAGAATATGCGAAGGCTCTCTACGAGCGGTCTCAACAGAAGGATATTCCTCCCATCATTCATACTTCGATTGAACTTTTTTCGAGGAAGACATCAAACATGGCATAAAGAATCTAGCAAATGGTAAAGCTCAAGATGTTGATGGGTTGCAGGCTGAGTTTTTAAAGTGGGGGGTTGAGGTGCTCACTCCGCATATCAGAAAAATCTTCAATAATGTTACCCAGGTTGGGTTCCCACTAGAGTGGACAACTAGTGTGGTTATTCCTCTTTTTAAAAGTGGAGATATCAATAATCCTTCTAACTATCGCACTATTATGATCAATCCTCTTTTTGGTAAGCTATTTGGGGGCATGATAGAACGTAGAATCAACAGTTGGGCAGAAAGAGAGGGCAAAAGGGAAAAAGGACAAGCAGGTTTCCGATCTAAACATTCAACCATTGATCATTGCATCACTCTTAGGCACTTGATTGAAAAGGTATGGGATACCCAAGGGGATGAAGCTTTTTGTTGCTTTGTTGATTTTAACGCTCTGATTTTACATGTTATCTTGGTGAATGTTTTACATGTTGTTATAACTGCTGGAATGAAGGCAAACATGTTAAGATAAACTCTGATCTTAAAGGAATGTGTTGCTAACTTGGATTCTTGCATGCTGTGATTTATTGTATAGGACAGCAATTACTGTACTTGCGTGTTTGCTAATGTGACGACAAATGGTCGTATACTTGCTAAACTCTTGTTGCTGATTGACAGCACACTTTGAATCAATTTCATTGATCCAAAGTATGCTGAGGGCTTCTGGTGAATTCTGTGTCGATTCACACTTGAACCGAACCCGAGATTGTTATGAACGTGCAGCGCCTGATTGCAGGTATGAACAGCTGGCACGTAAATGCCAACGACAGGGATTCGATTCTTGAACCCTGTACTGTCGAACTTGGGACCTCGTGAGGCAAGAAACGCCTGGACGCGGGTGGCCTTGGCACGTGATCCAAAGGACGGAACGTCCTGCTCTGCATTAACGTAAATGTTAGTAAGAAGGCTGGATGGAAGTTGTTTGGTGTTAGTGGTTAGTATGAATTAAAAACCTAAACTAATCCTAAGTCCTAACATGCATCCTACACTATTATCCTAAGTGGATTTTTAAATTACAAAAAAAAGGGGGAAAATAAACCTAAGCCCTAAAACCTAAGGCTAAACTAAGACCTAGGTTGAACACTATATACAACCTAAACTAATCCTAATCTAAAAGGGCGCGCAGACCCTTGGAAGGAAAGGGATAAGGATGGGAAGAAGGCATTCATTGGCATTTAATAAAACAGTCCATACGTGGACAGCGCCAGTTTTGGCGGGGCAGGTAGGAAATAGAGGCATCTATTTGGAGATAGAGCCAAATTCAGTTTTACATGGGAAATTTAAAAAAATTGAGTTCGCCAACTCAAGTGGCGGTGGCGTGGGAAGTAAGGAAAAGGCAGAGCCTTTAATGCATTGATTTTTCTTGGTCCTCGCGACCAGTTCGCCGTGGAAAGTGTATGAGGGAATTTGATTTTTTCATTGTTTCGGTTTGGCTTTTGCAAAGTTGCTCTGCATTTGGTTTTTTTGGCCTGGTTCAGTCGAACCAGCTCTTGGAATTTGACATTTTCTTGGAGATTTCGAGGCTGTTGCTAAGCCTGAAGAAGAAAGAAGTGTTGGGGAGTTTGTGCTGTCGCTGTGGAAGGAAAAACGCGGCAAACGAAGTTTTCTTCGAGTTCTGGAAAAGAGATTACAGGCATGTTAAGCCCTTCTCTTTAAAAATTCTTGCTTTGTTTAAGTGTCTCATTAAAACAACCCTGCTCTTGGGTTTGGATTGTGTGATTGCTGTCGAGTCGATTTGACTTGGATTTTGTTGGTTCTTGCTTTCTTTTCTTTGGGAAATGATAAGAAGAATTGCTTCTGGTTGCTCGGCCTTGATGCGTTTTTGCTCGAATCGAGTTGGAAAATGAATTACTGTATTGGTTGTTGACAGTATGGTGGTTTGAAATAGATATTTTTCTTTCACTGTTCGTGTTGTTTGAAAGTGGAACAGGCTGTGTAATCGTTCCTTATAGTGTAATTGTTTTCCATTTAGTGTAATCGTTTCTTTACTGTTGTGCTTGGAACTGCCTTTGCAAGTAAAGAGGAAATGGAAATACAGTCGTGTATATTGCTGTGATTTGGGTTCCGTTGACTCTTGCTGTCATTTTGGAAATAATATGAAACACTGTTATTGGTCGCTGAGTTCAACTGTCCTTGTATTTCTTGAATGAAATGCTTTCCTATCGTGCTGGTTGTTTAACAGTATTGGGGAAATTGTCATATGTATCACGGGTTTGTACGGAGTTCTTGGAGTTGTTTTCACTATTGAAACTATAAGTTCTTTTGCTGATGAACTAAAATGAAAGACGCAATAGTTGTTTGAAGTTGTTTCTTATTGAAATTTTCAAGGAAATAGATCCTCTTCCTTCTCCGGTTTTGGGATTTTAATGGAAATGGCATTTGGGGTTTCTATGGGTATTCGAACTCGATTCGAATAAAGTAATAGCAATATTTTCATTTCTGTGCCTTTCCTTGAATTGGAAATAAACGAATACGTATTGGGTATTCGTGAAGTAGGAAAAGTTAATTGTTTTTCCTTCTGAACTTATTAATGAATTGTGTTTCTCTTTACGGTGTGGATAAGATGGTTTTATTGTGTTCATTGTTGCTTCTCGGTCTTCTTGTTCGGACTGTAGACACAATTATAAATTGGTTTTGTATTCTGTGCAAGGAACGATTATATATTTTCTTCTTCTTTGTGATGGAAATGTAACACTCTGATTTTGTATGTTAACTTGGTGAATGTTTTACATACTGTTATAGCTCTTGGAATGAAAGCAAACATGTTAAGATACGTTTTGATCTTAAGAGAATGTGTTGCTAATTTGGATTCTTGCATACTGTGATTTATTGCATGGGACAACAAATATTGTACTTGTGTGTTTGCTGATGTGACGACAGATTGTCGTATAATTGCTTGCTCTTGTGCTGATTGACAGCATACCCTGAATCAACTCCATTGATTCAAGTATGCTGAGGTCCTCTTGTGTTTTCTATGTTAATTCACACTTGAACTGGACTAGGATTATTATGAGCGTGCAGCGCCTGATTACAGGTGTGAATAGCTAGCACGAAAATGCCAACGACAGGGGTTCGATTCTTGAACCCTGTACTGTCGAATTCGGGACCTCGTGGGGCGAGAAACGCCTGGACACGGGTGGCCTTGGCCTGTAATCTGAAGGACGGAACGTCCTGCTCTGCGTTAACGTGAATGTTAGTAAGGGGCTGGAAGGAAGTTGTTAGTGTTAGTGGTTAGTGTGAATTAAACCTAAACTAACCCTAAGACCTAACATACATCCTACACTACTATCCTAAGTGGATTTTTAAATTACAAAAAAAAAAAAAAGAGGGAAAAATAAATCTAAATTCTAAAACCTAAGGTTTAACTAAGACCTAGGTCGAATGAGTTATGTAACCTAAACTAATCCTAAACTAAGGGGTACGCAGACCCTTGGGAAGAAAGGGATAAGGATGGGAAGGAGGCATTCATTGGAATTAAATGAACTGTCCCTTCGTGGACGGCGCCAGTTTTGGCGGGGCAGGTAAGGAATTTAGAGGCATCTATTTTGAAATAGAGCCAAGTTCAGTTTGCTTGGAAAATTTGAAACTTAGAACTCGCCAACCCAAGTGGCGGTGGCGCGGAAAGTGAGGAAAAAGGCAAAGCCTTTAATGCATTAATGGTTTTGGTCCTCGCGACCAGTTCGCCTTGGAAACAGCATGAGGAAAAATTGATTTTCATTTTTGTTGGTTCGAGCCTTTTGTAAAGTTGCTCTGCATTTGGTTTCTTGGTCCTGGTTTGGTCGAATCAGCTCTTGGCATTTGACATTTTTGTGGAGATTTGGAGGCTGTTGTTAAGCCTGAAGAAGGAAGGAAGTGTTGGAGAGTTTGTGCTGTCGCTGTGGAAGGAAAAACACGGCAAACAACGTTTTCTTCGAGCTCTGGAAAAGAGGTTTCAGGCATGTTAAGCCCTTCTCTTTAAAATCTTTGCTTTGATTAAATGTTTCATTAAAACAACCCTGCTCTTGGGTTGGGATTTCATGATTGTTGTTGAGTTGATTTGGAAATGGATTTTGTTGGTTCTTGCTTCTTTTCTTTGGAAAATGATAAGGGATTGCTTCTAGTTGCTCTGCCTTGATTTGTTTTTGTTCGAATCATGTTGGAAATGATTTACAGTATTGGTTGTTGACTGTATAGATGGTTTGAAATGGATATTCCTTTCACTGTTCGTGTTATTCGAAATTGGAATAGGCTGTGCAATCGCTTCTTATAGTGAAATTGTTTCTTTAAGTGTAATCTTTTCTTGCTGTTATATGGGGAACTGTCCTTGCATGTAAACAAAAAGAGAGAAGTGGAGATACAGCCGTGTATATTTCTATGAATTGGGTTGCATTGAATCTTGCTGTCATTTTGGAAACAATAAGGAAATATTGTCTTGACTGCTGAGTTTTATTGTTTTGTAATTCTCAAATGATGTATCTTCCTGTGTGCTGGACGTTTGACAGTAATGGGAAATTCACCGTAAATATCTTGTGACTGTACACTTATTATGAGTTGTTTTCACTATTGAACAATCGTTTGTTGCTAACGAGCTGGAAGGAAGGGAATATTAGTTGATGAAGTAGTTCTTATTGAAATTTTCTTTAAGAAAGTAGATCCTTCTTCTTGTACTGTTTTGGATTTTGGATGGAAGTGGCATTCGGGTTTACTCTGAGTAATTGAGCTCGAACTAAAGGAAGTTTAAGCAATATTATCATTGCTTGTACCTTTTCAGGAGTAGAAACTAAACGAATACGTGTTGGGTATTCGTGAAATAGGAAAAAGATAACTGTTTTTCCTTCTTAAGTTATCTATGGATTTCGTTTCTCCTTGTTGAAAGAATAAGGTGGTTTCACCTTGTGTTATAATGTTGTTTGGTCTTCCTATACGGACTGTTGATACAATTACAACTTGATTGTATTCTGTGCAAAGAATGATTAAATTTCTTGATACTGCAAAGGAAAAATCGATTTCATTGCGTCTTATATTTGAGGTTTACCCTTCTGTTTGGAACTGTTTTGTGAATGCAAACTTGACTTGAATTTCTATTTTGAATTAATGGAAAAATTTTGGGTTCTAACTTGTCTTCTGAGTTGCCCTGGCTGTACCGAGCTCATGCAATTAACACCCGGTGCGGGTTTGCTTTGATAAAGGAATTGACAATTGAATATGCGTTGTTTGTGGTATTAGATTGAAACGGTACAGGCTATGAGAGTTTGTTTTTCGATAAGAACGACTGTTCTGTTATCTTTATAATGAGCTGTCTTGTTAAAGATGAACACGGGTTGGGTGTTTGATTTCGTTTTGAACAAAATGATTGTTTCTTAATGAAAATATAGGGAATGAATTCTTCTCTTTTGCTATTTTTGACTCGAAAAATAATATTGGAGCTTTACGGTGCATAAGAATTTGGTTTCGCTGTAGGTAACAGCAATGTATAATTTGTTATTATGAACTGTATGCGTTCATGGATATAGAGGGTCATATGAGTAAGTGACTGCGTGGTTGTATAACTGTTTGTTTGGTTAACAATACAGTGAAAGAAGTATGGGATCTTCTAGTACAGTAAATACATAGTCTGCAACTTGATATTGCTTGTTCTATGATGAATTCTTCCCTGTTTTCATTTTAAGCGGATTATAAATGAAATTATTCTTGCTGCCGGAAAGTGAATTCCGAATGGATTTTGTAAGTTTCACTCTGAACTGTTATCTTGAATTGACTTTCGTTTGGGTTTCACTGTTAGGACAGTCGTGTGGAAGGAAATAGAGATATGAATGAATGTTTTAGAAAAATGATCTTTCTCTTTCATTCAGTTGGAAATCTGGAATTCGTGAATGATGAATTTTATAGTGTTTGGATGGGAGCTACTATATGCATTGCTGTTCGCTTTCTTGTTTGAACTTGAATGCTTTAAATTTAACATGCTTCATGAACGGAAGGGAAAGTAATGGATTTATATTCAGTTAGTTTCATCCTTTGCATTGGTTATTAATGAAAGGCGTGGAAAGGATAACTGTATGCTATATAGGCAGCAAACTACTTGTATTCCTAACTTGACAAATATTGTAAATTGATATTTGCATTGATTATGTGGAAACGGGACAGCAGTCCCTTGGCTGATTGTGATGATATTTGTGATAGCTCAGTGGTTATGCTGATCTCTCTTTTGTGCCTTTCGAGATTGATGTTTTGCTGTTGTTTCATAAAAGCAGGGTTCTTTTATTGAAACAATTTGTTGAAGCATCTTATTTTAAGGATAAGTGCTTAATGTGCTCAGTTCATTGAACTGACCCGTGCAATTCATTTTGCAGATGGAATTTGATTAGAATGAAGACTTGGCTGTCTTCTGATGCCTCTTGATTAGGTGTAAAAATAAATTGTAATTGTTGCTTTTATTCCTCTTCGAGGAATTGTGAAAAGAAGAAACTATATTCTTCTGTCCATGAGTTGTATGGATGTTTTGTATAAACTATGCCCAATCAGTTGGATTGGCAATTGTACAGATTGTGACTTGAAATGTTGAATACAATTACAAGTGTGATATTTTCAATAATTATATCAGTTTGATATTGATGTTTAAATTGGGAATATAATGTTATTTCTTGATTTGGATTTGTTATTTGTCCTTGGATGGATGCTAAATGGAACTGATATCTATTCTTACTTAAATGCAACTTTTAAGTTGAAAATGCAATTAATTCATACTTGGATAAAGATGAATTTTTAATTGACATTAAAAAGGATTAAGAAGAATATGATTCCATAATCGGAAGGTATTCAGGATTAGCTTAGGAGCTAAGGAATATCAATTCAACTTCGGAGTAATCGAACTTCGCTTTCGAACTCCATTAATGATCCCGTTTGATAAAATTCAGAATAAAGGATATAGGATACATATATCCATAACTAATGATCCTTAACTATATAATGTTAAGGGGAACAAATGAATTCATTTCTCGAAGATTAGACCTCGTTTGAATGACGTCTAATAAGTTAATATTCTGAAATTAGTTGCAGTTGGAAACATCTTGGCTAAGTTTAATAGGTTAAACTTATTATGTCCGTTGGTACGGGCTGCTTAATCCAATGATTAAGAAATAAACCAAGTAAGGAAATGTAGCCCTTCGATACGAAGGAGACGATACTTGGCAAACTAATGGACAGTTTAGTCCCTCTTAGTTATATACAACTGCAACGGAAACGAGGATCAAGGGATCAAAGACAAATGCTAAAAGTTGATTTTAATTATTAACTCGTGGCTAAGTCACTTGAGCGGGATGTGTATTCTCGATGGGTGGATTACTCGCAGGACATTGGCATATGCCGCCTACAAGAAGGTGTCTTCATGAAGACGGGGTCTTCATGACAACACAATGTTGCAGCTGACATATAGCAATGCCCTCCCGAATTAAAACATGTAGAATACATAGGCTGAATGTGTAGATCTTAGCTGGGGTGGGGATAGGGTATGATCTGGTATACGGAGTGACTCCGGAATACTAAAGATAAGTAGACACACGGAGTCGTGGGGTAACGACACCGTATGTCTGCGTATCTTTAGTTACCAGGAGTGCCTTCCTATACCCGTTCATATTACTAGTTGGAATTGAAAAGTTTAAAACTGACCTTAAACGATGAGGACTGGTAGGAACCAGGAAAGACCATTCTAGATAACAGGTGAAGTGAAGTGAAGGACGTATTCTGTAGATGTGTATCACATCTAGGAATATGATCATGTAAAGCATGTGAAAATCTTTGGCCAAAGTATCGCAATTGCTGGTTGCGTTGTCCTTATCACTTAATTTAAGATGCAGATGTCGATGAATATCATAGAATGATATTCGTATAGGCTTCTTAAATGGATCACTTCGATAACCGGGGAAGGTTATGAGAACAAGTATATAAAATATACTATGCATAAACAAACATGAAGGATCGGTTGTTGCCGAGTCATGTACATGAAGGATCGGTTGTTGCCGAGTCATGAAATGAAGGATCGTTGAAACTCCGAGCCATGAAAATGGAAGGATCGGCAGTTCATCGAGTCATTTACAGCAGCATATAGAATCATTATAAGATTGAATGGCATTGAATGTGTGTTCCATATTGTAAATATGTGAACAGGGAACATTCGTTTTAAAAAGAAATTGTATGATCCAAACTGTGTTGTTTGGGCAGAGAACAATTATTAAATCTTGAACGTGTGTTTGAATTTTATAATTCATAACAGAGAACGTTATATAAAAAAAAAAATTCCCTTGTTCTGGTGTTTTAAAATGGGGATGTTACAGGAAAGATGATTCCATTGCGCCATGTAGTTGTGGTTTGATCTTCTGTTTTGAACTGTTCGTGAATGCGAACTTGACTTTGAATTGCTGTGCGAAGTAGTGACGCATGGAAACTCTGTCTTGTTGTTTGGGTTGTCTTAACTGTATCTGACTTACGTATTTAACACCCTATACGGGTTTACTTCAGAAAGAGTTATTGATAACTGAATATTGCATTCCGAAGTCTTGCATATTATTTTGGACTCAACCAAAAGGGGGATTCGGGCAGAATGCTTGTTGGCAGTAAGCACGATTTGGGTGTTTTCTTTTCTTCTGAACAAATGATTGTTCTTACTGATATCATGGAAATTAGCTCTCCCTCTTCTGCTGATTGATTTCGAAAGAGATAGTAATTAAATTATTTTCTAAATGTTGTACCTTCTGTGCAAATGAAATATTTAAATATTTCGTGTGGTATTCCGAGTTTGGTACTGTCATTTGGTAGAATTGAAATCAGCTGAACAATTCTTGAAGAGTTCGAAGAAGATGATTGTTTTCTTAGTGAGGGTCAAGGACAGGAAATGTTCTCTGTTGCTTTTGAATTCTGGAGATAGCATTAGGGGCTTACTGTGCTTTATAATTGAATTTGCTGTAGGTAACAACAATGAATAAAATGTTATTTTGAACGGGATATGCTCATAGGATTAGGAAATCATGTGATTAATTGACTGCATGATTGAAATACTGTTTGTCTGTTTAGCATACGGTGAAAGAAATATGGTTTCTTTTAGTATGGTAAATATATGGTACGCAACCTTATATTGTTTGATCTTGGATGAACATAATGTTGTACTAACCTGTTTCGGATCTTTATATGAGTCTGATTCAAATGAAGTATGGATATGGATGATGAATTCTTCCCTGTTTTCATTTAAAGCTGATTATAAATGAAATCATTCTTTGTGTAACACTGATTTTGTATGTTAACTTGGTGAATGTTTTACATACTGTTATAGCTCTTGGAATGGAAGCAAACATGTTAAGATATGTTTTGATCTTAAGAGAATGTGTTGCTAATTTGGATTCTTGCATATTGTGATTTATTGCATGGAACAGCAAATATTGTACTTGTGTGTTTGCTGATGTGGCGACAGATTGTCGTATAATTGCTTGCTCTTGTGCTGATTGACAGCATACCCAGAATCAATTCCATTGATTCAAGTATGCTGAGGTCCTCTTGTGTTTCTATGTTGATTCACACTTGAAATGGACTAGGATTATTATGAGCGTGCAGCGCCTGATTACAGGTGTGAATAGCTAGCACGTAGATGCCAACGACAGGGGTTCGATTCTTGAACCCTGTACTGTCGAAGTCGGGACCTTGTGGGGCGAGAAACGCCTGGACACGGGTGGCCTTGGCATGTAATCGGAAGGACGGAACGCCCTGCTTTGTGTTAACATGGATGTTAGTAGGGGCGGGATGGAAATTGTTAGTGTTAGTGGTTAGTGTGGATTAAACCTAAACTAATCCTAAGTCCTAACATGCATCCTACATTATTAATCCTAAATGGATTTTTAAATAAAAAAAAAAAAAAGGGGAAAATAAAAACCTAAGACTAAACTAAGGCCTAGGTTGAACACACATGCCACCTAAACTAATCCTAATCTAAAAAGGGCGCGCAGACCCTTGGAAGGAGAGGATAAGGATGGAGGGGAGTATTCATTAGCATTAATTTAAAAGCCCATACGTGGGCAGCGCCAGTTTTGGCGGGGCAGGTAAGAAATAGAGGTATCTATTTGGAATTTTGGCTAAATTTAGTTTGCTTGGAAAATTTGGAGGTTGGAGACTTGCCAACCCAAGTGGAGGTGGCGTGGAAAATGAGGAGAAAGGCAAGCCTTTAATGCATTAAATGTTTTTGGTCCTCGCGACCAGCTTGCCTTGGAAGCAGCATGAAGGAATTTTGATTGTCATTTTTGTTCATTCGAGCTTTTTGCAAAGTTGCTCTGCATTTGGTTTCTCTGGTCTGGTTCAGTCGAACCAGCTCTTGCATTTGACATTCTCTTGGAGGTTTTGAGGCTGTTGATCAGCCAAGAAGAAGGAAGAAAGTGCCGGGAATATTGTGTTGCCGTTGTGGAAGAAAAACGCGGCAAAACGAAGCTTTCTTCGAGTTCTGAAAAAGAGATTACAGGCATGTTAAGCCCTTCTCTTTAAAATCTTTGCTTGATTTAAATGTTTCATTAAAACAACCCTGCTCTTGGGTTTGGATTGCTTGATTGTTTTTGAGATTGATTTGGAAATGGATTTGTTGATTCATGCCTTCTTTTTCTTGAAAAATGATAAGAAACGGCCTTGGTTGCTCGGCATTGATTTGTTGTTGTTTAAATTTGGTTGGAATGGGAAATTCCGTTGTGGTTGCTGACAGTGTTGTAGAAAGGAATAAACCTTTTCTCCCTTTATACATGTGGTATGGAGTGGACAGGCTGTTAAAACTTTTCCTTATTGTGGAATCGTTCTCCTTGATGTTGTGCTTGGAACTGCTATTACATGTGAAGAGAAAGATAGAATTTCAGTCGTGTTTTGTTGCTATGATATGGGTTTCCTTCCTTTCTTGCTGTCATTTTTGGAAATAACGGGGTACAGTCGTCCCCTTGCTGTTGTGGATAATCCGTCCTTGCATTGAATGGTTGGAAACACTTCCACGACGTGCTGGTTTGTTGACAGTATGGTGTTTGAAATAGATGTTTTATAGGATCAGTACAGGCAGTATGAATTGTTTGTTGTTGTGTGATTGTCTTTTGTCACATGAACTTTTGAGATAAAATGGTGAAGGCTGTGTGAGCGGCTTGACGTTGTTTCTGTACTGAAGTTTCATTGAAGGAAATAAGATCTTTTTGTTTGCTATATGCTGTTCTGAATTAAAAGGAATACCATTTCTTTTGGGCTTCATGGAATGGGTATTCACTGTTTAGAATTTTATATCCTGAACTGGTAGGCTGAATGGTTGTTTTCACCACTATGATAATGCTCTTGTCATATGGTCTTTCGTGATATGGTAGTACAGGGTGTATGAGAAGTTTAAGGTCGTTCTATACTGAAACTTCTTTTGAAAAGGAAATAAATTCTTTTTCTCTCTCTGCTGTGTTGATTATTGTGAATACAACATTTTTTTTTCTTTATAAGCACACGAATAGCCTTGGGAAAAGGAAAGATATCACGTTTTGGCTGTTCATTTTCTTCTTGCTTAAAAGGGATAAGATTACTCTCTCTCCCCTTGCTATTTCGGATTATGAAGAAATGGTATCTTGTATTTTAAGGGAATGGACATTAAAATTTTATATGAATGCTCGTGAGAAGTTGGAAAAAGGAATAGTTTTTCCTTCTGAACTCCTTAATGAAGTATGACTCTCTTACGGTGTAGATAAGATGGATTCATTGTGTTTTCTTGATACTGTTCGGCCTTCTTAATCAGACTATTGACGCAACTATAAACTAGTTTGTATTCTGTGCAATGAATGATTATAAATTCCTCATGCTGTAATGAAGGTTGATTCCATTGCGTCTAGCAGTCAAAGTTTGACCTTCTGATATTATTATTATTTTTACTATCTTGTGAATGCAAACTTGGCTGGATTGTTCATTACTGTAGCTCGTTGGATTGCAGCTGTACTGGTTATGTGAGATGCTTATCAATGAGAACGTTTACTCTGTTATCTTTCTAAGTTGAGTTGTCTTGCTTAGAAAAACGTGATTGAATGTTTTTACTTCATTCTGAAAACAATGATTGTTCTTAATGAAATAGTAGAGAATGAATTCTTCTCTTTTTGCTATTTGGGACTCTGAAAGTGACATTGGAATTATAGTGTCTAAGACTCGGTCTTGCTGTAGGTAACAGCCATGTACCATTTGTTATTAAGAACTATATGTGTTCAGAGGCATAAAAGATTATATGAATATATATACTTGCGTGGTTGCAAATTTGTTGTTGGTTAGCTATACAGTGTAAGAAGTAAGGAATCTTCTAGTATAGCAAATACCTAGTATACATATTGATATGGCTTGCTCCACGATAAATATAATGTCTTACTAACCTGTTTGGCATTCATATGAACTGGAAATAAATGAAATTATTCTTGCTGCCAGAAAGTGAATTCCGAGTGGATTTTGTAAGTTTCACTCTGAACTGTTATATTGATTTGTCTTTCGTCTGGATTCCACTGTTAGGACAGTCATGTGGAAAGAGATAGAGATATGAATTAATGTTTTAGAAAAATGATCTTTCTTCTTTCATTCAGTTGGAAATCTGGAATTCGTGAATGATGAATTTTATAGTGCTTAGATGGGAGCTACTATATGCATTGCTGTTCGCTTTCTTGTTGTACTTGAATGCCTTAAAATTAACATGCTTCATGAACGGAAAGGAAAGTAATGGATTTATTTTCAGTTAGTTTCATTCCTTGCAATTGTTATTAATGAAAGGCGTGGAAAAGATAACTGTATGCTATGTAGGCAGCAAGCTACTTGTATTCCTAACTTTGCAAATACTGTAAATTGATACTTGCAATGATTATGTGAAAACGGGACAGCAGTCCCTTGGCTGGTTGTGATGATATTTTGATGAATTAGTGGGTATGCTGATCTCTCTTTTGTGCTTTTCGAGATTGATGTTTTGCTGTTGTTTCATAAAAGCAGGGTTCTTTTATTGAAACAGTTAGTTGAAGCATCTTATTTTAAGGATAAGTGCTTAATGTGCTCGGCCATTGAAGCCGACCCGTCCGTGCAATTCATTTTGCAGATGAAATTTGATTAGAATGAAGACTTGGCTGTTTTCTGATGTCTCTTGATTAAATGTAAATTAAATTGTAACTGTTGCTTTTATTCCTCTTTGAGGAATTGTGAACGAAGAAAATATATTCTTCTGTCCATGAGTTGTATGGAGGCTTTGTATAAGTTATACCCAATCAGTTGGATTGGCAAATGTACAAATTATGACTTGAAATATTGAATACAGTTACAAGTGTGATATTTTCAATAATTATATCAGTTTGATATTGTTATATAAATTGGGAATAAGGTGTTAATTCTTGATTTGGAATCGTTTCATAATCCTCGGATGGATGCTGAATTGAAACTGATATCTATTCTTACTTAAATACAACCTTTAAGTTGAACAATGCAATTAATTCATACTTGGGTAAAGATGAATTATGAATTGACATTAAAAAGGATTAAGAAGAATATGATTTTATAATCAGAGGGTATTCAGGATTAGCTTAGGAGCTAAGGAATATCAATTTAAATTGGGAGTATTCGAACTTCGTTTTGAACCTCATTAATGATCCCGTTTGATAAAATTCAGAATAAAGGTTATTGGATGCATATGTTCATAACTAATGATCCTTAACTATATAACGTTGAAGGGAAATAAATGAATTCATTTCTCAAGGATTAGACCTCGTTTGAATGACGTCTAATAAGTTAATATTCTGAAATAAGTTGCAGTTGGAAACATCTTGGTTAAGTTTAGTAGGTAAACTTATTATGTCCGTCGGTACGGAATGCTTAATCTAATGATTAAGAAATGGACCAAGTAAGGAAATGTAACCCTTCGGTACGAAGGAGACGATACATAACGAACTAAAGGACAGTTTAGTCCTTCTTAGTTATATACAACTGCAACGGAAACGAGGATCAAGGGATCAGCGTGGATGCTGAAAATTGCTTAAACTATTAACTCGTGGCTAAGTCACTTGGGCAGGATGTGTATTCTCGTTGGGAGAATTCAGGGACATTCGTATCGCCCGGCTACACAAGAAGTGTCTTCATGAAGACGGGGTCTTCATGACGACACATTGTTGCAGCTGACATATAGCAATGCCCTCCCGAATTAAAACATTTAGAATACATAGGCTGAATGTGTAGATCTTAGCTGGGGTGGGGATAGGGTATGATCTGGTATACGGAGTGACTCCGGAATACTAAAGGTAATCAGACACACGGAGTCGTGGGGTAACGACACCGTATGTCTGCGTATCTTTAGTTACCAGGAGTGCCTTCCTATACCCGCTCATATTACTGGCTGGTATCGAAAGTTTAAAACGGAACTTAAACAATGAGGACTGGTAGGAACCAGGAAAGACCATTCTAGATAACAGGTGAAGTGAAGTGAAGGACGTATTCCGTAGATGTGTATCACATTCAGGAATATGATCATGCAAAGCATGTGAAAATCTTTGGCCAAAGTATCGCAATTGCTGGTTGCGTTGTCCTTATCACTTAATTTAAGATGCAGGATGTCAGATGAATATCAGTAACAGATATTCAGATAGGCTTCTTAAATGGATCACTTCGATAACCGGGGAAGGTTATGAGAACAAGTATATAAAATATACTATGCATAAACAGACATGAAGGATCGGTTGTTGCCGAGTCATGTACATGAAGGATCGGTTGTTGCCGAGCATGAAATGAAGGATCGCCTCCGAGCCATGAAAATGGAAGATCGGCAGTTCATCGAGTCATTTACAGCAGCATATAGAATCTGTTATGAGATTGAATGGCATTGAATGTGTGTTCCATATTGTAAATATGTGAACAGGGAACATTCGTTTTTGAAAGAAATTGTATGATCCAAACTGTGTGGTTTGGGCAGAGAACAATTACTAAATCTCGAACGTGTGTTTGAATTTTATAATTCATAACAGAGAACGTTATTTTAAAAAAAAAAAAAATAAAAAAATTCCCTTGTTCTGGTGTTTTAAAATGGGGATGTTACATGCTTTGCACGGAAAGTGAATTCCGAATGGATTTTGTAAGTTTCACTCTGAACTGTTATCTTGATTTGTCTCTCGTTTGGATTCCATTGTTCGGACAGTCATGTGGAAAGAAATAGAGATATGGATGAATAACTTGGAAAAATGATCTCTTCTTCTTTCATTCAGTTGGAAATCTGTAATTCGTGAATAATGAATTTTGTAGTGCTTAGATGGGAGCAACTATATGCATTGTTGTTCGCTTTCTTGTCTGTACTTGAGTGCTTGGAATCTAATTTAATACACGAACTGAAAGGAAAGTAATGAGTTTACATTTCAGTTAGTTTCATCCTTTGCATTTATTATTAATGAAAGGCGAGGAAATGATAACAGAATGTTTACGGTTATGTGGAAACGGGACAGCAGTCCTCTGGCTGATTGTGATGATATTTTGATAGTTCAGTTGTTATGCTGATCTTTCTTTTGTGCCTATTTCGTGATTGATGTTTTACTGTCGTTTCATAAAAGCAGGGTTCTTTTATTGAGACAGTTAGTTGAAGCACCTTATTTTAAGGATAAGTGCTTAATATGCTCAGTTCATTGAACTGACCCGTGTAATTCATTTTGCAGATGAAATTTGATTAGAATGAAGACATGGCTGTTTTCTGATGCTTCTTGATTAGCTGTAAAATGAATTGTAATTGTTACTTTGATTTCTCTTCGAGGAATTGTGAAAAGAAGAAAATATATTCTTCTGTCCATGAGTTGTATTGATGTTTTATATAAACTATGCCCAATCAGCTGGATTGGCAAATGTACAGATTATGACATGAAATATTGAATCCAATTACATGTGTATTATTTTAATAATTATATCAGTTTGATTTTGTTGTCTAAATTGGAAATATAATGTTATTTCTTGATTTGGATTTGTTTATTGTCCTTGGATGGACGCTAAATGGAAACTGATATCTATTCTTACTTGAATGCAACTTTTAAGTTGAAAAATGCAATTAGTTCATACTTGGGTAAAGATGAATTTTTAATTGACATTAAAAAGGATTAAGAAGAATATGATTCCATAATCGGAAGGTATTCAGGATTAGCTTAGGAGCTAAGGAATATCAAATAACTTTGGAATAATCGAACTTCATTTTCGAATTCCGTTAATGATCTCGTATGCTGAATTCAGAATAAAGGATATAGGATAAGTATATCCACAACTAATGGACCTTAACTATATGACGTTAAGGAGAACAAATGAATACATTTCTCGAAATTTAGACCTCGTATGAATGACGTCTAATAAGTTAATATTCTGAATTTAGTTGCAGTTGAGAAAATCTTGGCTAAGTTTAATAGGTTAAACTTATCACGTCCGTCGGTACGGACCGCTTAATCCATTGATTAAGAAGTGAACCAAGTAGGGAAATGCAGCCCTTCGACACGAAGGAGAAGATGCATAGCAAGTTAATGGACGGATTTAGTCCCTCTTAGCTCTGTACAACTGTAACGGAAACGAGGATCAAGGGATCAGCGTGGATGCTGAAGGTTGATTTTAATTATTAAATCGTATCCAAATCACTTGAGCAGGATGTGCATTCTCGATGGGAGAATTCTGTAGGACATTGGCATACGCCAGCTACAACAATGTGTCTCCATGAAGATGGGGTCTTCATGACGACACAATGTTGCAGCTGACATATTGCAATGCCCTCCCGAATTAAAACATCAAGAATACATAGGCTGAATGTGAAACTCGTAGTAGGGGATAGGAATATGATCTGGTATACGGAGTGCCT
The DNA here is from genome assembly GCA_018340775.1 of Taxus wallichiana var. yunnanensis. Taxonomy (NCBI): domain Eukaryota; kingdom Viridiplantae; phylum Streptophyta; class Pinopsida; order Cupressales; family Taxaceae; genus Taxus; species Taxus wallichiana. The sequence continues at coordinate 218,218,475 of CM031243.1, read as the reverse complement.
TCCTATACCCGTTCATATTACTAGTTGGAATTGGAAGTTTAAAACTGACCTTAAATGAAGAGGACTGGTAGGAGCCAGGAAAGACCATTCTAGATAACAGGTGAAGTGAGGTGAAGGACGTATTCCGTAGATGTGTATCACATCCAGGAATATGATCATGCAAAGCATGTGAAAATCTTTGGCCAAAGTATCGCAATTGTTGGTTGCATTGTCCTTATCACTTAATTTAAGATGCAGGATGTCAGATGAATATCAGTAACAAATATTCAGATAGGCTTCTTAAATGGATCACTTCGATAACCGGGAAAGGTTATGAGAACAGGTATATATAATATACTATGCATAAACGAACATGAAGGATCGGTTGTTGCCGAGTCATGAAATGAAGGATCGTTGAAACTCCGAGCCATGAAAATGGAAGATCGGCAGTTCCTCGAGTCATTTACAGCAGCATATAGAATCTGTTATAAGATTGAATGGCATTGAATGTGTGTTCCATATTGTAAATATGCGAACAGGGAACATTCGTTTTAAAAATAAATTGTGTGATCCAAACTGTGATGTTTGGGTAGAGAACAATTGTTAAAACTTGAACGTGTGTTTGAATTTTATAATTCATAACAGAGAACGTTATATATAAATTTTTTTTTCCCTTGTTCTGGTATTTTAAAATGGGAATGTTACAATTTTAAGAAAGCCTTCGACACGGTTCCTAGAGACAAACTTTGGAACAGGATGGAGGAACTTAAGATTCCAGATGAGCTCAGAGCAACAGTGCATAGACTTTATGAGCAGGTCAGAGCTAAAATCAGAACAAGAGAAGGTATGTCTGAATGCTTTGGTAGTGACATTGGGGTCAAACAAGGTTGCCCTCTTTCTCCCACTTTGTTTGGTTTATACATTGATAAGCTTGAAGAATGGTTACGTAAAACCGAAGGAGGGGGTGTTCAGTTGGCCGAGTACGTGGTGAAGTTACTCTTATATGCCGATGATCTTATCTTAATTTCAACAACAACTCAAGGTTTGAGGGAGCATCTAAAAGCTTTAGAATTCTTTTGCCAGGAAGTCGATGCAAGTGAACACTAGCAAAACAAAAATCATGATTTTTTCTCTGAAAAGAAAAGAGAGGCAATTTAACTTTCTGTTTGAGGGGAGTACTTTGGAAATTGTTACAGAATATAAATATCTTGGGATTGATTTCCACAACAAGATGAGTGGGAGACTTGTAGAGCAAAAATGATACAGGGAGGTTGGAAAACATCTTACCTAGAGCAAAAAGGATACAGGGAGGTTGGAAAGCATCTTACCTACTTCAGAATAGGTGTAGGAAAGTTGAGCTCTGGGACTGGAAAACTAAGAAAACCCTCTTTGGTTTGTTGGTTACTCTGGTTGCTCTTTACGGTTGCGAGGTTTGGGGAAGTAGCGTGTCAAAGCATGGATGGTGGCAATTAGAAAGAATCTAGAAACATCTAATCACAAGCACTCTTAAAGTCAAATCAACAGTTCCTTATGAGATCTTGTTAGCTGAAGCGGGTACCTTCCCGATGGAAGCATCGACAATAACTCGACTGATAAGCTATTTGAAAAAAGTTGAAAGCATGGATGATCTTCGCTGGCCCAAAATGGTTACAAAGGATAATCTAGAGTGCAGAAAGAAAACCTGGATGAAACAGAACAACAAATGGATGAACAAATGGGGCATCAATTTTTAGGAGTGTCCTAACAACAACAGGGAAATAAAAAATTATGTGATGGAGAAGTTTAGGACTGCCATGTGGACAGAACAGATGGGTCGTAAGAAAGCTCAATATATCAAAGATTTCAACCCCACTTGGGAGCATGATGAAAAAGCTTACCTGGGAGCAGTTATCAAAGGTAAGGCAAGGATTTTAGTGGCCCAGTTGAGGACCGGATCACATCATCTTCGTTGTGAAACCAGTAGATGGACTATTCCCAAAGAGGATTGGGAAAGGAGAATTTGTCTTTTTGTAGCAAAGGGGTTGTTGAAATAGAATGACATTTCATTATGGAGTGTTCAACATATGATGATATCCGTATCCAGTATGAAAGCGAATTAAAAGTGGAAAACTTAAATGAGTTATTTACAGAAACAAAACTTCAAAAGATTGTTGGTTTAGTGTTCAAGATTCATAGTAGGAGAGTTGATATGGCAAAGAGTTTGAAAACTGCTTAATGTATCGGTTTCGTTTGGTCCCATAGACTCTTCAGTCTCGTGGACGTCATTCAAATCTTTCATTTCATTTCATTTATTTAATTTGTTTCTTTTTCAAGATTGGATAGGAAGCAACCTCTCGACAAAGTTGTGAATATGAGAAGATCATTAATATGTAGTGTGTGACATAAAAACTTAGATACTTTTTATACCTCTCTGACATAATCTTTTATTGTCTTCCTACGACATCACTTTGGTATCCTCTTACAATCACCTCCATATCTACTTATAACACACACATACCTTCGTCATATCACCTTTCAACAACTCCAGAGCCTACCTCCATCCCATAAGGCTTCTTTTAATACCCATTTAATGAGGCACTACCTAGAGTCGATGGCATCAACTATAATCAATGGCATTTGGCTTTCATTTCTAATAATTAACAACATTGGCCATAATGACATCGACTCTTTCTTTGGCTAACACACAATGTAATTCCTAATCATGATCCCTAGCATTTTAGTGTTCTTATCTTTTGGAGCATTGGGTACTTAGTTTAGACACAAAAATCTATAAAAATTATTATTACATCATACTTGTATTATGTTTGTATGTACATGAGCTTTGAACAATGAAACAAGGTCTTAGTGGTATCATTATTTTTTTGTATTACTTATTATGACTTGATTTAACCATGTCTCTTATTGTTTTTCCTCTTTGGTTTGATCTTGAGCTACCTTATAAAGATATCTAGTAGTTCTCATTTATTGTTTTGTTATATTTGATCTTGGTCTAATATTGTACAACAAGGTCAAAACTACACATATGGTCATGCCCCTTATGTATGGTCTTCACCCTCTTATTTTTCAGTTGTCTTCTCTCATGGGCCAATTTATTACTCTTTTATCTTTCAAATTCTATTGTCTAGGTAGACCTTGCCCGCCATTAAGGCTCAAATTTCAAAGTAAGAACTCACATATATAAAAGTCTAATATAGGCATACCTAGCAAACACCTATTTGTCTACCATTTGTTGAGCTAAAGGAGAAATAAGTACATCTCGCATATTGTGTACACATCATAGGAGGGAATAAATATGAATTTGGCATCTATACACAATAGTTTTTATTGGGATGAAGTAGCATAGACCATGAATCGATGTTGAGGCACATAGGCTAACCTAGGTCAAGGGAAGTTACATGCACATCAACATAAAGCATTAGGAGAACTACATTGAGTCTGAAATATAGTGTACTTCTCGAGGACTCACAAATGGGGTGACTGTCAAGGTCAGTCTAAATCAAACATTTACATATTTTATTTTTAGATATAATAATTGCTTGAGTGTGTTGCAAAATATAAATGGTTCGTTTTGCAGGTATATGTGTGAAATCTAAGGCTACATGTGGATCCAAACATATAAAAGTGAAAAATAAGCCATAATGAAGGAACCCAAAAATATTAGATCCAAAGGAGATAATGGTCCAAAATCATACAACTAGGTTTGAAGTTGTTGTATGGTTTTGACCCCTTTATACTGGTTCCACACGAGAGAGTATTGTTGAAGAAATTCTGATTTGTGTTTGTCCAAAAACTTTCATAATTCCCAATTCGGTGGTGTCACATCCCTACAATCTTCTAAATCAACTAAGTGGCTCTATCTATCTCAATTACACGTCTAATATCTTGTAACTAAATGACATTACGATTGTTATGTTGTAAATCCTTATTATCCGATATAAGATGCAAATATGAATGTGTTTATGCTCGTGTTACTATATTTTACACTCTAGACCTAATTTATTAATTTAATTTAGGGTTGATACATTTTGGTGAACCCACTTTTGATCGAACATGCAACTTAATCTAGGATCTTTCTAGCTCATTTGCATTAGGCCTTTTGTTTTCCAAATCCTAGGGATGCCTTAGGGCATGTGTGTGGTATGTATGAGAATTTTTCTTATTCTTTGGTTGATTATGGCTTATTTTCATGCCATGTGGAAACATAGTGGTTACCATCCCTCTAACTAGGTCCATACCACTTATGTCAATGTAGGACATGTGGTTTCCTCTTCATATTCTAATATAGATGATATAGTTTACATTCATGATCCAAATGCTAATCCTCTTGTATTTTGAGACTAAGCATCCCACTTTCCTCAAAACCCCAACCTTGCTCCAACACCTAAGATTATCCCTTCTCCTAAAGAAGTCATGGCCCTAAATGAGATCATGGAATTTCTAGGTCCCACTTCCAACATCACTGGTAATAGTGATCCTAGTTGTGAGGGTAATGTAGCTGGTTTGAATAGTAATGGTGAAAAACACCCTCTTCTCCACTAGTAGATGATCCTCCTACTCATATAGAGGTTATATAATTTAGTGATGATGATAGTGTTTCTAGCTTACATGAGGATGATATTCCTTCCATTTATACATTGATTGATGGTTTTTCTTGTGTTTATGATAGTGATCTAGAATTGAATCTTGATGCATTCCATAGTGATGACACAAATGACGATTCTTCTATTCCTCATGTACATAATTATACTTATGTTTCAACTCTTCCATTTGAATGCACAACTAATGACCTTGATTGTAAAAATTCTACTCCATTTGCACATGATTTTACTTGTGTTTCTACTATTCCCATTGAATGTGAAAGAAATGATATTGCTTGCACTATTAATGTTCCTATTAATACTCTTGAATGCAATAATGATACAATTGATTCTATTCCTATTGCACATACTATGATTGATACAAATTGTGTTTCTACTTCTTCTCTTGAAAGAAAATGCAATGATTCTATTATTACTTCTTCTCCACCACTTGTAGATGATAATGTGCATAATGATGACATTGTTTCTATTTCTCTTAGTAAAAATGAACATGTTGATTCTCCTCTAGTTGCATGTGATACAAATAGTCTAGTTTCCTCTCCTAGTGTGGATGATTTTCTTGTGGATAATGGTACTATTCCCTTATAGCTTTAATATGAGACCAAGCATGTCTAACCCCAAGTTATACCTAGTGTAGTTTTAACCGACACATCACCCCATATTGCTTTTAAATGAAATAATGTTCTTATGGATACTATTAATGGTAAGGTACAACCTTTGAACAACCCTCTATATATTTATGCCATACCTCCTCAAAATAACCCTTCTCTTATGCATGCACACGTAAGTAATTTACAACGTAAAGTACATACTTTGATTTATAAAGAAAATCATACTATGCTAGCATTGATCCTAATACTATTTATGGAAATCCTATAACACACAAAATATTCCAAACTTAGCTCCCTAGGAATTTTTTCATAACCTCCTTCCAATTTTTGATGGCACATTGGATCATAATCTCCACCTTAAGCATTATAGGGCACTTATGACATCATATGAAAATGATAGATTGCTTCTCAAAGCTTTCCATAAGTGTCTCACAAGTGATGTTATGTATTATTTTACCCATCTTCCTAACATCTCTTTAAGTGCCTTTATAGAACTTGAGATTGTTATTTTTACCTTCTTTAGTCACAATAAAGGCCCTAGAACTATACATGAGTGTTTACCCTCCTTATATAAAGGTGTAATCGAACCTATATATGATTATATATTAAATTTCAAATCCAACATGCAATACATTATTATATCAATTCGTTGACTTAGAGATGCAATACATATTTTGTCGAGGTCTCATATGACCTCTCAAGGAACATTTACTTTATGATATATGTGACTCATTTATAGAGCTTTGTCTTCACGTTATTGATCTAGAGTGAGGCCTTAAACTTCCATATCAACCTAAGTCACATTGTATAAGAATATTGCAGTCGCTTCTATTGCACATAATTATAATGCACCACCAAAATTATCACCTAATGAGAATTAAGTTAAGGTCTTGCATCGTGGTAATAATTTCTATCACCCTAAACATAAACCAAAAGTTATCACACACACTCCTCATGGACATAATTGAAAACTAGTATATTTTGACAAAATTATTGATTGACCACGTGACATCCTACTTACATTGATTGATAGGCAATTGATTCAATTACCATCTAATGACCATCATCCCTCTCACCATCTTAAACGAGCCGTGGTTGACATTTTTTACAATTTCCATTGCATTAATGCACACTGTGAGAATTATTATTATGCACTGGATCAAAAAATTAAGTTCATAGAGGACAAATTCATCATCACCATCGAAACACTACATGAAATATATAATTCCCTCCACTGCGACATCTTCTTTTAGCAAGTGTAATGCTCGATGAGTGTGATGCATTAAGGGATTTTCCTCATGATGAAGCCGTTCCTCCATAATATCCTCTCAAGAAAACATACCAATGACTTACAAAGGAGTAGAGGTTTGTTCCAACAGCTTACACATGTGACTCATATAACCTCTTTAACACCATCGTAGTGTGTTTAGTTAGGCTAAATCTCGGGGTATAATTTACACTAGTGTATTTTCGGTCTCTAGGGTGACTAGTCATTTCTAGTTTACCTTTTCCTTTCACCAAGATGTTTCAATCAAACATATACTACACTCTTTATCTACATCTCTTATTATTTCTACCCTTTCACTAATTCCCTCACAAAATATTTGAGGATTTCCCTTATTTTTAAGAATAATTCCCCCATATATGCTCATGAGAGCTTGTGTGAGAGGATACACACATACCACCCATTATGCCCTCTCGTCACTATACACACATCGATGACTTGCACAATCAATTCCCCTCACTCACACGATCCAAAGTAATTCACATTTATTCTAATCACATCTAGATCTACATTATCTTTCTTACACATCACAAACATTACTTACCACTCTAAAATAAGTGCTATATATCTACATGTTAATAATGAACACATCATCGCATCAAGTAGGAATGCCAACATCAAAACCAAAAACCTACATATCACAACCATAATATATATTCATATATCCATATATTTAATCAATTATGCAACAAATGCACAAAAAAATACACCAAACATAATTTTGTGTAGTAAAACAATAATATCTATATACATATCTCAATCTTTTCTACATACATGTCTCATTAGTTCAAAAATACACTATAATGTGGGCCATACCCTTCTCAATTATGTATATACATCATCATTATCATCAACAATCTACTCTAACATCCCACCAATTCATTAGGACATTTCATAAATCCAATAATAGATCACATACTTGTTGGTTGGATATTTTGTCACACAAAAATATGAGGTTCAACCACAGTGCATGGGATTAAATTCCTCCTCAAAGATAGGTGAGGCTGTCTATTTATTACTAATCTAAAACACAACAGAAATAATGTGTACAATATTCACACTAATCTAACCATTGGGGTTGGGATAGAATCCCAAAATCCATATCCACACTAGTGAAGATGTTGTTTTTTTCCGAAATGGAATGGATCAGAAAGGAAAACACAATGGAAAGGAAATGACGGGAACGTATTTTCTTTCGAGAAAACACAAATCACGAAATAATCATATGAGTTCTAGATAACAAATGTAATGTAATGTTTGAAACAATTAAAATGATTGAGAATGCTAAACAAAGAATAGCTTAAGATCCTAAACGTAAGAACAATATCTTAAGAGAGATGAATCTCACAACACAAAGTTTGTAAAAATAGCATCGGTTTCTATTCCTCAAATGATTAAAAGAAAACACAAAGTTTTTCTTCTTCACAATAGTTCTCAATATTCCAAAAATCTCAACCCTTTGGAATGCATAAGCATCCCTTATTTATAATAAAAGGAGTTGAGAGAAAATAGGATAAATCCTAGAAAATAGTCTTTTTAATGAGATTCCTATTTTGCTTGACTCTCACGCAGGAGACCAAGTCAAAATTTGCTTCCTATGTGACGAAACAAAAATGAAAAAGACATGTCGATTTCAGGATTGAAATGACATGTCACATTGTGCTTATTCTGTATCATCATCTTTGTCTTCCTCCAACAAAGCTTTCTTGTCCCGAAATTCTTGGAATTTTTGGATTATGCCCTGCATCTCATTTTCATTAGGCGTGGTGGAATGATCACTCAGAACTTCACATGTTTCCTGAGTATCACTAGCATTTCAGAAGCTTTTTCAGTCTCTTGTTGAGTTTCCTCAGGGTCTCCAAAGAATGTTCAATTTTCACAAACTTGTTAATGATTTCTAGGTTGAATCCATAAGTTGGTTCATGTTGAATTGATTCTTGGATTTGTTTGTAAAGATCATCAATAGGTAGGATACCTGAGCTTTCACTCAACACCTTAGCACAGATCTTGACTAGCTCTTCTTCTAAGTCGTTCTTGCCATCAACCAATTGATCTCTTGATTCCCTCAATTTTCTGCAAGCTTCATTGAGAATATTTATTCTGAATTTGATGGCTTTGGTTAGCTAAAAATGTTTATCCCCATGTGGAATGATGCCTTCTTCAACCAAGATGCGGGATGGAACCATTTCAGTGTTTGGAGAGCTTCGAAAGTCAACTCTAGGTTCCCGATTTCTGTTAAAAACTCATCATCCATTTTCTCTCCATCCTTCTTTATATCCTCTAAGGATTTGTAGACTTCCATGGTGTCCTCGATGACTTCTTTTCCTTGCAGGAGCAGCCTTTGGATCCATTCATCGACCATGTTCTCCCCTTCTCATTAATCTTCTCGATCATGGGTACCGATGAGAAATTGAACCCGATAGGAGTAGAGGATGATGGTGTTGACTCAGGAGGCTTTGAGAGCTTGAGTAGCACTTCTGTTAGCTGCTATACTTTCTCTTTTAACTCATCTCTATTTGCCTTAGTTTCCCTCAGCTTCTGGCACAACACATTCATGGCATCTTATGTGTCCTATTGTGATCCCTCTGTTGTTACTTTCCCTAGATCCACCCTTGTGATCTGATAATTTGTGACCATTATATCATCCTTAGTTTTATTAGCCACGGGAGTAGATATCTCTGCAAATTTATGCCACGAGAGAAGCATCCACTTAAATCCTTGAGACTGTTTTTGGATTCTTGGCCGACTTGGTAGGAGTGACTTTGAGGGAACTGAAATCAAAGGCTGGTAATGGAACAACCACCTTCCTCTTCCTCAGAGTTTGATCTACTAACCATTGAGACGTATTGGAAGAATTTGCTCCCATTATAGGTGTTATGGTCACATCTTCAGGTGGAGGAAGGTTAGCTTGTGGAGTGGTAACCACTGTAAGTGTAGTGTCTATGGTAATGGATTCAGGGAATGAAGGTGCAGTAGGAGGAGGCATGTCCATGGTTAACTGAGGTCTAGTGGGGAGAGGTGAGAGGCCATAGAAGATACTAGCCATAACTGAGGAACTTGGTGAAGAAATTTGAGACAAGGAAGGTTGAATGGGAGGAGGAAAGGATTCCAGAATTAGAGCTTGAGAGGTGGGAGGAAGACTTACCTCTGATGAACTGTCTACCAAAGGAGGAATGGAAGGTTGAATAATCTCTTCTCTTGAAGGAAGATTCCCTTGTTACGTTGTGGAGGTGAATCGAAATCTCAACTTGTTTTGTGGGAGAGTGGCCACTGGTGTAGTACTTGATCTTCTCCCTTTCTTACAAACTTAACCTTCATTGGCCTTTTGATAGGGTTCTTATCCTTTTCCTTTTTCCCTTTTGAGGGTCCCACTTCCAAAGCATCTAGCTTTGCAAAACTCCCTTCTTTATAACTCATTCCCCAAGAAATAATCCACGCCTTAGTACGGGAAAGAATTTGAGTGGCTCTTCCCGTGATAGAAGCTTTCTCAACAATGGACCAATCAATTGAATACATATTGATCTTAGTTCAACCCATCATACGAGGCATCAAGGATTCTCTCATTGTCCTTAGTGCCTTTTGGGATGTTAGATAAATCCAACATTTGGATTTCTTCAATCGTCAACCTGCTATTGTCCTTTCTTTGGATGGCAACCTCATCCTGAAGATCAACCCAAATATCTTCTAGGTTGGGAACATGTAGATATAAAGTCCTGTATGATTTAAGGACTCCTTGAAATCAAATCCATCTCTGTGCTTCATGTGCTTCTTTAACTTGTCCTAAAGCTCGTGCACCATGTTCTTAGCTTTGACCATCTCGAGCATGTGTACCTTCCGATGGAAATAGGGAAGGATACGATAGCCTTGTGTTTGCTTTGTTGGAATTTGTGGAAATCCAACAATTATCTTACTAACTCCATTAGGATTAACTTATCACCTAGGAATCAGGCAATCGAAAGGATCACCTAGGTACATGACCACCCGAAGGTATGTGAACTTCTTAAACTGCAAGAAGATACAACCCCATTTTGATACTTCGGCCCATGCTTCGTCAGAGACTCTTCTTTTCCTTAGATCAGGGTTCATCCTGCAGATATTTTCATAAAAGAAAGCATCGTTCACTCTTCTGAACTGATCTTTGGAACCTTTCATTGTCAGTTGAGGGAAATACCGATATATGTGTTATGTTACCCTATCTCCTTTTGCATCCAAACCTGGATAATTTCTCATGCTAGCTACTGCATAGGTGACATATAACGACATATAGAATTTTCCCGTAGTCAAGATTGTCTTCATCTGGGAATCAATCTCATCACTTATGAGACTGCTCCAATCGATCCCTTGTTCGTTCTTCTTCATAATAACTATGAATTGATACATCCATCCTTGGAATTCCCTTGACTCAAGCTGTCCAAATACTTGACTTAGTAAGGTGATGATGTCGCTGATTTCAAGGATGAAATCACTCTTGGGGAAAAATTGGGGAAACCTTGAGACGGATGGATTGGCCTTGATCAAGAACTTTTTATTCAAATGCCTGATGTAGTATTCTTGATCTTTGTCCTAGGATTTTTGTGCTGACTTAATATCTACGTTGAAATATTCTTGAAAGGTAATCTTAAGAGGTCATCAAAGTAACCCCCGTCTAACTTCACTATGACTTATCCTACTTGATTTTTAAGCGAGCGAGAGTCGAGTCATAATTGGAGCACGAGCCAAAATGAACTCGGGGCATTGAGCGGACATTCAAAATCCTGCTACAAGAGGGAGGCCACTTTGTTGGTTATTGATTTCATCCAGGGGACTCGAGAAGAATCCTTGGTTATGTTCCAAAAATACTCCATGTTAATGTTACCAAGCTCGGTATCTTAGATGTCGTAAGTGCATCTATGTAGGAGAGGGATTCCATTTTCTGGTACTTATATTTCATCTTCCCTGACCTGTCTAACTTATCTTTAGATGATCCAGGATCTAACATGAGAAATCCTGAAGAAAGAATGCCTAGACAACTCCTATCTAAACAATCAGACTTGGAAGCTTCTGAGCAACCCCACAGACCCGCCACACTATCTGGATTTTAGGACTTGCAAAGCACCTGATGAAACCCAACACACTAGAATGTATGTTGGAAATAAGGTCTTGTCGGACACTTCAAAAAACCTGACAGAGCTGAGAGTGTTGGAACTTAGTAGATGTTAGACACTTGGTGAAACTCGATGCACTGGTAGAAGTCGGAAGATGTTGGTCACTTCACAAGACCCGACACAAAGTGGAGATCAGAGGATGTCAAACACTCGAAGAAACCCGATACATTGCAAAGTGTATGTCGGAGGTTGATGGATGTCCAACACTTGATAAAACCCGATACACTGGCGGAACTAAGGAGATGTTGAACGTTCTAAAAACACGAAATACGGAATCGATTTTTTGAGGTGTCAGGACATGTAAAATTCCTGCCATTTTCACCAGTTATGAATTTTAGATTTTTTCAATAATCAACAGGGTATATTCCATGGGATAAAATAAAGAAACACCCTAGGGTTAATTCCAAACAAGAAATTTCAATGGAATACAACACAAAATGAAGAAAACAACCTAAAACCCTAAACCTAGAGGAAAAAAAGGAAAGGATGGAGAACATCAAAAGAATATTTCAAAAATGAATCCAAAAGACCTCAAATCGGAAAGAAAAGTAAAATACCTTCAGTAATCTTAAAAATAATCGAAAATGGAGCACACAATCAATCAAGAAGCTCGATCGGGTTTGGAGGTTGCAGGCACAAGAATGAAAAATCCACGCAAAAAAATTACAACCGTAAAAATGACGTGTAAAATTGGGCTATTTATAAAACCCTAGCATTTATGACACTTCACCTGACATGTGTGCCAACTACTTGACAACTCGAGTTAATGCCATGTCATCATGCTTGGAGTGCCCGAAAACCCGATACAAAGGATTAGCTATCAATTCGGGTTTCGGGTTTCGAAACAAACGACATGAAACATGAGATGTTTAGATGTTCCAAGGTTCCGAAAACTTGACACAAAGGAACATATCAGGTTTCAGGTTTTGGAAGTCAAGTGACATGTAACATGATTTTTACAAGTCATGTTCCGATGTTCATGAGTTTCGAAAACCTGACACAAAGGAACATATCGGGTTTCGGGTTTCAGAAGTCAAGTGACATGTAGCATGCTTTTTGCAAGTCATGTTCCGATGTTAATGAGTTCCGAAAACCCAAAATACTAACTTGTTTTGGGTTTCGGTTTCAAGAAACAATTTGCATGTAAAAAACATGTTTTCATGTTGTTGAAACCCAAAAACCCGAAAATCTCCTCAAAAGGAATTTTAGGATATTTTTTTCAAAAAAATTCTATGGTTATCTTGATTTTAGTTGGAATCACTAAAATGAGATAAAAATACTACAAGGTCATATTTTTATGGTTCTACACCTCAAAGCATTAGACTCGTTGTCACATAGAATGTCTAGCATAAAATATTCAATTTTTTTGTCATGAAAACCTATACCTCATTTGAAAATCCCCCTCTACGGTTAATGTGAACCTATTCTTTGACAAAATAAGTTATTGTGTTTCCATCATAATGGGAAGGATGAATGTTCTAATGTGATTTTCAAGTGTGTTTCATGTGCAAGGAAGTGATTCATGGATTCATTCAAGACCATTAAGAAGGAATTACTCATGGAGGCCCAAAAAGGCCCATTTTTTAGGATTTTTCACATTGGTGGACACCCCTCGGAAGATTAATGTTGAGGCACAACCCACCTAGGATTTGTGCATAGGAGCTACATGATGCACCGAGGTGGTTTAGGAAACTTGTGGAAGAAAAATCATGTTTAGAAATAAGTAATGCAATACCGGATATTTATAGCATGGTATAGACACAAATCTATGTACTTGGGTACATTTCTAGGTCATAAAGCATACTAATGTATATATGATTCCTAAGCAATAAAACTAGTGGTTGATAAATCCTTTTTCTTTATCTCTTGCACTTTATTATTTCTGAGCTTGATTAAGCATCCTTTTGAATTTACACATCTTAAAGTTATGTCGGCACTTGACTGATTCACCTTTCAAAGGCCTCGAAAGAAGCACCCGGTTGGGACGAAGCACCTAGGAAATCCTATCTCTCCTATGTGATCATGTCCATCTCTTTATTCTTCTTACTCTTTTGGGTCTTTTTCACTTCTTTATCACATTTTAAAAATTTGGGTCAACCTTTCAGTTGTCAATTATGAAAATCAAACAAGGGAATCATATATATACTCAGTTACTTCTCTCAAATAATGGGACAAACACTATAATAATTATTTATCACCACCTAAGCTTGCACAAAGGCACAAGAGAACTAAAAGCATACATCTATCACATTCATACAAGGGACAAGGGATGCATTGATTTGCATACACTGCATAGGAGGGGAGTTCATTCTATTCCATCACACACATTTTGCATACTCGGGACAAATATAGATCTAGCCCATTATCATCGTGTAACTTGCACAAGGGAAACCTAGGGCATGAGACACTGATTAAAACACACAAAAAGAACTACATGAAGTCGAGATGTAGTCCAATACTCGGTTGTAAGTTCACTCTTCGGGTGACCGTCAAGGTTAGTCCAACTCCACATTCTACATCTTTTTATTATATTTGATGTGGTTTATGGGAATGTGTAGGTAGTCATTTTTTCAAGTTACATGTGTGATCGATGATATAACAAAAACAGGAGCGACAAAGATAAAACATCAACGAAGATCTTCCGAACCAAAAATGCCATATTCGAGCATTCTAGTAAACACATGCACCCATATAATTCATTTGCACTGTGGCACTCCTGTCATCTTGCGAAACTTATGTCTGTAAATTCCTAGGGTTCCAAACCCTCATCAAGCCTCTGTGATGATATTTCAATCATGTTCTAGCAAATACACAATCTCAATCATTCCCATATTACACAAAATTAGATAAGTCATCATCATCTCTCTCATTTCCTTAGGGTTTTACATCCTTAAATGCTTATTTCTTGCACATTACTACATATAATCATATGAATATCATTTGTTATAGTAGTTACTCTGAAATAATATTTAATTACATTTATATTAAATCATTTGGTGAACCTAATCGATAAAACCCTACCTTCTAAACATGCATCGGATCCTCTCTCCTTCTGAATTTATGGACCAATCCTCTTACCCATCCTATGTACCCACCAGGGTTTCTTGCACGACTACCATTGATGTTGATTTTATGCAGGTCCGTACCCAAAACCCTCCAATGCCTGACCCAACTATTAATGTGGTCACCACTTGATGCAATAGGCAACCCATGGCTCCACCCATCTCTATTCCACCACCTATCACCTCTATAGTTCCTACCGACACCTCTAAAGGTTATGATATCATTAAGAAACTAAAGAATACACTAGAAAAAATATCCCTTTATGATCTTTTATGCAATGCACTAGATTGTTGTCATACATTAGAGGTTTCCCTACGTTTCATTCAAATTACAAGTGACAATTCCCTTGTTGCCTTTTCCCATCTTATTCAATCCCTCAAAACCTACCACATGCCATATCATTCAATAATGAGGATATCCCTCCTATTGTTATCAGTGATCATTCATCACCTTTTCTTATTATAGCTACTATTGGCCACCATCATATCAAGTGCATACTAATTGACAACGAATCCACTCTAAATCTATGTTCCCTATCATTACTCACACAACTACAAATTCTTGATAGTCAAATCACAAAATCCTCTACCCTTGTTCGTGGATATGATTATATTACTCAAACATGCATCGACACCATTATCTTACCTTTTAAGTTGGGCCCAAAACCCTTCCCACATTTTTCTATATCATTGATACATCATTTTAGTTCAATTGTTTACTCGGTAGACCATGGATCCACACTATGCATGTTATTCCTTCTACGGTTCATCAGTGCATTAAATTATTACATGATGGATATGAGCATACTATTTCCGCCAACCCCAAACCCTTCAAGTTTTACTAAATAGACCCAATCACTTCCATTCCTATACCCCCACTTAATCCAATTCCCTACCATACTATCAATACATACGATGTCGGTGAATCCAATACTTCCATTACCTCTTCTACCTCCACATTCACCCCTTCCATCCCTACACATACCACTGATCTTATTTCCCCTACCATATCTCCCTCCACCTCTACCAATATTCCACCCCTTAATACTTCTAATAGCCTTCCATCCAACGCCCTCCTCATAATATCCTTAATAATGCGATCCAACAAGATAATGTCCACACCGATGATTCCAATGATGAGGTCAATGTTGTAGAACTTACCGATGAAAAGTTGTGCAACCTCAAATTTACTCCTCTTGAGATAGACAAATCCTATTTCTAAGACACCTTCGTTGTTACTAGCCCGAGTGAGTATCAATTCAAGAATCCTCCTCCCTTTACTACAACCATGATTCCTTTCTAGGAAACTGTACATACAATGGACCTTATACCACCTCCACCATCTCCTCATGTCATCCCGGTCCAGATTGATTCATTCACATGTACCCTACTCATACATGACTCTTATTGGCCTCATATTCCATTCAATCCCACTTTTCTTGACATTTTTTTCACACATGAAGGCTTAGCATAATTAGGATTCAAACTTACTAATCTCCTCCCCCTCATTCTCCCCACTTTTATCATGGATATGTACTCATTACTGCTGCCTATGGCCTCCATGTCTTCCATTTATCGGTCTTCCTTGCACGTACACACCGTTCCTCTTTGCTCACCCTCGAAAAATATTGGCTTGACTATATTGGTGGTACCCTCAACCCCAACCATACTAATATTACCTTTCTTATTAATTTTTTCCACATATCTATTTGCAATGATTCCTTCCTTGGATATGTCCAAAACTTCACTTGATGGCATGCACATGATTATCTGCAACCCCCTTTGCGATGAATAATATTCTATGGGCATGTATAATTTACACCGCACAGATCTTTCTATGATCAACCTCACACTATCACATACTATGTCTCCAATCCAAATCCTATCACTATGACCCTAACACTAACAAACTCCTTGATGAGTTTAATTGACTCCCCACCCTATGCATTATCGGGAAATCAATTTCCCCCCTCACTAGTCACATCCTAGTGAATTTCTCTCTATCTCTCATGCTCCATGATTCATGTCTACCTTTTTGAGCATTTTCACATCTTCAGTACAAATATTGTACCATTTCTACCCTATAACACACTCTTTTTCTATGGTTCATACTTGATTGTTGAGGGCGCAATTCCTAAATGAACCTCACGTCACAAACATTTGCTAGGGGAAACACGACTCCCCTCATCTGCACATATTTCATATCGCAACACACCATCACTTTCACACAACATCTGCACATCTTGGTTGTATTTACTCTTGTTAGCTTATACTACTTACATGTTGCACTTTATTTCCTATGTTAGTTGGATTCTTAGTATGTCATTATCTTTTTCTATACACACATGCATGTTCATGTGGTATCTTGAGGTGAATGTAGGAATTTTATAGATTCTTACACGATGCATGATGCTTGACACCATTATTTACCAGTCCCACCGAGGCTCTTGGGGGCATCTACCTTTATTACTCTCCTACTCTACAATCACATGTCCTATTGTTACAATATTTACTACTTCTTGTCACTATCACTTACTTTTCACTGATCTATACATGCTTTGACATACTATTTA
Organism: Taxus wallichiana var. yunnanensis; assembly: GCA_018340775.1. NCBI lineage: Eukaryota > Viridiplantae > Streptophyta > Pinopsida > Cupressales > Taxaceae > Taxus > Taxus wallichiana. The sequence goes on along the minus strand of CM031243.1, from coordinate 218,201,223 downwards.
TCTTTCTAACATGCTAATGAGTGCTTCATGTGTAGAATTTACCTTGCATGATTCTATACAACCATCGTTATCTGTCACTTTGTGTTTTCCACTTTGTTTGCGGGTTATGCCATATGTATTGCTTGATCATTATTTGCTTATGGATGCTTTAGTGCTAATTTTCTTGTGACATTGTGAGTGATGTCCCATATATGCAACCTGATTTTCTTGGTACCTCTTGTCTTTATGGTTTCTTTATACTTTTTATTCTATTGTATGCTAGCTCTTTTACACTAACACTTGTTTTCTAGTCCATTTTGTTTGCATGTACCTTGGTTTATACCATGCACATCACTCTCATTATTTTCTCACTCTCATTGTTTGCTTTCCCAAAAAGAAACATAAGATAATTGGCTTAAAAGTGCACTTTATGGCTTAACCATGTCTTTTAAGTTGTGGTGGCCCCCTCTCTTCCTCCAAGCACACGTTTTCACCCCTCATGCACCTTAGGTGCACTTTTGAGGTGCACATGCACCCAAAAAATCCACCATGCTCATATTGGTCCATAACTTGCATGCATACATACCATCCTCAACTCAAAAACATAAAAATGGCTTGAAAAAGTGCATGTGTGTGCCATGTTTCACCCATCCCCAAGTGCATGGTGCAACCCAAACTCCACCATGCACCTTGGGTGCATTTTGGAGTGCACGTGCACCCAAAAAGTGTGCCTATGGTGCATGGTACATTCAAATCCCCACTTCCCACATTTCCCTTCTTCACACTCTACCGTGTGTTTCATCTTTCCATCTCCCACCTTATAAACTCATTCAATCATGCTCACCATCACTCATAACTTAAAAACACAACTTAAAAACATAAAGAAACCTACTTGTCATACATTAAAGCATATTTTGAAGCTGGTTATAACATTCAAACACAAAAACCCCTTTTGTGCCCTAAACTTACAAATCTAGTTTTGCTCATAACTCATGTTCCCAAACTCCGTTTGCCACCAAATTTTAACAATGGATTCTTTGTGATAATTCATTTAAGAAGATTATTTGAGTGCACCCATTGATGAACTCATTTATTTTTATATCCACACGAAGTTTCTGTAGTGCCCACTTCCCTTTGACACCTTTTGGATACCTATTTTGATACTTTGTGATTACATTATAGACATTATTATGTTTTGATTTAGTATGTTGTTAGACATTGATCATGGATTATTGTTGATCTTGATTTGATTATGATGCATGATGATTATTAGAGACACCTTATATGTGGATGATGATATATTATTTGACATGGATGTTTTATGGATGTTGTTCAGACATGTGATTTGGATATTATGAGTTGATCTAGAAAATGGATATTATTTTGATGATGATATAGTTGTTGATTAAAAATGCAAATGATGTAGTTGTTACTTCGATGTTGTTGTGATTCACTTACTTAGATGATTTTGTGATTTTATTTGTATCATATTGGATGTTCTGATATGGCCACGAGGCCAAAGGAGGTATTTGTATTTTGTAGGTTAAAAATATCACAACAAAACATCGGGGATCGGAGACCAACCACAATGGAATTCTAGGTGAATTCAACAAGGTCACCATGGCAACATGTCTTTTGTGTGTGTGTGTGTGTTGTTTTTTGTTAGGGATTCCCATGGGGAATCACCTTTATATGTGACCATGGGTTTGTGTATTTTATTAATGTGTTTCTTTTATTATTGTTGTATGTATTTTATTAGTAATGTGTTCCTTCTTTTAATTAATTTAAATGTGGTAGATTAATGTGAAGAATCATATAGTTAAAATTTAAATAAATTAAATTGGGATATGGGAAAGTAATCATAAGAGTTGTTGGCTGTTGTATTAAATATGTAAGGGATGTGTAAGTTGTGTAAGAGTTTGTGTAAGTTAGATTTTGGAGTATGAAACACTCCACCTCCATGGAAATTCGAATTTTTCCTTGGGGGCTGTTTTAGGAGGCTTGTGGGACAAGTAAAACTTGTCCCATACCTCTAAATTTAATTTACCAACCATACTTATGGTTGGAGAGGTGATTGTGACTTTTATAATGAATTTTATTAAGCATGTTGCATGTTTTTAATTGCACTTTATTACATTTTATTTAATTTGTTGTCCCTTGAGGTGTGGGCTTTTTGGAGTGTGTAAGTAACTTATCATTTTTCACCCACCTCTTTATTGTGCTTGGGAGAATGAATTTTTGTCTTTTATGTTTGAATTGAGGATGTGTGATGTGGCATCCTACAAGGATCCACATCATCCTCTCTTCTTCCCTCTTTTATAAAATTCAGACTCTCTTTTGTTTTGGGGTTGTTGAATCATTTTGTAACTTCTTTAGGGCGTATTTTCTTGTGTTGGAGCTCCTTTTTTTTTTAGGAAGTTTGGAGAAAGCTTTGCATGCTTGGGAGATTGCTATTTTGGACTGTGTATTGAGCCTTGAAGTTGATTTTTGGAAACAAAAGCTACCATGGAAAGGTAGTAAATTAACTCTTCTTTTATGTTGTCACTTTCTTTTGTGTATGGATGAATGGTGCATGTTTTGTTTTATTTATTGGCTGGTTGGGTAGACTGCCATAGGGATGGTGTAGGAGAAGGCTATGGGGAATCCATGTGGGGGCATAAGGGAATGCCATTGGCATCAAAATTTTGTGGAGGGAGTTTGGGTTTGGGATCCACCATGGAAAAGAAATAGCTTGCATTTCTTACTTTGTGGGGGCATAAGGAAATTTGTGGGGGGCATAAGGAGGGATTTTTGGGGGGCATAAGGATATGTGTGTGATGAATTATTTTGGCGGTTTGTTACTGGTGGATGCCCAATTCCCAATTGGGAGGCATAAGTAGCTTCCCCCATAGACCTTTCTCCTTTGGCTTACATGATCAAGCTTGAGTTTTGATTTGAATGTTTTCAATTGTAGTTGTAAACTGTTGTTTTGTGTTGAACTATGTTTTATAATGAAATGTCTATGTTGAAAGAATGTTGTATCTTTGTGGAAGTCAGTTGTTGTCATGGGTTGAATCACACCTCTTATTGTGTTTTGGTTGGGGTTCGGGGCCAATGATGAAGGAAGGATTCTCCTTTCATTGGATGTCTTGGTTGGGTGGAGAGCATTGCCTTTCCCCCTCTTTTGTTGTGATCAACTTGGAGAAAGAGAAAATGTGCATGTTGTTGTCCTGGAGCAAAGGAAAAATGTAGTTTGACAGTCCCTTGTGAAACATATTTATTTGTAATCCTTTCCCACTTGTTGTGGATGAAATTGTAATATGTATTTGGTGAAGAAAAGATGTATGTAATTGATTATGAAAGTGGATATTCGAATTGTGAAAGACATTTATATTCTGCTCTGTACATTGAAAAGAAAGAAATAGAATTCTATTAATTGCATTCAAGGAATGAAAAAAAAATGTAAAGATGTATCTCCTTTTGAATTAATAAATAATTGCAAGTTCATATCTCATTGCATTGTTGGGTTGAGTTGGAATATCAAATTTGTGATTGGAATCTCATTTAATTGCAAAGGAAAGAAAATATGTATGTAAGGAAAATACAGTAAATTGTCTTTTGGATATATACAAAATTGGAAATTAGAATTTACAATTTAGCTTTGAAATGATTTGTTTACAAAAAACTAAATGTATTAGACTAGATTAGAAATAAAATATCACACTTAAATGATAAATTGGATATACAAAATTTTCCTAGAAATGAATCTCTGCTGCAAATTTTAAAACTGACAAATTTAATCAAAAGTGCATAGTTCGGACCTGCACACATTAATCAACTTGGAAATGTTAAAATTTAGTATGTTGTATCATAAATGAACTCAAATTGACAAAGAAAACTTAAGAAAACTATTTAGAACATTGCAAAATTGAGCCAATCCTTTCCTCAACCATTTTTGTCAATTATTGGACAAAATTCAAACTTGAATAAATTGAGAAAATTTACTTCCCTAAAACACTTTAAATCCTTCCTAGATCAATTCTCCATGTATTTTTGGCATGTTGAGTGAAGGAGGAGATCCAATTTAATCAAATTGGAAAGTTGGAAATTACTAGTTGGCATTTTAAAAGCCTACAGATTGTTTTTGTAAAATTGACCCTTTAAAATTTATCAAAAAGTAAAATTTATGATTCCTGTGCAAAGAGGGCATCGAGAGATTTCCAGAAAGTCCTCGTTTTCCCAAAACCGAGCTTTCTAGCTCAAGTTATGACCCTCTAAAGTTTTCATGCCTTGGTGGGAAAATTTGGGAAAATTTTCCCTAGCGGGCCCGCGGCCCAAAAAATTCCCGTTAAAATCCTTAGGATTTTTTTTTAAATTTTGGTTTGAGAAATTTTTTTAATTTTCCTCTACCATATGCTGCCAATCGAGAGGCTACCACATGTCCTCACGAGGGCAACGACGGAGGTGCGACATATTTTTTTGCCCTTAGACCTTTAAAAATTTAGATTTTTTTTTCCATTTCTCCCCGCCGGCCCGTGGCCTATCACAGGCTGCCACGTGGCAGCTTTGGGTGCTTGCGGAGGCGGAACCCTTGCGACCCCTTTTCCTTTTGAAAATTTTGATTTGGAAATTTTTGTGTTTCCTCCCGTGGCCTCGCACTCCCGCCCTCGCCTTGAGAAATCTCTTCCGTGGGCGCGTGGACCCATGCGTGCCATTTACCCTTTTACCCCTTTGGTGAAGTTTCTCCAAAAACTCTGCACCGCCATGCCTTTCCCTCTCCTTCATCCCCACAATGGCCCGTTGAGTGCCACGTGTCCCTAGCGGACCCGTGGGTGCATGGGTGTTTTTTTCTCTCCCTCTTGGGTGAAATGCCCCAAACTCTTCCGCCACTCCGCCCTTCCTCACCCTCTCCCGCTTTGGATCAGGACCCGACATGTGTCCTTGGAGGACCCGTGGAGGTGCGGGTGCAAATGGGAATTTTCTCCCATGCAAGGAAAAATTCCAAATGCTACCCCGCGACCCGCCATCCCAAAATTTACTTTTCTTCCCCTCTCGCCACGCGTCCCTTGGGGAAATTTTGACCTCTAAGTCCGCTTGCCCATATCTTGAGTTTATGAAGGATTTAGGAGGACTTCCTTATATCACCGGAAATGTGAGAAAAATTACTTGTCCAATGTGAATTATTTAGGGAAATTTTGAATATGTTAAGTATTAGAAAAATCAAGTTAAAACTCTGAGCCTTTTTGAGAGCGGGCATGGGGTAAATTACTCCCTGAACCTAACTGAGACTTCTAACCCTAAAAATTGAACCATGTGAACTTGATATTTGTTAACGAAGGAAAAATATGTCCTAGTAATTTAGATTAGTTCCAAAACCTAATAGGGTCAACTGTTGTCTTGCAACTTGGTTGTGAAACTTCTAATAAAAAAAATTATCCCATAATTTTCTAACTAACCGTAGGTTGTTTCTTGGGTCTCAAGTGGGTTGTTTTAACGGGCATCACATTTCTAGTAAAAAATCACATTTTCTTAGATCTATAAAATCCTGATGATTATAATCTCTTGAAAATTAGAGCAAAGCCTTGAAATGAAATATAGAAACTTATGTACTTGGTTTCCTTATGATATAACACCCAAAAGAAAACTTTCTATTTTTAGTAAGTCTCTACAACATGAATTACTAAAAATATTAAGTTTGAGGAAAATATGGTTTTGGTACTTCAAGGCATTCCTTCAAAGTGCAAAACATTTAAGAGTGACAAAATTGATAAGAATGGGTACCCATGTGAAACATGCTAAAAATAGTAAATGATCAATATGAGCTCAAGATGATCACATATGTTCCTCCTCTTCATTTCTTGTCAATTCAATATTTCACGGAGCTCTTATATTCAATTCACAAGAAAATCCCCATATTTCGGATGTAGTGAACATAAAGTGTCACAAAGTGAAAATGTCAATTTTGGAAGCATTTGTAAAACATCCACATCACTAAGTTGTGACCATATCTCTTAAGTTATTCTCATGGGAATATTAAATATAAATGTATGCTTGTGAAGGAGCAAAATATTAATTGTGACTCATATGGATTTGTTCCTAATTTTGGTCATCAATGTCCTTAAGGTATCAAAATCATCATGGTTGCATTCTACAAGAAATTATTTCAAGTTATCATCATATGCATGATTAGTAAAGAATACATGGTGGATTTTCATAGGCTATTCAAGTGGGTGAAGACATCATTCATTGTCTATAATGGTGTATTGATCAAATGATTCTCACTTCTTCTCTCAGTGTACTAGACATGGGTTATAGTGGTTGATCATTCAAGAGGAGGTTTATCATGGTGTAGAGGAGTTCAAGGACCAAAAGTTCATCATTGCATTGGATCATTTCACTGGTTCATCACATGAGTGGATCTTCTTGACACTCGGAGCTTCTTCAAATGAGCTTAGAGCTTCTTACCTCTCTCTTTCTTCTCTCTTTCTCTCTCTAAAATTCTATTTATTAGTTGAGAAGAAAATTTGTAAAAAGTGAATTAAGTAACTTAAAGTTATATTTATTTGTTGAAAATTTAACTTTAAGTTGAAAGGTCACATTGGAATGTGAAGAGTCACTAAATGCAACTATAAATTGTAAGGCTCTCTCAATTCCAAAGGGTTATATTTTCTTGCGAAGGGTGGGAGTTTATTGGTTTCTAGATGTGATATTTTCTTGATTGATAGCTCCCATGGCATGACTACAATAAAGGAAATACAATTCTTATACCTCATTATCTCATGTTTTCCTCTCCATCTTAACTTTACTCTAATAGAGCTTTATAATCTTACACAACTAGGAAAATAATGAATCTATTAGGAATAAATAGTATGCACATTATATTGTGGTAGCTAATGTTTAGATTAGTAATATTATTATATTAGTGAGTAATAAAAGTGAGTTGAGAAAACAACTCACGTAGAATGTTTTATAGGAGTGTTGATAGGGATGTGAAAGATTTAGGGAGTGAATATAGGTTGTTACAACAACCTTCCTAGATTAGTGTTATGAGAGATTTGTGGGGATGTTAGTAGTTAAGAGTTGTTATTAATGAGTCATAATTAGGATCTCATTAAACCTATTTAAATGTAAGATGTTGTATTTAGTATATGTTGAATTGAATTTTTATTGAGTGTATGCTCTTTCTCTAGATATGGGGTAAAACCCACATTTGGCATCAGAGTAGGTTTCGAAAGGGGCCTCTCTGGTTTTTCACTCCACCCATGATTTTGTTCATCGACGATGAATTATATAATGGGTAAGAAGATACCATTAACCTCACAACAAACCTATTACCTTTGTCCGTGTTCATCCATATGTTGTAGATCCAAAACGTTCAAGCATTGGATATTCGAGAATACCTCATGCAAACCCCATTGCTTTGGCTCATTCACTCTTCTTGTACTCTATCGGCGGTGTAGCAAAGCAGACCTCATGTGAACCCATTTGGCAGGGCATCATCCTTTTCTTCCCACTCTTTTCACTCTTTCCATCATTTTTTCATCCATTTTCTTCACAGGTTTTCATCAAAACCAAAAAATAAAAAAATAATTTTTTTTTTTTTTGGAGCATATATTTCAATTGTCAAAAACATTATAGGAAAATATTTTTTTGTTTGTAGGTTTTGGACCCATGTAACAAATCTGTAAAATAATAGATTAGATCTAAAGGATCTCACATTGCAAGATCACTCAACTCGGGCCTTATTATCATGGCTCTTAAGGAGTGTAAACTCAATCCAACTCTTGGATCAACATCCCTTTTCTAAGCTTGTGTCTTTCCCACCTCAATGGCTTGGTCATGAATTCGAGCTTAATGAAGACTCACTTAGATCGACGACTACTTTGTTACTTGGATCCTTGGTGATCTCTTAATGGTGGTTTTGAGCACATTTTTTTGGGTTTGTTTGCACACTTGTGTTATGTGATTTAGGTATCCTACAAGCTCGAACTACTCTTGATTTGAATATTTCATTCGCTCTATCTTCAAACCCCAAAGCTCGCCCCATGGCACAAATCGATGGAACTCACTAAAATTCATAGCTCGATACTCTTTCCTACAGGTGGTAGAAGAGTCTATTTCGCAACATGAAGATCCTATAAACCCTATTCAAAAATTTTTCTTGTTTTGCTAAATGTGGTGGATAAGATTCTCCTATTTTTGGCTATTCATGGTGGATGCCTCACCCATCAGCAAGATTACAAATTCATCTGAGTCTCCTAAATGGTGGCGTTGATTATTTTGGGATAACACAAATCCCTAACCCTAAAATGGGTAAGGATTTTATTTATTTTTAACCAAAAAATTTATTTTGAGGGAGATCATTATAAAGTGTATTCTTCTATTATGAAAATATAGGAGATAATTTTTTCAAAAGGGGTAATTTTTTCGAAGGGGGAATATATTCCTATAGAGGAAAATATTTCAAAAAATTATAAAGGGTCATTATTATTGTACTTGGATGCATTATTGATGGAAATCGACATTCAAAGGATTTTTTATTAAGGAGTGGAAATAAAAAGTGAGGAGATTCATCAACACCCCGAAGATATTGTCAACAAGCAATAATGGCAACGTGTGTGTAATTTCGCAACATGCGACATTGTTTCCCTTGTGCACACTAAGGGGGAATGTTAGGAATAAATAGTGTGCACATTATATTGTGGTAGCTAATGTTTAGATTAGTAATATTATTATATTAGTGAATAATAAAAGTGAGTTAAGAAAAAAATCACGTAGAATGTTTTAGACGAGTGTTAATAGGGATGTGAAAGATTTAGGGAGTGAATATAGGATGTTACAAAACCTTCCTAGGTCGGTGTTATGAGAGATTTATGGGAATCTTAGTAGTTAAGAGTTGTTATTAATGAGCTATAATTAGGATATCATTAAACCTATTTAAATGTAATATGTTTTATTTAGTATATATTTAATTGAATTTTTATTGAGCATATGCTCTTTCTCTAGATATGGGGTAAAACCCAAAGAATATTTTTATGAATACAATGCATTTAAAATGTGTGAAGTGTGTATTTCATCTTTCTTTGCATATTGGTGTCTTCTAATTGAATTCATGGATATATTTTAGTTTTAAGAAATAAAATTTATCATACTATTTACTTTTGTCAAAACCATCCTTACTAATCTCTTCAAACCTCTCTCTCTCTCTCTCTCTCTCTCGGGATTTTTCCTCCCTTGTAGTTCTAACAAGCACTTTTCCATAGGTGAAGGGAAGTACCCCTATGTGATCCCCAGTCGAAAGACCACCCCTAGTTATTAGAATAAGGTAAATATTTCCTATTTTATATAAATGGAGTTGCCCCACTAAACTAGACGGAATTATTCCTAGAGCCTTGTTGAAAGCCCCTAATTTTTCCTTGCGAAAAATTATTTCACCAAATTTTTTAGCACCCATAGTGGGAAGATTTATCATATCTGCACCCAATATTGATTTCAAAAAATCCATAAAAATGATATATTCTAAAAAACAAAAAAATCAGAAATCTAAAATTCAAAAATCCCACAAAAGAGAGTGAACAAAATTCTACCTCGAGTTGAATCCAAACTTTCCCAAAACTAGCTAAAAGAAGGTATACAAGATTGAATAGATTAATAGGAATTATCAACCCTATTTTTGAGGATTTTAAAAATCAACAATAACAAATAAAAGATAATCCATACTACTTATCTCAAGCTTCATCCCCATCTGATTCATCAAGTGGTACTCCTAGAAATCCTATCCAAAATCCTACTGATACTCCTCCTACAAACCCTCTTGATTCTCCCATCTTTCAACCACCATTGAACATTGAATTCCCAAGTGAAGAAGAATAAGAAGAACCAGAGGAATAATTTGGGAAGAATTTTTAGAAGAAGAAGAAGGAGAACTTGAAATGGCATAAACTCGACCTCTCTCCCTTGGGGACATAACACTAATCCATTGGCTTTGGCTCCACCACTCCATGAACTTCCTATAGGTTCAAGAAAAAATTTTCCCAAGTTTAGAGGTGATGGTAAAAAAATCCAAATGAACATATCACTGCATTCATAACTACATGTGGTGTGTTAGGAGTTTCTCATGAAGATGGCTATGCCTATTTGTTTGGTAAATCACTTGAAGATGGTGCCGCTGATTGGTTTTATTATTATTTTCCAAGAGGTTCTATTATAGGTTGCATTTATATGAAAGAAAAATTCAAAGATAGATTCAAGTCGGAAAGATGCTCATGATCTCCTTTCTTAATTGACACAAATGAATAAGGAACCTCAATAATTCATGAGAGATTTCGTGGCAAAGTTCAACAAGTCGATTAACAAGATTTCTACAGTTATTTATCCTACTGTAGATAATTTGAAAGGGTTTTCATGAATTCCTAGATGCCTGAAGTGAGTTTGTTTCTATGAAGATTTCAACCAAGATATTTAGAACATGCTCAAGAAATTTCCATTGAATTAGAAGATGACCTCATATTTTCGGAATGATCAAGAATCCTTCAATGAAGGATAGAGATGAGGACACCAAAGATGAGAGAGATGATTCATTATTGAAAAATTGGATAATGAATTGACAATGTTGAATATGGAGGTCACCCAATGAACATCCCATCAAAATCATAACAAAAATCAAATTATAGGAACACCCCAAAGGCTTGCCTTGGAAGCTCCACTAGTCAATTCAATTTGTAGAACCCAAGAAGATGAAGAAGGAATTGAATAAGAAAGTGAAAATAGAAATGTCTTAGAGATTGAAGAAGCGAAAGATGATGCACAAATCAGATTTGTTGAATATTCAAGATGTGAAGAAGAAGAAGATGATGACATACCTAGATTCTCATGTGTGGTGTTCACTGCTCATGCATCTCGGAAAGGAAGCTCCTCCACCATTTCTATGAAAAAGAAGAAGGTTGAGGATCCTCCTACGGTGACTCTACAAAATAAAATAATCAATCGTGGGTCTCCCCTTACACCCTTCATGGAGTATACAATAGATAAATATGAGCTTTTGGTAAGCAAGAGGTCAACCACTATTTCTAAGTAAGTCTCCCAATGATCCTTCTTGCTCTAATTTTGTTCTTGTAAAATCTAGTCCTTCAAAAAATCTAGTACACCTACAACATCAGCCTCTATTCCTCAAACATCTATTCACATTACTAAGTATTTTCCAAATCCAAAATTAGTATCTTCATCTTCTCCATATGCATCTGCACCTTTTGATATCATTGAACATGTGATCAAGTACAAAGTGCAGATTTATGAATATGAGTATTTGCGGACTCACCCAAAATAATTTGAGAAGCTTTTCCATCATATTAAGGGTAGTAGTTTAAATCCCAATGCTCTAACTCCTAGTTCTAAAGGAATACTACCAATTCCACCTAATCCTCAATCACATAACATGTTTTCTATGAGTGCATCAAAGACTAATAAGATTGATCCTTTCTATCTCTCCCTTCTCATTGGAGGATACCGATTGAATAACTACATAATAGATTCGGGGATTATGATAATGTAATGTCCATAAAAATTTCCGAGTCTATTGGAATCACCTTGACATGGGCTAATGGATATTGTTACTCCATAGAGTCAAAGGAAGTCCCACTTTTGATTAAGATCAAGGATTCACGGGTGGCCCAACCGAGTTTCTAGAAAAGAAGGTGTTATTGACTATTTTGGTAGTAGATATTCCAACATCATTCATAATGTTGCTAAGTAGAAGTTTCTGTCAAGACTTGGGAGGTAAAATCCAAATGAATTAATCTTGTATAACCATTTTGGTTAGGGGAGAAATGGAAAAGTTTCTTCTGGTAAAAAATATAAAATACACTGTATAAAGCTTAGGATATTCGAAGCTAACATCTTGTACCAGGACAATGGGAAGGGAAATTATTTCATAACATATGAAGAGGAGGTTGAAATTCCTATCTTGATAGGACCAAACATTTCTTTCCAGTGAGTTATTGATAATGATGAAGAGTGGAAAAATATCAAATTGCAATAGTACATTATAGAATTTCCAGATGATTCAGGTCATGAGGAGGATGAAATGATTCAAATTGGAAAATCAGCCAATGTATTTGTTCATGATGAAGAGGTGTTCACATTACCATTCGAAGGAGAATATCCTCTTGAAGATGTCATTCATAAGGAATATAGTTCAACTTGTAATGAGCCTGTGAAACATTCAAAAGAGGAATATTTGGAAGAAATGCTGAGAGTTGTAGAAGAGAAAAAATATCCTCAAGTCATCCTTGAAATCCTAATGCAAGCCATGGAATCGAAAGACATGTATGAATTTAATTATGAACTCTTAGTTGATTAAAAAAAAATTCAAGTTGAAATAGACCAAGATATCTCTTGTGAGGAAATGATTGATGAATGCGATGATGAAAGTGAAGTTTTCTCTTTTCCATTTGAAGAGGAAAATTATCTCAATGATGAAAAGGTTGAAACCAAATTATTTTATTCCTTTGAAGATGAGGCCTCCCATAATGAAGGAGTGAAGTTTAATGAGATTTGGGATGATGAATCAATTTCTCCGAATTGTTTCATCGGATTTTGAAATGCAGATTCTTCAAATGAATGTGAAAGTGAGCTCTTGATGGTTTTGAAGGATGATTCCATGAAATAAATCTTGAAAGTTATAGAAGAAACAGAAGATCTAAAGCTTAGTATTAATATCTTGACTCATGCCATGGTCATGCAAGATAGGTATGAAGCTAATTTTGATTCTTCCTTTGATGCCCAAATGTCTCATGATGAAATAGAAAAAAATAAAGAACTCAGTGCTTCTCATGATTTATTTTTAGTAAGCATGAATGTGGGAAAGAGAAATACTTGGAGCATTTAAGAAATCCAATAAAAAATCATCCTTGGGGTAGTAGTGAAATGTAAAATGGGAAATCAACAATGTGGATGAACATAGAAGAAAATTTACAATCTAAGATTGATTTTCAAGATAGTAAGAACAACGGAATTTGTGGAAAAATCTTTGAACATCAGAATAATTATGTAGGATCAATCCTCAAATGTATATAAGAATCCATGAAAGCACTTAGCTTTCATAAGAAGTTTAGGAAAGGAGGCTACTTCCAGAACCCAAATCGATTGCTTCATAGAGCATCACCAATGGATGTTTCCCATTCATGGGTAACACAAAAAAGAGAAAAGTTCCATAGTTAAAAATGGGTTGTCCCCACATATACCATAGATGATTTTAGGTTGTGTTTTTCCCTTTCTAGTTTTGTGTTTCCCCTTTCTGTTGTGTGTTTATTTTTGTGTGTGTTGTGTGTTTGCGTTCAATAGATTAAGATTCATTGTATATATTTGATGCAACTCTATAGCCCAATGGATAAGGGAATGGTCCACATAGTGTATTAAGATTTTGGAATTCCTAATTGTCTTGTCCTCATGATGTTCAATCTAGAACAAGTACCTAGAAAGATCCAACTATTGTCATGAAGAATGTCTAGCATGAAAAATTCAAATTTTTGTCATGACAATATATACCTCATTTAAAATTCCCCTCTGGTCAATGTGAACCTATCCTCCGGCCAACTCAATTATTGTGTTTCCATCATAATGGTCGGGAGGAATGTTCTAATGTGAGTTTAAAGCATGTTTCATGTGCAGGGAATTGAATCATGGATTCATTCAAGACCATTCAAAAATAATTTTTCTCGAGAGGCCCAAAAGGCCTGTTTTTCAGGTTTTTTCATGGTGGTGGACACCCCGAGAAGATGACTATTGATGCAAAAAACCACCTAAAAGTTGTGAAGATGATCTAAATGATGTAGTAAGGTAGTTTAGGTAATTTATAGCTTAAAAAATCATATTTAGGAATAAGTTATGCAATACCGGGGCTATTTATAACATGGTATGAGGAAATGAAAGCGAGTGAAAAAGCTAGGTTTGCTTGTTTCAAATGTTTCAAGAGCCTCGGGAGGACTTGGAAATAAATAATAAACTCATAGAAAATATATAAGAGTCTACTTCTGGTGTAATAATTGAGGTAATATTTTGGGAACTTTAAAATGTGGAAATTATCCGACAATGCGCAACTCACGAATCCTATTATAGGGTGAAACTTGATAGAAAGGTTCTAGAAAATTTGGGAAGAATTGGAAGCCTAATAAAATATCAAATGAGGTTATTTTTAGTTCTCTCCATTATCCATAAGTTTTTTTGGATCTTTTTTATAAAAACTATTCTTACCACTTTGCTCACCACCCACAACTTGAGGAAAAAGTGAAGAAATGAGTAAAAATATATGAATAAGTAATTTTCAGGTCTTATAAATGGTTTCATTGGATTCATTGGTGTGTTTCCATGAATATTCATATATATTTTAGCAAAAATTCATTAAGTTTTGCCTTCGGGGGTGAACGAAACATTCTAGCGGGTAAGTTTCAAGTCCAAACCATGCTCGGATGCAACATTTGAGTGCTTAGGAACAATGTTTAATCCCCCATGCACCCTTGGAACTAATTTGAGGTGAAAATTCACCCAAAAAGTGTTCCTCACTCTCATTTTATACTTTACCAATGAAGAAACATAAGATGATTGGCTTAAAAGTGCACTTTATGGCTTAACCATGTGTTTTAAGTTGTGGTGGCCCCCTCTCTTCCTCCAAGCACACTTTTTCACCCATTATGTACCTTAGGTGAAATTTTGAGGCTAAAATTTACCCCAAAACTCCACCATGTGCTGATTTTTCCATAACTTACATGCATACATACCATCCTCAACTCAAAAACATAAAAAGTGGCTTGAAAAATTGCGTGTGTGTGCCATGTTTCCCCCATTCCCAAGTGCGTGGTGGAACCAAAACTCCACCATGCACCTTGGGTGGATTTTTAGAGTGCATGTTCACCCAAAAATTGTGCCTGTGGTGTATGGGACATTCAAATCCCCAGCTCCCCACTTTTCCCTCCTTCACACTCCACCATGTGTTTCATCTTTCCATTTCCCACCTTATAAACTCATTCAATCATGCTCACCACCACTCATAACTTAAAAGAAAAATTAAAAAAAAAAAAAAAAACCTCCTTGTCAGCCATTAAATCATATTTTGAATCTGGTTATAAAATTTAAACACAAAAAAACCCTTTTGCCCTAAACTTCCAAATCTAGTTTTGCTCATAACTCATGTTCCCGAACTCCGTTTACCACCAAATTTTAACCATGGATTCCTTGTGAGAACAAATTTAAGAAGAGTATTTTCATTCCACCATTAATTAATATATGTTCCTCATCTTCATGTCTCACTGATTCAATATTTCTCGAAGGTCAAATATTCAATTCACAAGCGAATTCTCGCTTTCTGGATGCGGTGAGCATAAAGTGTTACAAAGTGAAAAGGTCAATGTTGAAAGCATTTGAAAACATACACCTATCACTAAGTGGTGACCATATCTCTAGAGTTATTATCATGGGAAAATTAAATATAAATTCAAGCTTGTGAAGGAGAAAAATATTAAAATTTTGTGACTCATGTGGATTGGTTCCTAATTTTGGTCATCAATGTCCTCGAGGTGGAAGAATCATCATAGTTGCATTATATAAGAAATTGTTTCAAGTTCTCATCATATGCATGATTGGTCAAGAAGGCATGGTGGTTTTTCATGGTTTTTTTAAGAGGTTGAAGATGTCCTTCATTTTCTATAGTGGTGTATTGAACAAGTTCTTATCACTTCTTCTCTCTGTGTACCAAACATGGGCTATAGTGGTTAATGATTCAAGAGGAGATTTATCATGGTGAAGAGGATTTCAAGGAACCAGATTTCATCATTGCATTGGAGCATTTCACTGTATCATCACATGAGTAAATCTTCTTGACAATCATAGCTTCTTCATCCTTCTTCATTTGAGCTTAGATCTTCTCACATATCCCTTTCTTCTCTCTTTATCTCTCTAAAAGTCTATTTATTCGTTGAGAAGAAATTTTGTTAAAAGTGACTAAAGTCACTTAAAGTTATATTTTTTCATTGAGGATTGCACTTTACGTTTAAAGGTCGCATTGGAATGTGAAGAGTCATTGAATTTAACTATAAATTGTAGTGATATCTCCATTCCAAAGGGTTATATTTTATTGCAAAGGGTGAGAGTTTATTGGCTGCTAGATGTGAGATTTTCTTGATTGATAGCTCCCATAACATCACTACAAGAAAGGACATATAATTATTCTACCTCATTGTCTCATGGGGTAAGTGCACCAAGTTGGGGGACAATTAAGTGGACATCAAATCCTGAATTTTACATTAAAAATAGTAAAACATAAAATTTAGTCTTCTGCGGACTTGAACCATGCCGAAAAGAAAAACATATGTCATAAAAATGGTACCATTGCATAGGGGAGACTATTAGATTTGTATAAATACTGATTTTAAAGTGAATAGAATAGGATAAATATCATTTTATAATTTTTTACTAATAGTAGGTCTTTAAGACACTTTTTCCCATGAATTTTTATGTCTACGTTTAAGACTACAAATTTTGTTTCACTTATCAGAATGTGATAAAACTTATACCATCCCAACTATGGAAAAATTATATACATGTTCAAAAAAAAATTTATTTGATTTCAATATTTTTTGATGAAGTTATGGTGGGCAAACGGAAAGTGCTCTGTTTTCTTTATGTTTTCATACCACTTTCACGGAAAAAATCATAAAAAATAAAATATTGCTAAAAAAGTACAAAATAAAATTCATCCCAAGATAGATAGTGGCATCTAACTTCTCACCAAAGGAGAAAAATATATATCAATTTTTGGTCATCAAAATTGTGGGCAAACGAACTATAATTTTATAGGTGTTTTAAAAAAAAAATACCAAGTCATTGAATTTTGAGTGTTTAATATAGCTAATATTGTCCATTTTTAAAAAAAATTAGTATTTTAGAAACTAGATTCTAGATTCTACAATTCATAGTAATATAATTTTTTCTAATTTTGAGTGTATGTATTGCTAATAATCGCTACAAGTTGATATTATGTTGTTTTTGCAATATGACGTCCACGTATGACCCCTTTTTTGTCCCCCAACTTGTTGCACTTACCCCATGTTTTCATCTCCATCTCAACTTTACTCCAAAAAGTCTTTGTAATCCTCCACAACTAGGGAAATAATTCCATATATGTCCCGTAATATCTTCATATGGTAAATATAAGTAAAATCACTTCCATTATTGAGTAAAAAGTGATGGATTATATGGAATTACACCCTATGAATAACCTAGGCTGATAGGTTCATGTAACATATGGCTTCCTCGATGGTGTAGCCCAACCTAAGAAGAAAAATATAAAGTTAGGGAAGAGAAATAAGATGTTAGGATGTATAAAGTGATATATGGGAAACATATAACATAGATGAACAAGGAAAGTTAGGACCAATAAGCCAAATTTCCCCATAATGAAACTCTCTTTTTACTAAAAACAACTATTGTGGCTCAAATTGTACCCTCAGGATTTGATCATGACATTCCAATTAATTATGGACAAGTTTGGATTGCATGATGAATCAATCCTCCCAATAAGGTTGATTCCTTACCTTTTCTAATGCTAAAAATACTTCTACACTAAGCATACTCTAAAAATCCAAGTAACTAGGGAGAGAGAGAAGGGGAAGAAGGAAAACATAAATTTAAATCCTAATGTAAAAGTGGTGGTAACACCAATAAAGGTTTTGATCAATTTCTTGTTGAAGTTTTAGAGAAGTAAGAAGATCGATTGCGAAGGTGGAAGGGGTAGATTCTTGCCAATTTTCAAGCCTTTAACCTAACCAATGCATAACCCTACTTGTTAACATTGAAAAAAATACCATGCATACATAATAAAAAATTGAAGAGTAGAAGACAAGAATACAATAATAGACACAAAGGGGAATTGAGGCAAAAATTTATTTCTTATTACTATCTTTAAATGCACATTCTTTGAAAATCAAGCTTGGATGTAAAATACTTCACAAATTCTCATGTCCAGGTCAACAAATCCTCATTTTTGTTATCATTTTGGCATTATAACATTACTAAACAAGATAGGGATCTTTTCTACAATGAAAAATATGCAAAAATTAGTAGAATGGAGGAGAGGGGAGGGGATTGGAAATATGTTGAAGAATAAATGACTTGCTAAACCTTGCAAAAGTCATCTAAAATTTCCTCTAATAGGTTATCCCATTCCTCATGATTTTCATGCTTCAAGGTGCTGCCTTGACATGTAAGAAAACTCTAAAAATTTTATGGTCGAGCACATTCTTCGATCAATGGGATCTCGTAAAAAAATTAGGTGGGAAGCATAAAATGTTTCCAAATTGCCCAAATCTTCTTGCACATGTTGTTATTTCTCATAATTTCAGCTGATCATGGAGTGATATGACATTTGGAGGAAATATGGAGAGTCCCAAGGTGAGATACGATTAAAAATTACATCATTAAATTGGTTGGACATTTTTCCTATTTGATAATGACATAAAATAGCCCCAAGATTTTTTTCCCTATTTTTCTCCCTCTCAACCTTATCAATATCAACTTATAATTTCAAAATTAGCATCTCCTTAATACCTTTATAATGAGATCATTTTTATTAAATTTGGAGCAACAGGAAAAGATATGGTCATTCGAATTTTTAAGGCACAAGAGGAATGAATATTAATTGCTTGACACGTGGCATTCTCTCGATTAGGTGCGGGGATGCCCACATGTCTTCATGTGTATTTATTTTTTCTCTACCACCTATTTTACTTTTCTCTACTATGGACATGAAGCTCCTTTTAATTCTCGGCTCATTCCGCAAACTTTACGTCTATAAGATCCCATCTTCTTGAGAACCGAAAGAATAACAACACGTGGCACTTCCAACTTTCTCTAATTTGTGCCATGTGGCCTCATTCCTAACCACTAACCTACCTTGTATTATTCCATGTGCCACCTCTAGATTGGCATGGTGTTTGAGGTCATGATTGCAGGTGCGGAGAATCGAGATCGAACACACATGCTCGTGGGAGCATGTAGAGATACAAGGGAAGAACATGAGCCCTAAAGAGTTATGTAGGGGCTCGGGAAAGGAATTTATGATCACATGAGCATAAAGTGATGCAACAAGGGCCCAAAGAACCACTAAAGGATATTGCGAAGCTCGAGAGTAGGGATGCATGTGTGCAACGTGCAACCTGTAAAATTAGAGAAAACTCCATCTTGTAAAATTCTTCAAGTTTTTGAAATAGGAACCTTTGCGAACAACACAAAATAGTAATGTGAATGCCAAGGAACATAAAAGATCTTAAAAATATGTATTTAAGCCCCAAAATAAAAAGAGAACGCCTACATTGTGTTGCATCGTTAAAACATAATGCCAAGGAAAAAATGAAATGTAATTTGCCAAAAGTATCCCAAGCGGGTTGTTTTGGGAAACAATTTTAGAAACTTTTGGGGATATTTAGGCTGCTAAATTGAAGACCAGTTTCCCTTAAAAGGTTCCATTATGCATGAAGTCTACGTCTAAAACTCTAAATTCTATCAAATCTGAAACTTCCCGCACATCCGATTATGGAGCTCAATGAAGCTTGGAAATTGCTCACCTATCTAATTTTTCCAAAGAAGAGAAACTAAAACATTTGGCCTTTAATGAGAGTGGAAATATGTTTCAACCTGGATGAAAATGATGGTTTTTTGTAGACATGAAGTATTGAGGACTCCTTAATGTATGTTAATTCGACCATGAAACCTAATTTAAATAAAATTTTCATACCCTCAAGGAGAGGCCTATAAAAACTATGTACAAACTGAAAAAATAATACACTCTCAAATGAAATATGTAGGGTGTATATAAGGCACTTGCTATGTAAGAAGAAAAAAAACTATGTATAGGGTGACACCTTACATTAATGATATATTTTGAGTTACATCGCATTTACTCGGATAGGGAACTCCTCTTCATTCATCTAGGACAATTAAAAACATTATTTATTTTGCAATTGGAGATCACATAAGGGCCACTCCAAATGGCATAAAATTTGGTGTGTTTACCTGGATGTTCTCTATCTTTATCCCACTTGAGGACAAGATCTCCTTCCTTGAAGGTTATTTCTTTTATTTTTGTCAAAGCAATTCTTCAATTGAGTTTGTTGTTTTTCCATTACCTACATGGATTTGTCTCTCAATTCTTCTAGTTCCATAAGCTCTTCTTATCTAACCTCCATGGATTCCTTTCTAAAATATAAAGATGTTTTGTGATATATAAGGATGGGGGTTCAAGGGATATTGGAAATATTTCTTCCTTTCCATAAACAATCCTAAATGGTTAACTACCAATTGATCCCTATTAGCCCACAAAGCTGATTTTAGTTTTGTGTGCCAAGTCCTTTGGTTTTATCCTAAGATCCTCTTGATAATCCTTAAAAGATTCTTCTTTATAGATTCAACAAGACCATTTCATTGGGGGTGATGGAAGATATACTTAGATGAATTTCATTCCTCATATCCCATCCCATTATTTTAGTCCCCAAGAATGCAAAGGAATTATTAGATATGATTGTAGAAGGTACCCCAAATTTGGTTAATATTCCTTCTTAAAAATAGAAAATGTTATTCTCATTGATTCTTTCACGGTAATGGATTCAATCCATATAGTGAAGTAATCAATTGCAATTAATATCCATTTGTTCCCCAAGCTTGAGTGTGGGATAATTGATCCTATGAAGTCCAGAAACCATTACATAAATGGTTGTTCAATTGAAATGGGATGGAGGGGAAGGGCTAAAAGAGTATATTTTCCTGTAAAGAAGGAAAACTTATTGCATTTTTTGATCACATATATGGAAATCGATGAAGACAATAGGCTAATAGTATCCACCCTTCATGATTTTCAGTGTAGTGATTCTTTGAGAAAAATGCCCTCCTGGCTGGTCACCATGGAATTCTTGCAAAAATTTCTCTATCTGGGTAGCCTTAACACATCTCAACAGAATTCCATTAATGTCCTTTTTAAACAAGATACCATTTATAAACACATAGGGAATAGATTGTAATCTGAAGTACCTTCTTTTTCCTTGTTCAAATCTTGGGGGTAGATACCTATTTGCAAGAAGGTAGTCATATGCCAATACCCATTATAAAGAACATGAGAAAGAGGTAGATAATCTTATTATAACATACAAACCTATTTGTCAGCTATTAATCTAGTTGCAGAAGATTCTCAAATAAGCCTTTACCTCTCACAAGATTGGTGACTTTGATATGGACATCATACTCCATGAATTTGGTGATCCATCCAACTCTTCTTTCATTCACTTCTTTATTCAAGAGGAAGTTTTTCACAATAGGATGAGATACCATCATTTGAATCTTGTTGTTTGAGAGCATGTGTTTGAATTTTTTGAGTGAATATATGATAGCCAAGACTTATTTCTCCACAAAACTATATTTTTGATCATATTCTTCAAGTGCTCAACTCAAGAAAGTAATGGGTTGCTCCAAGAAATCATCATTTTGTTGGACTAAAATGGCTGAGATGTTTTCATTTCCTCCAAATGTATAGAGAGTAAAATTCTTTCCATAATTGGGGTCTATGAGAGCGGGGGCTTGAGAAATGGATTTTTTAATTTTATAAAAAATTCTCCTTGCATTCATGTTACCAAATGAAGACAAAATTATTCTTGAGTATTGAGGTGAGGGGTTTAGTTAAGGAAACAAAATTAGGAATAAATATTCTCACAAAAATTATTGTTCCTATGAAATTTTGCAAACCTTTCTTGTGCCTTGGGAGAGTGAGAGAAAAAATTGCACTCATCCTATCTAGATCTATGGAAAGGCCATCCTTTGACACTACACGTCTAAGAAATTTTACTTCATGAATAAAGAACACACAATTTTAGGGTTTTAGATAAACACCAAATTCCCAAAATCTATCAAAGACTTTCCTTGAATGAGCTAAGTTTTCACTTCTATGTTTTGAGTAGATTTTATATCATCTAAATATACCAAAAATAGGTCACTAATAAGTCCATATTCATTTCCTTCAAATTTTGCACCAGTATTTGTAAATCCAAAAAGGCATTTTCTTATAAGCATAGGTACCCCACTTGGTGGTGAAAGTTGTTTTAAACTGATCTTGTTCTTATACAAGAACTTGATTATATCCTGAGTAACCATCTAAGAGAGAAAACTCTCTTCCCTAACCAATATTTGAAGGATATTCTCTATGGAAGGAAGAGGATAATGATCTTTTAGAGATGCTCTATTAAAGTCTCTAAAGTCTACACATAATCTGATCTCTCCATTATTTTTCCTGACTGGAACCATATTTTCCACCCAAGAAGAATTTTTGATGGGAAAGATGATATTTTCCTCTATGAGCTTAGCCAACTCCTTTCTCATCAAGGGATCCACTTTTGGATTTACACGACTTTTTTTCTACCTGATAGGTTTGGTGTTAGGATCTAATTCAATGGTATATTGGGAAAGACTTGGGTCAAAACATTTAAGATCATCATAACTCCAGAAAAACATATCATCATATTCCTTGTAAATGTCCACAAGAGATTGTTCTTCTCAAACACTACGTACCTTTCCAAATTTTAAGAACTTATCCCTTGTAATGGCCACTTGTTCATAGTTCTCTTATTTCATGGTTATGCCCTTTTCTCTCCTCTCAATTTGTCATTAGTATTGAAAACATTCTCCGACATAATCATTCCCTTAGGAAGTTTGTTGGTTTAAAGCTGAATGATTTTATCCTTATATTGTTCTTATAACCTTGTTTGATTTCCATATAATTTTTTTCCTCATCTTGTAAGAAATTTATAATTTATCTATCATTGTTAAAGACTTGCCAAAAAGCTGCATTATTTGGTATTGTGGCCTAACCACAAGTTTCACATAATGGTTTTAACCTTCCTTGATACTTATCATGAAATTACAACACCCCCAAATGGCTTGATTGTGGATGGGGAATTCAGTGTAATTTGTGTAACATTGGATCATATCTCAAGTTGTGGGACTTGCGAGCTTGAGATGACCCTCTAGAGAAGGTTGGTTCCTTCTCCTAGACTACTTGCCACTAAATAATCCTAATGTAGGAAATCAACTATGCAATCCTAATCTAACCATTACCAAGGGACCAGGGAGAGAGAGTGCATGAAAAGTAAACCTACACTAAAATCAAAGGTGATACACAAGAAAATGAGGTTTTTAGCAAAAGAATCCACATGCCTCAAATGGAGATGTGAGCAAAGGAGAGGGTGGAAAAGATGCACCACAACCCATAGATGAGTTCACACAAACAACTGTTTCATACCCATTAACCATAACTCCCAAAATTTGCAATAAACATCAAGGGTATGCATAGTAGACCCTACGATGGAGAGAGGCAAGTAGAGACAACAAGATATGTAAAGGATGGACAAAAGCATCACAAAACACAATTTATTGCTCCAATAATTTCTCACCGTACAATATTAGTCGGTAAGTGGTAAGAAAATTCCATTACAGAGCTTTGAACGGAGGATTAAACTCCACATTCAACCCTAAAAAAAAAGAGAGAGGAGAACACATAAAAATTATCAACTCCTCTACAAATGAGCCCAATATTACAATTTAATAATTTTAGAAGAGAGAGAGAATGAAATCTTGAAATTGCTTTTTCAACCACTTGCAAGATGCAATAAATGAGGTTAAATGATGGTATTTGATTTATAAAATATCCCTCATGTTGTCCCATGACATCTAAATGGGAAAAATGTTGGCCATGCCCATTAATTGCATTTCCAACCTTTTTCTAACAACCAAACCGAATCGGGCTCGTTTTCTACAAAAATACACCCTGAAAATCCATCAATCTCTAGATTTATTGATTGTTGTGTGAAGGTCTCGGAACCAAAATTCCAACTAGACCAATTTTGTGTGGTTTCATTAAGGGATGCAAAAGTTATGAGCCTTGGAGTAAATGCAGCTATTTTAAGTTCTCACAATCTTGTTTGCAATACACGGGACTGAATAATTAATTTTTCCTTGGAAGTGATGGTTAAATATTTCTTCTTTTCTCCAATATTTTATGTATCCTTTCAAGATGATTTTTACATTTAAAAGTTGGGCCCCACCACTCTATTTTTATTGCTTGCATTGCTTATGGGGGTGGGTTCAATGTTTAAAGGAAGCATGCCAACTTGGTCTGTCTCAAGTTGAGCTAACTCTTTGCATGGCTCACCAAGCTCTTTCATCTACACGTCGAACTCACTCTTGAGTTATGTGTGGGTGCTTGGTGTAAAATTCCAAACCCAAAATCGTTCATTTAGTAAGCCCATTAATTTTTAATGCGCTGCTATTTATTTGCATTGATCCACTTATGTGGCTTATGTGCATCGAAGACCCTTTTATTTTGCTTTATGTTAACCTACCATGTCTGGACGTGCCAAGTTGTGTGTTGGGCACCGACCGACTGACCTACACTCCATTTGGCACTAGATGGATTCACTCCACATTCTCAGCTTGCTGCTTCCATGCTTTCCATCTGGGCCCCAAAGTTTACGTTTATGGCGTCTACATTTATTTGGCTTCTTAAGTTGCCTCTAGGGGCCATGAATCCACCTTTGCCCGTGGTCCCGCGATGAACTTGGCCTTGGCTGATCTTGCCACTAAGTTCCCACCGACGTGCTTCCTTCCCTGTACTGGCTCGGTCATAAGCCTTCGACCATAGCTCGATCAATTTCTACTCCATATGTGCGCTTGGGTTTACTCATGGCTCAGGCTTGGCTTAGGCTAATGCACTTTTGAGCTCCTTGATATTATCCCGCCGCCATGTTCAGCATTGTAAATAGCTCAGCCCCCATATTTCCCATCAAAGTGAGCTTTCCATTGTAAATACGACTCACTCCCTCATTTCCTTTGCACTCATCATAGCTTGACGTTGATTCCTCGAATAATGACTTGGTGCCTTCAAAGAAGATTTCACCATACCCACAGAGCTTGATAATTTCACACTTTGACGTTGCTGAGCTTTATTTGAGCTCGTCGTCTCCCATTAATTCACACTTGGGCTGGCTCCATATTTCATATGCAAGGACACTTAGTCTGGATTGGGCCTGCCTCCCATGCCTCGAAAAAGTGAGCTTGGCCTTGACCTATGAATTCAGTCATTGTGCACTAGCTCACCATTTTGATGCAACTTGGTGGGAGTAACTTTATCTCTTTAACGATAGCTCATCCGAGGTATTCCGCATGTCATCCCTTCGGGCTCTCCCTTAGAGCTTGACCTGTTATAAAATTAATTCTCTTGGTCCTTCAATTGCATGGCTCGCCCCTCGCTTGGGCCATTCGAGCTCATCCTTCAACAATAACCAACTCGACGCATCCTAGCTTGATTTAGCAACACATGGCCTGACTCAGGATAACGGCTCTATGGCGTGCGAGCTTGGTGCATACTATTTTTCTGACCACAAAATGACCTAACTTACATCGTGAAGGATATCTCAATGAATTCCATCATTAGCTTGATCCCTATGGATTGCTGAGACAACTCGCCCTCTTTAACAACTAGCTCGGTCTCGGCGAACGAATGGTTTGGCTGAGTTGAGGATCACTTACCCAAATTTCAACCATCACATCCCTTCAATGTGGCTTGCCAAGCTACGGAAAAATCTTGGTCATGAGTTTGGGGCACTATAAGGACCAAAGATACAATTTTTAAGAATTCATCTAACCTTCTCTAAATCTTGTCAATCTTTTAGATCTCCTCAGAACATTAAGAGATTCTGCATAGTGTTGGAGGTGCATTTTTATTTTTACCGATTACCCCCTTTACCAGTGGCCACAATGCAAGCTTACCAGTTGTTCAATTTCACCCAGGTAGTGAAATTGGATAACAGATACTCTGAGAGATATCATATTGAGATCTAACTAATGCCAATCTATCTACATCTTTTTGTGTGTTCTTGGTGCTACTTGAATGTTGAAAGCATCACAACATTTAATAATATCCCACTCTATATGCTTGTAGGCTTTCAATAAATTTTTCTTGGCCACACATTGAGATCGATCTAATGTATGACCAATTAACCATCTCCAAATGATTATAACATTTTAATTCCTCATTTTTGCTAATTCGAGGCCTCAAATTAATGCCTCATACTCATCTATGTTATTGTTATAACTAATTGAAGTATAAATGAAAATAAATACTTCTCTTCACTAGGAGAGATCAACGCAAATCTTGCACCAAAGAAAAATTTTTACTCCTTGATCCACCAAAGTACAACTTCCATACTCCACCTTAATCCTCTTGTACCTTCATAAGGCCAGTATGAAAGTATTTTCCTCATGTATGCAATATGTAACTAACCTTATTTATTCGATATGATCAAACGATCAAACTAAAAGTGTTCCCTTTCCCAATTATCAAGTAAAATGTCAAGGACTTCTTCTAAAGGTGTGGAAGCTTCATGAAGATCATCATTCTCTTCTTGATCATGCACTATGCAATTCATGTCCCTAGGAATAGGTGTATAAGGTTCTATATGGTTATGGGAAATAGGCTTAACATTTATGGTTATTCTATTCCCATACCTAGTTCTAAGAAGCATGTGAGACTAATCACTAGACACTTAACCCTCTACTTTAGCAAAGAAAGTATCTAGAAAGGCATATGGCAAAGAAGGGTAGGATTTCAATGAATGAAATGTCTTGTAATATTTAAAGGCTTGGACATACATGAAAGGTAAGACTCAAATATTTTATGATTCCAACTATATTAATATAAGTCCCATCCAATTGGAAAATTCCTTTAGTGATTGGTGTGTATTTTATGCCTAATGAATCAACAATTTTCTTAGGCATAACATAACTACTAGCTCCATAATATATCATGAAATTATGGAAAAGGTACTTACCAATGATTAGAGAGATGTAGAAGGGAGGTGGTTTGATGATCTTACTTGTTTCTCCTTATTTTGGTTGGCACAAGCTTGTAGGAGGAATTGATTTTACCTTTGTTGGTCCACTCATCGCCAAGGTGCCTCGAGTTTCTTACAATAAATTTCTCTGAGTTGGAATGGAGAGTGCTTCCCACATGGTCATATTCATGCTAGTTTTCTTCATTTTTCTTCTCTATTCAAAGGTAGATGACCAACCTTTGACATAACCTTTATGGTAAAGCAACATCATTTTTCAATTGTTGGTTGTCCGGGTTTGATTTCTAAGTGGATTATCTTTCTTATTGGTATGGTATTCTTCTAGTTTAGATGGTTTGACATCTATATCCTCATTTATTTATTTCTTTCTTAGGAGGTGGATGTTAGGACATTTGCAAATGAATATTACTCTTCTATAGCTCTATTTTTAGATCTTGTGTTGAATGTAACTGGATTGACAACTCTGTTAGCAAATTATTGATTTACTCCATAAAACTCATTCTCTTTCTAATTGAAATAGGTTGATTCATGTGACACTTGTCATAAAACATCTTATCCTTTTGTACTTGAATCTTCATATTGCTCTTTTGAAATAAATGCACCTTGGACCATGAGAGTTTGATTAAGAATGAAATTCTTGTATGAATTTTGATCATGAGGAAAATTACTTGGATAACACCATTCACAGTCATGTGCTATTTTATTTTTAAATTTGGACAATGGCCTTAGAAGAACCTGTAGTAGTAGTATATTATATGTTTAAGGGCTTAGGATATGACCTTTTACTTGAGAATTACTTTAATAGGATTGTTTATTTAGTTGACATGGTTGATTGAAAGGATGATAAAGTATAATTTGTTGAGATACCATCTTCTTTATGGTCACCATTTCATTTACAATATTTTGTAGCATAGTCATAACTCCATGTAGCTCATTAGGAGGGAAGGAAGGAGTGGGATGACTGGTTGATTGGGGAATGGGTGCCAAAACAAGTTGTATGGAGACAAGTTCTGGGAATAGAGGCATTGGTGGTTTTGGATTTATTTCCCGTATTTCATTAGATAATTAGCAACTTTGATAGATATAACATATGCATTTAGTAATATTTCTTCCCCTTAGATTGGATCATAACAAAAATATCACTATTTAATGCCCTCAGAAAATATAAATGCAGTACTAAGAGAGGGCTTAAATAAAGGGGGAATTCTATCACAAGTTTTTCTTAGTATGATATTAAAATTCAACCATGAATTCACGAGTTTCTCTTTTACTAGTGGTTAGCTTTTCAACGAGGGAAAAAGATCACATTTATCTTCAAAGTCTTTGTAAAATGCTTCCCCAAGTTCATCCCACATATGAATAGAAGATGGTTATAGAATTATGTACCATTGTAGTACTTTTTGATTAAGGAAATATTGAATTAAATAGATGCTAAATCTAAATATGCAACAACACTGATAACTAAATATGAAATGAAGTACATATTTTGACCCAAGCAAGTAAGCTAGAAAATATGAAACCCTAGTTACAAGTGAAGGGATGAAATAATTAGTTGATTCAAAATGATCCTAAAGGTATGCCAAGTTGGAAAAATACTGCACCAAAACTCGTGAGCGTCACACATGAACCTATAAAAATTAAGGAGTGTCAAAAATTTCAAGACCAGGGTGTCTATGTAGGGTTAGGGGTGCCAAAGATCTGTTCTAGGTGCATGTGACTTCTCAAAAGATGAAAAATCCAATTTTACAGGGTCGCGATATGTTCATTGGTTGTCATCTTTGATCACTTGTATGTCTTTACTCTTCATTGTTATTTTCCTGAAACCTATAATAAGAAAGAAGCACCCACGAAACCCCAAAACTACATTGAATCCTAAAAATAAAGATGCAAAATGGGAGGTTGGAATTCCCTCATTTGTCAATGAAGTGAACTTACGACCAGCGCTACATTACATTATAGATGCATGTAGTTTTATGTGTGTGTGTGAAGAAATTGTGCCCTAGGTGGCTCTTGTGCGCATCACACTTGATAGAGAGTAATAGATAGATGTAGAAAATATAGATAGATGTGTGCATGGAAAAATGAACTTCCCCTCCTATGAAGTGTATGTAGAATAATGCAGTCCCTTTCCCTTGTGTGGATGTTATATGGATGCTTAAATGCTCTTGTAAATGCCTTTGGATGTAACCTTAGGTGGAGATAGTAAATTCTTAGTGTTTGGTCCTTTATTATTGCCACATAGCTTTATATTTATATAATCCCTTGCTCAAATTTCATAATTAACCACTAAAATTCTGACTAGTAAAAATAATATGCCCAAATGGATAGAAGAGACCCAAAATATGTGAGAAAAGTAAAAAGAGGTCGGGGGGATCCCGAGAGGGGACGGGGTGCCTGGGCCCCCGATGTGTCTTGGCTAGGTGCTAGTGTCCAATGGAAAAAATGTTGAATTATGAAAAGAAAGACTGTGAAAGAAGGAGTGTAAGACCAAAAAGGCAAATAGAAAGAAAGGAAAAGAGCCCTAAGACAATGATTAATTAGAAATTTTATTACTTAGGAATCATATGAATAGTAGTATGTGATCAGGACTAGAAATATACCCAAAGTGCGTGATTTAGTGTCTACATTTTCTCCAAATTTATGTTGTTGAGCGAATGCTTGATAAAATAAAGTAGATAAGAGATGTGTACTAGATAACCATGTAGATCGATGACAAAAACATACCGAGAGACAAGAAAAAGTGTGGAGTGATAAAACTGTGAAGCATGGAAGCTAGATAAGAGGAAGTAGAAAAGTGATGATGATGACCCTAGGGTGAGAGCATATGTGCAGATGTGACATTTGTACCTATTGTTGATTTGTGATGACGTGACTACTCTTTCTTATAAGGACGGACCTACAAAAGAGAAGAATGAACAAGTAGTCAAATACGTGTATATGAAAAATTTGATCAAAATGAGTAAAAAGTATGTAAAGAAGTAAGTAAAAATGTGAAAAGGAACATGTGCACCTAATCTGTGATGAGTAAAGGGATAAAAATATCCTAAATATGTTGTATAAGAACAAGTTTTTGGGAAATGTCATGCCAAGCGCTTGTGCAAGTATGGAAGAAATGTAGGGAGAAAGGTCTAGTGTTATTCTCCAACCTTTGACTATTTCCCAAAGTATAAAAACCATTGCAAATGATGTGTGCAAATCTGATCCAACGTGAAAGTAGAAAAGAAGGTGTAGTGCATGCATGCTGAGTGTTGAAGGAATTTCTAAACTATAAAATCCACTATTTAAATTATTGTGAACTTGTGCAAATCGAGAAAAATTTGTAACTACCTCTAGTCACAGGCACCCATGAATGTTCGGGGTTCCCAAACACTACTACAAGTGTCTAGGTGTTGGTGACTATGTTGTGTTAAGGACCCAAGCCAAGTTTTGGGCCACCTTTGAGACTAAAGACTTTATTTTACCGGTATTGAAATCAGTGCTGAAATATGACTATAAATTGATTTATGGGTGACTCGATTCATCCAATTATGCCCCCCTCATTTTGGGTGCATGCGACATTGTGAGGAGTATGCATCCCAAAGAATTATCATATGTTGAACTAAAATTGAATCCTTGTAGGGGGAGGGAGTGTATTTGGTAGAAACCAAGGAAAACATAAACAAAGTGACTGAAAACAAGTGTTAGTGCAAACAACATAAAAACAAATATAAAAGACAATATGTAAGCTAGCAAGCAAGAAGACAATGTGTAAGAAGGAAATGTAGACTACAAAAATTGAGCTACAAACATGGGACATCACTCATGATGTCACAAGAAAATCGAGGCCAATGTGGCCAAAAGAATACAAACAAGTGAACAATCAAGACATAGGGAAAGGCATGTGAATAATATAAGACACGATCAAATAGTAGTAAGGAATGTATCAGAAGACATGGAAGAAAATAGACTTGCACATGAAGCACCCGTTAGCATGTTAGAAAGATAAAATGTATGTCAAAGTGTGTATGATTTGATATAGTAGTGTGCTAGTATGAATAGGAAATAGTATAAATTGAAACAATAACACCTTGTGATGATTACAAAAGTGGATACCCCATGAGATGTTGTGGGATTGGTATAAGGTACTGCACCAAGCATCCATGTTATATGTAAAGATATGTGTAAAGCTTACAATCACAAATAGAAGGCAAGTGAGCACACATGTGTATATTGAAAAGATAATGACATAAAATATATATGTATAGTATGTGATGCATCATCTAAGAGGTCATCATTATCATGGTAAAAATTAATGGTGATGCATCTAAAACTTAGAATGTAATTATATATGGTTGATCGATTAAAGAGCCATTGCGACATATATTATACATGCCCATCACATACTCCTCTTCAGTGACATGTGGTAATGGACATCTATGTGCATACAAATGAGTAAGATTTTGTGGATATCCGAGAAATGAGTCATTGTAAATGAAAACATGAGTGAAAGGCACATGAAATGATATTTCATTATGATTAGGATCTAAAGTGCCACCAATGTAATAAAGCCAAGATTGGCGAAGAGTAAGTGATGAAATACGCGGAGTGCATGCAACAAAGACAAAAAGATGAAATACTAGGAGGCCATAAACATCAATAATGCAAGCATGTCCATGATATAGATGTGGTGAATGAGGTGGTGGTAAGATATCATCGAGTGTAAAACTAAGCCAAGTCAAACCATCGAGTGTACAAATAGTGTCATAGGTAGTAGGATCGAATGTAATGTGTGACTAGAAACATTGTTTATGAAAAGAGTACATGTGAAAGGAGGTATCACAAATGTAGGTCACTCATGAGGAGATAATGAAGGTGGTATGACATATGATGTATGGACATGCCCCTGATAAAGTACCATAGAAGTAGTAGAAGGAGGGGAGATTCTGAAGTAAATGGAACAACATCTAATGTACAAAAATTCCTTCAAGTGGAGGTAAGTTGTCTGGATAGTTCACATGTTGCGATTGAAAAAAGATGAATAATAGTGGAAATTAGAATAGGTAATGCAGTGGTTGGATCTAGATTGCAATGTTGGAATGATGTGTTATCAGTGGGAACCTCATATTGAAATCCCTCATGCAAGAATCTAACACATCAGTGAACTGCAGAAGACACTTCTTGCATTCGATGGAGCCATTTCCGACGAAGTAAGAAATTATATGGAAGTGGTATATAAATGAAAAAAAATGGAATTGGAATAGTCTTTGGCCCAACGGTGAGCAACAGGGTGATAGTGCCTAAGCATAGACACATAGTAGAATCATATTCTCAAATAGAAATAAATGTTGGGTTAAGACTAGATACAAGGATTCCTAGAGCCTGAATGAATGATAAAGGGTAGATATTGAGCTCAAATCCAATATTGATTAAATCATGGTTGACTTTTAAGTTATTAGTGTAGACTCGCATAAATAGAGGAGGATCATTATTGTATATAACAAGATTTTTAGCTATAGCAGAGATAGAAAAGTAATATTGAGAAAATTCATTGATGAATTTTTGATAAACCACATTTGGATGAGTGGTAGTAGGAATATGAGTAGTAACAAAAATATTAATGATTTTAGCATGACACTCAGGATTGGCTAACAAGAAATCATGAATAGAGATATTCATGATGAGAAGATCCTAGGAAAATAAAAGTAATAAAAGTATGAGGACCCTAAGAGCATTTGAAACGAGTCAAGTTCACCAAATGATTAAGAAAATATTGAATTAAATAGATGCTAAATATAAATATGTAATAGTGATGATAAATAAATATGCAATGAATTACAAATTTTGACCTAAGAAAGTAAGCTAGAAAATATGAAACCCTAGTTACAAATGAAGGGATGAAATACTTAGCTGATTCACAATGATCCTGAAGGTTTATCAAAGTTAGAAAATATTGGAACATAAACTTAGAGTGTTGCACACGAAGCCTAAAATTCATAGGAGTGTTAGAAATTCCAGGACCGGGGTGGCTATGGAGAGTCGGGCGCCCTGGGCACCGAGAGACCTATTTTGGGCACTGCGATTTCTCAAAAGTTGTAAACCTAATTTTAGAGGGTTGTGAGATGTTTTTCATTGTCTCCTTTGATTGTCTGTATGTTGTTGCACCTGGTTATTCTCCTGAAACCTACAATAAGAAAGAAGCACCTGCAAAACCCCCAAACTACATCAAATCCTAAAAAGAAAGATGTAAAATGGGATGTCGATCGCCTCGACTATCAACAAAGTGAAATTATGACCAAGGGTTGCACTACATTGTAGACCCCATGTAGTTCTATGTGTGTGTGTGTGAGGAAATCATGCCCTTGGTGGCTATTTTGCGTGTCACACTTGATAGCAAGAAATAACTAGATGCATACAATGTAGATAAATGTGTGCATGGAAAAATGAACTTCCCCTCCTATGAAGTGTATGTAGAATAATGAACTCCCTTTCCCTTGTGTGGATGCTAGATGGATGCTTGAATGCTATTGAAAATTCCTTTGGATGAAAACTTCAGTGAAGATAGTAAATGCTTAGTTATAATCCTATTCTTTTAATTAATTAGTTAACCAATATTAATCAATTATCCTTTCAATCTTGAATTTATCCTCTCATTGGGTAAATACCCCATTCCAATCCTTTAGATGTCCATAATTTCCCTCCAATTGGCTTTTACAATCATAACACGGTCTATTAATCAATTCTAATTGATTAATTTAAATCACACCCAACTCTTATGAGTTGTAATTTCTAATTGATCTTCCCTAATCATACCTAACCATACCTAAGAATACTTATCACTTTCTAATCCTAAAATTTATTTTTATCCCACATTCATGAGAATGAAAATTTCTTCAATCTGAAAAAATGTATAAATAACCTTACCCCTTTACACCTTTTACACTATGTCCTTATAAGACATCTACATATGATAAGAGAATTTCACACTTGGAAGGATTATTTATCAAGCAACGTTTCCCATTTTCTACTTTGCTAAGAGTATTAAGAGAAGAACCAAAAATGGAAATTAATCCATATTGGTAACATCTCTTCCTCTTCCTTGGAGAAGTAATTTGATCGTTTGTATTTGCATTCAGATCACTAAAGGAAGCATCTATAACTTAAATCCCATCTAAATAATCAAAGGATGGTTTGCATTTAAAGTTGTATGCATTAGTTAAAGCTTTCCTTTCATGGCTTTATCTTGATGTAGTTGTTAAACTAGCTATGTTATTGATCTACTTGGTGTTAGGTTCTAGTATTTAGCTTATCTTTTTTTATCATGCATAAAGTATCTTGAATGGATATGTTCTCCTCCTTTGGAAAAATTGTAGGTACTTAAAGGAATCACCTATTTCTATGATTTTCCTTGTTTGCAATATTCTTATGAAACTAAAACATTATACTTATTAAACTAGTTGATATGTTGTTGGGATTCTCCAAATGTGTTGTTATGAAGTCTCTAAAGGCTAGATATCACCAAGAAACACAACAAACTCAGTCAAATAATATAAATCTTTTGATACTCAACCCACCAGGCATACTAGAAACTGTTGTGGCTCAAAATTGCACCCTCAGGATTTGATCATAGTAGAATAAGAAATTATGGACAACATTGGGTTTCTTCCAAGTGTGGAACCTTGCAAGATGAATTAATCCTCCAGAGAATGTTGTTTCCTCACTTATTATAAAGCTAAAACTACTCCTAGACTAACCCTACTATAATAGATCCAAGTAACCATAGAGAGAGAGAAGGGGAAGAAGAAGAACATAAAATGAAAGTGGTGATAGTACCAAAAAAATGTATGATTGCTCTCCTTTTGAAGTTTTAAAGAAGCAAGAAGATCGATTGAAAAGTGGAAGGGGAATATTTTTTCCACTTTTCAACCCTTTAATTGAACCATCTCACAACCCTACTTTTTTAGACACAATTAACACAACATTTTGCAAAAATACACCATGCATACACAACCAAAATTGAAGAGTATAAGGGAATAATACAATAATATACATAAAGGTGTAGATTGAGGACACAATTTATATCATATTACTGTCTTTAAATGCATAGACCACTACAATCAAGCTTGGAGGTAAAATGCTTCACAAATACTCATGTCCAGGTCTATATTTCCTCATTTTGCTACAATTTTGGCATTATAACATTACCGAGAAAGAGGGATATTTTCTACAATGAAAAACATGTAACATTTAATAGAATAGAGGAGAGGAGAGGGGATCGAAACATGCTATAGAATAAATGACTTATTAAACCTTGAAAAACTCATCTGAAACTACCTCTAACAAGTTATCCCATTCCTCATGATTTCTCATGCTTCTAGTGTTGCCTTGACATGTATGAAAAATAAAAAAACATCATTATGGTTGAGCACATTCTGTAGATCAATGGAAGCCCACAAAAATCAAAGATGGAAAGCATAAAATGCTACCAAATGTCCCAAATATTCTTGCACATGTTTTTATTTCTCATCATTTCAATTGAGCATGGAGTAATATGCCATTTGGAGGAAATATAGAGGTTCTTAAGGTGAGAGAAGATCCAAAATTTGCATCATTGAACTACCTAGATGTTTTTCCTATTTGATGACAATGACATGAAACAATCTCCATATTTTTTTCCTATTGTTTTCCATCTCAAACTTTTCAATCTCTACTTCTTCTAATGTCAAAATGAATATCTCCTCAATACCTTTCCAACGAGATAATTTTTATAAAATTTTGATCAATAAGGAAAATATATGGTATTTTGAAGTTTTAAAACATGAGAGGAATGAACAGCGCTTCATTGACACATGCCATACTATGATTGGGTGTGGGGATTCCTATGTGTCTTCCTATGTGTCTATTATTTCTACGCCACATGTTTTTATTTTCTCCACTTGTGGACCCAAATTTCCTCTTAATTCATTCTCATTCCGTAGACTTTACATCCGCGAGATCCCATATTCTCAAGAATCACCATAATGACAACACGTGGCATCCCCAACTACCTCTGATCCATACCATGTGGCCTCCTCTCGTGTCTCGCATTGATTAAAGACTCACCTTGTATTTTTCCAAGTGTCACCTTTGGATTCGCACGTGGTTTGATGGCCATGATTACAAGTGTAGGGAATCGGAGGAAAACACATGCTCACGGGGAGCATGTAAAGATGCGAGGGAAACCCATAATCCTGGAAAGAGTTACGTGGGGGCTTGGCATGGGGAATGTAGGGGACTAAAGACCTACTCAAGAAGAATTCAGAAGTTGGGATCATGGATGCATGTGCTCACCTCTAACTACAAAACCAGAGAACACTCCTACCCACAAAGTTCTTCAATTTTTGAAATGGGAACCTTTGTGAACAACCTTGAATAGAAATGTGAATGCCAAGGGAAAATCAAAGAGCTTGGAAGTATGCATTTAAGCCCCAAAATAGAAAGAAAACACTTGGAGTCCATTGTATCGTTAAAACATAATGCCAAAGGTAAAAAGGAAAAGCAAGTTTCCTAAAGAAGCCGGGAGGGTTGTTTTAGGTAGCACTCACAATGCCATATTTTAACTTTATGGGGAAAAAATTATGACATTATAAAAACTAATAGTGAAAAACATAAGATGAGATAGTTATTAATGTAAGTGTGCATTTTTTCAAAGTGACAATGTGCCAATCAAAAAGCACATACTTGAGACCGCACTCCTCACCGAAGAAAGAGTACATAATATCATGTTGTTGCATTTTAACTAAACAAGCTTTTACCTCACATAAGAAAATATTAATAAAAGAGATAGTTGACAAAGGAAAACTAATGATTTATTCTTACGCTTTATGCCATTTTCTATGTAATCTTGAAACACACATGGAAAAATATCTATCCATATCCATTTGTTACATCTTTCCACCTCTCCACAATTATACCCTTTCTCAAGCTAGGAAAACCTATACATATATAGACAAGAGTACCTAGTGCATTATCCATTTCACATAATCAAATCAACTAAAATGAAATACAAGTATCATACATAAATATTAATCTAAAACTAGAATATAGATCCTCAATATCATCTACTGTTAATCAATCAAATGATAATAATTATTTCATTCCCAAAACATGTTACAATTAAATAAAATAAAAATAGTATAAAGTGTTATATCAATGTGGTAGTAACCACCTAGTCATCTAAAAGTTTCAAAATAATAAATGTATGAATAAAGGATGTGACACTTCTCCAATCCTATGTTAATATGGTTGGACACACCAATTTTAGGGGTAGTTTTAGTTTTATTTGTTTCAAATAAGAGTATGATTAATCCTATTAAATGGGAACATTAGTATCTTTATATTGATGCTCCATGACACTTAAATCCAAATACATGTACAACAAAAATAAAATGCTAATGAATCTATCATTCCTAAAATGATTCAACAAAGAAAAGTAATGTGAGTATATCTTTATATACCTTCCTTCACCCATAATATACTTTATAATTTTAAGACACACATGTGCCCTATGAGGAGGAATGTGTACCCATAGGATTCCATCTTCCATATCATAAATACATTTGGCATGTCTATATAGTGTCTCCATATCCTCCTTTTTCCTTAGTTTACCCTTAAAAATATTTAAACCCTCTTCCGTTAAGATTTTTACCTTCAAAATATTATCCTGTGAGACTTTGATTATGACTCCTCTTATTATCATGACCACTTCCTTCCAAGATCAAGAAAATATAGCCAAAAAGGATCATTTCCTTTACCTTTCTCAATGTAATCATTAAAGCCCCTCTTTCAAGATAAACCAAATAATGTTATTCTTCTCCGGTGTTGATAAAAGGTAGATTCTAGCAATAGTTTTTCTCCTCCCATAATGTTAGCTTCACATTTCAATAAATCTAAAGCCAATTTGGTATAGTGAAATCCTTTTTGTATTGATATACCAAACCCTCCATTAAATTAGCTATGTAACACTCTTAATGTAATTATTTTTACTTCACCCATCTTCTAATGATTTATCACACAAGAAAATCCTCCATCCTTCCTATTATTATATATATGATTATAATAGTAGGAGTAACACTAATTATCACAAAATAAATAAACATTTCCGATTGATTATATCCCCCTTATAATACCCCCACTTACACTCATCCATTATAAATTAGTTTCATATTTTACTTGTTAATTATGGTTACATGTATGTGTATTAGAACCTCACCAATATACCCCTATTAGCAAACTAGTTGGAACAATCATTACCTTCAAATTAGGAGTGGACCCTTTTGATCTCCTTAAAGTATTAAATCGTAATGTTCATGTCACTAATGATTTTATCATCATTCCAACTAAGTTTTGAGGACCTTAATATAATTTATTATATTAAAATATTCCCTTCTATGATTACATTTTGGATGTTGATATCATTTACAATTTGAATGCCATAAATAACAAAAAACTCTTATGCATAATCATTCAATCTACCCATTAACAATGCATAAGCTACAACTAGAGAACCTATGTTATCCATTATCAAACCAATGCTCATCTCTACCTATATTACGTTTACCTTTATCAGCTCCATAAAATTTGAGCTTTACCCACCCTCCGGGATTCTTCCACTTTCCCATCATTCTATCTTTATTCTTATTGTGCATTTCCTTTGTTAGAGAAATGCCTAATTTCTAATTCATTTCTTGGGTTTTCTCCATACTAGAAAATTTAGTCTCATTTTTTGAATTGAAACTTTTTAGATTCTCCTTAATAGCTTCAAAATTCATAAATCCAACTCTAGCAAAATTTATTTTCCTATCATGAAAAATTCTCATTTAGTTATATTTTCCAAATACCCAAAAAAATATGGGGAAGAGTTAGTTTCTATATTTTTTAAGGTTTGGGGATAGGAATGGAGAATCCCATTGAATAATGAAGTTCATGATAGATAAGGGCATAACCCAAAACATATTATCCCTCCCTTTCACACAAGGATAGTATATTAAGAATAGGAAATCCCCTTTTCATAAGGATATTAATAGTTAAAATTTTAGTATGAGAGCCAACCAATAGAATAAGTTAATATTAGGAATAATATTTTTAATCTAGAGAATACCCCAAGGGAATCCATCCTCAATAAGCTTCATCTCCAAGACATTAATTTACTTCACAATATAGTTCCCATCTTTATTAGTGACCATACTGCTCATCCCGCTTACAAAATTGATGAATATAGTAACTACTGAATATTAGGTTAGGAAATCTAGAGAGATGAGATAATATGTTTTTAGTATCCATCCTTCTAATCTATCCCCTATCACTAAAAACTTAGTAGTCTTTAACTCTTTCCCCAATGATTTATTATAATATTAGATCCAAAACATTTCATGGTTCAAGAAATCACAAATGGGACTATAAATATAAGCATCATCCTAAAACAAATCATTTATTTATCCCCAATGTCCCATAAATTAATTTCCAATAGAATCTTATTCTTAACCATATTTTTGCAGATATTAGAACCTCTAGGGAGGTCTCCCGTGTATGTACGAAATGATTCATCCTCTTTACACTACTACATAAAGTGCAAATAACAATTTTTAGTCAAATTTGTGTCAAAATTGAACTTTTTTGGTTTTTCAATGCTTTTTATTTGAAGAATTTGTGTTATGAAAAGTATTGTAAATGTGACGCAACCTTGATTCGGGAAAATTTTAGTGGTGAATATTCGTAATATGGTGAATATTCCATTTTTGAAAATTTTGAAAAGGTGAATTTTCTGGTGCAGGTCAGTGACCTGTTCGCCTAAAAATTACACTTTAATTTTTTTAGGGTCGGCTTCACCTACCCTTGAAAAATATCCCCTATATAATCCTAGATTATTCACCAGGTAGAACACTTCTACTTCAAATTTTGTCAACAATATGATATATCCTGTATTGCAGACGCGCGACAAGGGGGTAAGTTATTGACGCGTGACAAGGAGGGTTTGCAGATATTGACGCATAGTAGACGCACGACAAAGAGTTTGTTGACGCGCGACAATGGGGTTATTTGTTGACGCGCGACACTGACAGATAGTTGACGCGCGACAAGGAGGTACTGTAGATATTGACGCATAGTAGACGCACGACAAACAATTTGTTGACGCGACAATGCGGTTATTTGTTGACGCGCGACACTGATGGATAGTTGACGCGCGACAAGGAGGTACTGCAGATATTGATGCATAGCAGATGCATGACAAAGAGTTTGTTGACGCGCGACACGGATATTTTTCGATGTGAAAGCAGAGGGCAGAGGCTGCAGATGCGTGACGGAGATTTGTTGTCGCGTGTCAAAAAAATGCATTGACGCGTGTCAACAGACCTCATGACGCGCGTCAACAACCTTGTTGATGTGCATCACCGAGGTCCGCATGATGCATGTCAATGTATTTTTTGACGCGCGCGACAAAGAAATCTCCGCCGCGCGTCTGTAGCCTTCTGTTACACCACTTGAAAATCAGGTGAAATTTTTTCATACAACCCCCAAAAAATTCACCTTCCCGCGAAACCGGTTCTGGGGATATTCGCCAGGTATTTTCCACCTTCGATTTCCAAGAGGTCTCTTAAAATGAACCCCGCCTTGATTCAAATTTTTTTTTTTTTCACATTTACACCATTTTTCGCCACATTTTTTTCCCCATATTTTCACCACATTTGTGTCGTATTTAAACCACATTATCCATATGTTTACACCAAACATTCATGACACCAACCATGCCATTTTTGCAAAACCAAGTGGCACAAATGTGACACAAGATGTAATCAATAATTTTTTAAAAAATGTAGTATAATTATTTGGTATATCAATTGACTATTTCACAAACACACAACATATTTGTAAATTTAAATAAAAGTGGTCATATTTTAGAATTACTAGTACATATACTAAAAATTGATATTGAATACTATTTTTACAAAAATAATCAATAAGATTATAATAACATTTACAAAATTAATATAATTTAAATAAAAAAGATATTTTACAAATATAAATTACAATGCTAAAATATATAAAATACATCAAGAAAAATTACATATTTTCTAAATGAATTCAAAGCATTTCTATAATAACATATACCAATTTTCAAACATAAAAGCATGTTTTAGGTAATTTAATAAAAAAAATAGTAATGTAATCTCAAATATGAGAAAATAATTAATTGCTCGTATAATACAATAACATGAATTCAAAATTTAGTTTAAACAAAATCTACTACTATGAACTAGCTCAATCATCAACCACTTAACAAAATCATCATTTAAGAGCTCATTATCATCATGATAATATATGTGCTCATTGTTTGTATTGTTTGGAATGTGATCCATTCCATGCAATGATGGTTTTTCATTGTTGTAGTAAGGATCATCATTGTCATCATCATCATTAGTACTAGCCTTCCAAAATTTCAGGTCATCAACTGAAAGTGATGGTTTATTCACCTATAATGACATTATTTAATATTATCAAAATGCTTGAAATTCAAATTCTATTCAAAAAATATTTTAAATTCAATTTTGTTACCCACTTTATTTTAATAGTTATTTAATAAATTAATGACATCTTACCAACACAAACCTATGAGAGTGTGCCCATTTATTGAGTGCATTGGTGTTCCATCCAAGGTATTTGAGTTGTGTCTGCACTTTTTAGTGGATTTAAATTCATACATCTTCTCCCAAAAATATAAATTCAATTTAAAAATATAGTTGAGGTATGAGTTAATAAATATTATATACCACATTATTTAAATAAACTTACAAATTTGTAAGAAACCTCATCTATGATCATTTGTCTCAAATGATGAGTCACCAACTTCCCTTAACTCATTTTGGTTTGCTGGGATTTTTCATAAATAATTTGGACACCTTATAATTAATATGAATACATAGTAAAATTAGAATTAATGAATACAATGATTTTTTTTTTTTTTTGCATTTATAATATATTTATTTTTCCAAATTACTAGAATCCTATTTTGTGTCCTATTTTAGCCACTTTTCTCATTGTATCTTCCACAAATATTCACGCATGCCTACAAGTAATTGTGCTAGTCTCTCCTAGTGTGTATTACCCCGTAATTCTCCTACACATTAATTTTTTTAAAAATATATATAAAGATAGAAATAAATAAAAATAATCATTTTAATTTTTTTATCATACCCATATATCTCACCTCATCCAATTAAGAACCTTTGTTACAATTTTTCAATAACACCCATATTATAGTGGGTGGTACCAAACTCTTTTTGTAGTAGATGAAACCGCTTTATTGGTTTTATTTTATATTCCATGTGGAAATTTTTAGAAATATAATACTTATTTCTTGCATTAGAATTCCTATTTTGAAGTACCTAAAAGAAAATTATGAAATTAAATAAATTTAACATTTTGATGATTTTCATAACATGTAAAAAAATTAAACTAATACTTACTTGCCATGAAAATCTTGTAATATTTTCATGTCATAGTTCACATACAATTTCTCATGCAAACTCCCCACACATGATACTTTTACTAAGTGTTAGATGAGATGGTTGGTCCTCCTTAAAATTAGGTGGAGAATTTTTATTCCCTCGATTTCTATAGGAAACACCTCCTCAATACTTGTGGGGATAGTCTCCAATCGTTTAAATTGATGAGCACCATATTTAGGAGGTTGCATAAAATATATTGGCACAAAATAAAATGACACGAGAAGACAATGATATGTGATTATATAATAAATTATAAAGTTCAAATAATTTGTAAAAATGACTACAATAATATAGAATAAAATAATTTACCTCCTTTCCTTCCTTGAAGCAGTGAAACAAGATAGGTTGTCTAAAAATGTCACCACTTCTAAATCATCGATCACGAGATGTATAAGGTTGTGAATACACCGTCCTTAAAGAGGAGTATATGATATTATTGTTGGTGGTTAAACTTGCACCCGTATCTCGGATCTCGGAAGAGCTGAGTCGTTTGAGAAAAAATGGAACCGTCTCCAAGTGGGACCTTGCACGCTTGAGACGGATCTTGAGAGAAGGTTGGTTTCTATACCTACCTCTAATGCTATTGCTACTCCTAATGCTAAAAGAAAATCCTAAACTAAACATGATAGGGACCAGGATAAAATGATGTGCGAAAGAGGAAATCCTAAGCTAAGGAAGGTAATAATGCCGTAAAGAGGGTCGATCACTCTCCACAAGGGCGCAAGAGACATAGAGGGAGTGAAAGAAGAGGGCAGATGACACGCACCACGAGATCAACATGTAGGCTCGGACTTCCAAAGCAAGCACAACACATGAAAACATGACTTGTAAGACAAGGAGATGCACAACATGTGAGAAAACACAAATAGAGAGACAAGATGCAATGCAAACGAGAAAGGGAAGACACGAGTTCCACAAAACATAATTTTATTGGTTAAGGGACGCACACAATCATTTAAATTCATGACGGGGAGGCAAGAATACATTGCGAGAGATCGTGCCAAGGTCTAAAACCCATGAGAAGTCAACCACCATTTTGGCATGGTGCCAAGATAATGAGAGAATCCTTTTACAAACTAGAACTCTGCTATTTATAAAAGGAGAGAAAAGAAGGAGAAAAGGAGGGAAACTTAGATTCAAATCTACAACCACCAACAACAAGTGATAAATTCCTAAAAATCCACCTATAAGGCTATTAGATGCACTTCCCCATGTTTGTTTGGTGTGTGGAAGAAGGAAGAAAGAAAGATTTGATTGAAATCAGTTGTTGAGGTTGATTAGATGTGTACATTGATGATCAAAAAGACGTTTCCCTATTTTTGCCTACCAAATCCTACCTAGATTTGAATTTGAATAGTCCAATGTGTAGCTTGTGTCAACAACTCTCTCGATAAGCCCAAGCGTATGCCGATTTGAGAACCGTAGTAGAAGTTATGACTGTTAGAAGTCTACAAGTCACTTTGACACGCAATGACATGTGGCGTGCACTGATTGAATGAGGAAATCAGCCAACTTATATAGATTTGGTGCCCTGTTGGCATGTTTTGATAGGTTATGTGTAGCACACTCAAGTTTGATAGATGATTTGGCATAGTGGTCGACACGAGAAGACACATGAAGTGAAAGTGAGAGGCACAAAGATGCGTGTGCGCGAAGGACAAACACGCCAATGCAACATGCGTGGTAGGAAAGAAGGCATACTTATAGAAGGAAAGTATGGAAGCAGGCACTAAAAGATAGGAAGAAAATGGGTGTACAAGAGGAATGCCAGGGACTTAGCCATTTTGGAAGACAAGTCTATAGAGGTGCATGTAAGGAATGTGTGACAAGGTAGGAAAGAGAGAAGGTGCATAGAGGGAAGGCGCAAAGGGGAAATGGAAGGAGATTGAAGATGTAGAGGGATAAGAAGGAAGGCGTTTAAGGGTGCATAGAGGAACTTCAGCCAAACAAATTGTGACAAGGGGTCATGCTTAAGTGTGTACAACTCCGAAAAGTGAAACATCAGAGTTAGAATAAAATATAAGTTATCCAAATAGCTAGGAGAGTTATTTGGATAACAATTATAAAATAAATTAAAATTTATGATAAATTAAAAACCCCAATAAATTATAAAAATAATTTTTGAACATG
Source organism: Taxus wallichiana var. yunnanensis (assembly GCA_018340775.1). Classification (NCBI taxonomy): domain Eukaryota; kingdom Viridiplantae; phylum Streptophyta; class Pinopsida; order Cupressales; family Taxaceae; genus Taxus; species Taxus wallichiana. The sequence goes on along the minus strand of CM031243.1, from coordinate 218,156,678 downwards.
ACTACAAATATTATAGAATAAAATAAAATATTACCTCCTTAGCTCCCTTGTAGCATGTGAAACAAAATAGTTTTTTTCGATAATCTCATCACTCAAATACAAGACATATTTGAATCTCGATGTCCATGATATGATTTTCGAGGCACATGACTAATTTCATATTAGGGCTATAGTTCTCCACTATATCTCATGTGGCATCTTCACAAACACTTTTTCTACCACACCCACACTATACGCAACACCCTTTTCATATAAAATGACCAATGATCAAATAGTTTCTTGCTTTTATATGCCTAATGTTAACAAACAAATAAATAACAACAATTTATTAAATATAAAAACTATAGGTTTTCTTGTATAAAAATAATTGTTGGGGTTTGTTATGAATTGGCTACATTTTTTATTTTGTGAGGATTCATTGTTTTTATTCATAAGATTTTTTTTTCTTTTTTGAGGAATTGTTTTTTTTTGCTACGCTTTGTTTATTTTTCTAGGTTTTTCTATTTATTTTTAGGGTTTATTTTCTTTTCATAGATTTAATTATTTTGGCTAGTATTTTCTTCAATTCTATTAGTTTATTTTTTTGTCTAGGGCCAATGTTTTATTTTCATAGTTTTTTTGTTAGGGTTTGTTATATCATGTGGGATAGGGTTTATTGTTTTCTAAGATAGGGTTTGTTATTTTTTACTATAATTTTCTTTTTACTCCTTTTTTGTTATTTTTGGGCTAGGGTTATCTATTTTTTCTAATGTTTGTTGTTTATTCCTAATTTTGAATTTTTCGTTTCTACAAATTTATATTTTTGTTAGGATTAATATTTTTCTATAAAATAAATCTCTAAAGTATGTAAAAATTGCAATAAAAATCATGTACATACCTCTCTTATTTTCTACATGTAGTATTCCTCCTCTTCCACCACCTCCTCATTATAATTTTTTTCCTTCTATCTATATCATGTTCCTCCTCTTCAAAGATTATGTATAGGAATTTTATCCATGCCATTCTTCCATTTTCTTATTCTTTCACACACAATTTTATTCCTTCATCTTTCCCTCCTCTACCTAAGTTCCCTCATTTGCATTTGACCCTTGATGTGTGTCTAACACACCATCTTGTTTTGATGATTTTATAGAGTACATGTACTAACAATAATAAAAAGATAGGTATGATCTCATCCCTTTTATTTATAAAGTTAGGGATTTCTATGGAGCAAATGTGATTCTAATAAAGCACCACATTTGTGCCATAATTATGTCATAATATTATATTTATACTTATGTCCAAAATAACATCGAAAGTGAAGGAAAAAAATGAAACACAAATCGACATGAATTCGACACAAATTATGATGTTTTTTACACTATATGTAGTAGTGTCATTTCCTATATAGGCCTTAGTAAAACTGGTTCAAATATCATCATAATTCAAAAATCTCCAACATAAGAATCTCCTTGAATTTCCTAAGAATGAAACCTCCATACTATTTGGGAAGGGTCATTTTTACCAAGACACCAAGGGAATCCATTCAAATGAAATATTTTTTTGAATTTGTTCAATTATCATAAGAAATTTTCCTAGAATCTTGAAAAGAGACATGAGGTAAAATAGAAGGATTTGAACAATAATCTTTAGATATTTCATTATCTTCCTAAGGAAGAACAAAACTTTTCAACCCTCCAAGCTTTTGTTGGAACATGTTCAATAAATAATCATAGTATATATATTATATATTTCCTTTGAACAAGGAAATTTTGAGGTAAGTAACACTCGATTTTGGATTTAAAACCCCTATATGTTTGAGATTATTAGTTGTATAAAATGAAGAAAATTAATGAAAAATATAAAGCTTTTAATCAAGTTACAAACTAACCCAATAATTACCCATAGTCTTGGAGAAGGTTTTTTTATTATTTTGGCCTCTTGAATATTATCTTCCCTAATGGTGAAGGTTTTATCAAAAGACTACTATTTTGTAATGACATTAATATTTGGGGCTAGTTGTAGATCCTTAAAAATATCTAATGGTGTAAAATGACATTAATATTCGTGGTCATATAGAGTATACCCACAAAATCATACACTTTAAACACTATGTAGTCCCGATCCCGATACTACTATTTATAAGGTTTTTGAGTGAAAAAAGTACTAATAAACCCTTGTCTTTTGGCCATCTTAATTTGTTTTCTTTCTTCATTCCTGACATTTTACACCCACATGCCCAATCTATTTCAGTCATCTTCTGTTATTTTAGCCTCGATTTGTGGCACCCAGCTAATAGTGGGGCGACCATAGGTGCCCTGGTCCCATGAGGGGTGCCCGATCCTTTTGAACTTTCCCGCCACTTTTAGGCTATTTCTATCCATTTTAGGTCTTTATCTTTTTGGTGGTTGGCCATTCCGGGTTAATTACAAAATTAGATCAAGATAACACTATAAATATAAAGTTATAAGACCACGATGAGGGACCTAGGACTAGTCACTACCATCATCCATCTACAGTTACATCCATTTATTGCATTGGAGATCACTTGCATACACATAGCTCCATCAAAAGGCATAAGGCTAGGATATCTGCATCACACTTCATAGGCGGAGGGATTCTATTCTATTTCAAGAACACATTGTATTACATTTTCTAAATCTAGTTATTGCTCTCTACTTCACAAAGTGTGACTGACACAAGAATACCTAGGGAACATTATGCACACACTCAACATAACTACATTTGGGTCTGAAATGTAGTGCAACGATCAGTTAGTAAGCCCACTATTATGGAAATTGAGGTCAAGATGACCCATTCATTTGAATTCTAATTTTTAAAGGGTTTTTATACTCCTATTTGGTATTTTACTGAGATCTTCTATTCATATTGGAATATCAATGCCATCCTCAAGGGATATGGAAAACTTGATGCAACAAACAACGAGGGTTTCAGACCATCTATCAAACCTATAAAAATTAGTTTCGAAGCTTTTGTATAGACTAGGGAACCCATTTTGCACTAGAGTGCCCATAAATGCCCTAGTCCCTCTCTAGAACTCCAATCTAGTAAATCAGCCCAGATCCATCCTTTTTGGGGCTTCTACATAGTCATTCCTTCTTCTAGATTCTATAGTCACCTTCGCGACACAGTCCCACGAGATTCTCCTATTCAAATGATATCTTTCCTCTTATTTCTTACACATTAGGGTTTGTATTTTCATTAGATTAGTTTTTGGTCATTTACATACTTCTTTACTACATTTACAACTATTCATAGGTTATATTAACTATAGGGATATTCCACATTTTAGTTATTCATTTTTATGAACTCGATATTCGAATCCACCTTTGTTCTAGGTATTTTCTCATCTTTTCTATCATGGATTATAATATATGTCAAGTCTCTTTGCTTGAATTGATTCAAATGCACCCATATTGTAAGGAAACTCTTAAGAAAAACCTAGAGACTATGCATCTTCCTATCAACACGTTGCCTACCCAAGTGAATGCTATTTTTGGTCATCTTTTTGAGTACTCTCTTCATTCAAAATCTAATCAATCTATTTGAAAATCCCTTTAAGCTTTTCATTCTTTGTTTCAAGATAAATTTTAGGCCATGGAATCCACAATTACATCTCTTAGATCTGATATCCAACATCTTAAGGATTCTTCTCGGGATCTTGTTTTTTCTCCTTCTACATCCCATCTTCATTCTATGTATTCTACATGTGCTTATATTAGTGTCACTTAAATCTTACACCCCGCACATCTCAAGTTTACAATCAATGATACACAACACAATATTCTTCTAAAACTCATAACTCATCAATTAATAAACTTTGCATCTACTCATTTTTATCTTCTTCATTGGCTTGTAAAATATCAAGGTCTTCTACATCGCAATTATCAGAAAATCAATGTACATAATGACAATGATTGTTATTCTTTAAAATACGTAATCAAGTATCTTGATCATCAAGGTTTCATTTCATTCACCGCACAACGTTCTATTACATGGTCCTCTCCACATGTTACATCTCAACAGGGTTTTTAAATATGATTTGTCTAATGAGCACCATGCCATAATTTCTAAGGAAAGTCCATAACCGCCAAATAAAAAACCCCTCAAAATTGATACAAAACCTCTTCTCAAGTCATCTACATCATCACCAAGTCAACATAAGAAACCTATTTTAAAAATTAGTGTAACACCACTTCCTCTCAAGTCATCCAAAAATTACCAAGTGAAATTACATAACCACCTCTCAAAATCATTCCACCTTATTCTCACATCAAGTCTTTTGCAGTGTCATCAATCCCACATAAGATAAAACCAATCACTTTTTTCAAAGCTACTACTCCTACTGATGAACAAGACACATATCAAATTCTTCCACCATCACATGTTATTACCATTTCTTTTGCCTATTATTGTGTTGGTCCTCTCTCTTATCATGACACATACAACACTCTCCCATAATGAGATGGAACCTCTCGAGTCTTTACATAGATATCCACCATCATAATACACTTGGGGGGCATCACACTTACCCTCCTCTAACATTCACACACATATTATATTCACATCACTTCACACCTAGATATTTACACACAACATACACCAATATCATTACTACCCAATGACACACTCTTGTGCTTTGGTTCACACTTGACCGTTGGGAGATTACTAAACATGAACCCCACACACTGCACTATAGGACTTACACACTGCATCTACTCACATATTACATATCATAAACCATACATTCTATATTTCATCTATAACATTTTGACATTTACGCATTTACACATCTTATATCATGTCAATATTCATTATACATACTTGCATGTAGCATTCCATACTACTTCTCATACATACTACTTTTAGTCTACACTGTACATTACATCTTATATATCATACATTCCACATTCTACTCATCACATGGTCATCTATTGTCACACATACTACATCATCTTCTATGCAATGAACTTAGTAACCTATTACACACTTTAGTTCCTTAGTCCATCCTCAACTTTTGAGGGTTTACAAATCAAATGGACCTTACACTCATCACCCATTTACTATTATAACTTTCGTCATGTGATGTTTATAACCTAGTGACATACGCTTTAGACTAAATCATCACCTATTCTATCATTTTGTAGTGGTATACACCTTATGTTAAATCACCACTCCCTCTTTTCATCTTCTAATGATATACGCTTAGGGATAAATCATCACTCATCCATTCATCTTATAGTGATATATGCTTAGGATAAATCATCACTGACACATTCAACCTAGTCATGATATACACTTTAGATATAGGGTTCACACACACACATCATCACTAGGATGCATCTCATCACTACACCTACACATTCATCACAATGTGTTTGACACACACTTCACCATTTACCAATGACGCATTCTCGTTTATAGTTCATTCTTGATCGTTAAGGGGGAAAAATAAATGAACATCACTGTATACAATTCAATTCACTCAGGGGGCACGCGAATCCTATCACTCCATTTTTCATTCCATTCCATCCATCCACAACATACTACATACTATGGTTTCTCTTACTCTTGCTTACTTTTTCTTGTTCATGGTCACTTTATTACATATGCTAGTTAGCTTACTTATATGTCATTTATCTATATCATCCACACATGCACGTTCATGTATTTTTCTAGTTGTGATCATAGATATCTTACATTCTTCATGAATCCTCTCCTTCTACCCTTCCTACACCGTAATCGAGGGCATCCATATTCGTCTCTTCTAGGTGTTATTGTTTCATTTTGTACTTAGCACTTTACATTCCTTTCTTATACACACTTTTGACATACTGGGTTATCTTTCTAACATGTTAACGGGTGCTTGATGTGCAAATTTTTTTATGTAGAGATATTTTATTCCATAATTTTTTGTTAAATTATTTGTTATTATTTGCTTATTTTATGCGGGTTTTTTCCCTATGTTTGGTGTGCACACTTATTTATTGTATGCAACCATAATGGTATTGCATGTCTTGCGACATCGTGAGTGGTGTCCCACATTTGCAACCCACTTTGTGTGGCTTACTCTATCTTCTTGCGTGTTTACATTACTACTTTTCTTGGTAGCTTATACATTATTTGCATAGCTTATACATTATTTTCTATATGCATGCTTATTCTTACTAACACTTGTCTTTAGCTAGCCATCCTTATTTGTGCGTACCTTGGCTTCTACCAAACACATGAACTTCCCCGTAAGGAAACGTTTATGGTTCATGAGGATGGTCCTCTTTTGGGGCCGCATTATCCTATTAGTGACATCGCATGCACCCCTAAAGAGGGGGCATAATTTGGGGTTTTATAGTCTATACAACACATTTACACTGGTTCGATTCAAGGCACTTTTGCCATTGGAATTGTGGGTTTACATACAATGAGTGAGTTCAGACTAGTCTAAAAATCCATACATAATGAATTTTACAGACATGGAGTCCTTAGCATTCTGGGAAGTAGTTACAGGCTTGGAGGTTATAATGGGTGTACCTCCCTACACTACTTCAGCCAGTGGCATTGGATCGCCCAAAAAAGGACAATACAAAGATCTCTTCACACATAGTTTAGGGAAGCAGTTAAAGGTTGGAGGACATAGAGCATTTCCTCCCTATACTTCTTCACCTATGGCGTTGATCGCTAAAACAACCTTGTAGTACATGATATCCTTCTACACTCTTTCTCTTGACATGGATTAGGTGCACATGTTCCATTTACATTTTTCATTTGCGTATTTTACATTTACAAGATTTTTACATACATACACATGCATATTTTACATAGCATTAAGTTACACATGCATACATACATATTTGACTACTTGATCATTTTCTCCTTACAAGTCCGATCATATGAGAAACAAACAGTCAAATGGGGGCAATAACAACAACAACAACTACTACTACAAATGGGGGCAAAACCAACATCTTGCGAATACACACACACACTAACAATTCAACTACATCAAACACATTAGTAATTACACGCGTGTTTCCACCCTAGGTTCACTCTCATCACTTTTTTGCGTTTTTTCATCTTTAGTTTCCACGCTCCATTATCTTTTTGTCATTCCACGCTTTTTTTAGTCCTTCAACGCGCTTTTGTACTAAAATCCTCATGGACATCAGTATGCATCTCTATCTTCTTTATGTTATTGAGATTTCCCATCACCAAAATAAAGTGGGGAAAATGTAGTCACAAAATCATGCACTTTAGACACTATTTAGTCCCGGTCTTATACTACAATTTAGAAGGTTTTTGAGTGAAGAAAGTACTAATTAACCCCCTTCTTTTAACCATCTTACTTTGTTTTCTTTCATCATTCTTGACCTTTTACACCCACATGCCTAATCTGTTTCGGTCATCTTCAATTATTTTAACCTTGACTGGGGCACCCCGCTAGTATTAGGAACCCATGGCTATCATAGTCCCACTAGGGGCGGCCCGATCCTTATTGATTTTTGCCACCACTTTTGGGGCTCTTTCTATCCATTTTAGGTCTTTATATTTTTGGTGGTAATCCATTTTGGGGTTAATTACAAAATTAGATCAAGAGAACCCTATAAATATAAATTTATGAGACCATAATGAGGGACCTAACATTAGTCACTACTATCATCCATCTAGAGTTGCATCCATCTATTGCATTGGAGATCACTTGCATCCACATAGCTCCATCACAAGGCACAAGGCTAGGACATATGCATCACACTTCATAGGGGAGGGATTCTATTATATTATATGCACATATTCTATTACATTATTACATCTAGTTATTGCTCTCTACTTCACAAAGTGTGACTGGAAAAAGAGCACCTAGGGCACATTATGCACACACTCATGAGAACTACATTTGGGTTCGAAATATAGTGTAACGCTTAGTTAGTAAGCCCACTATTATGGCAGTTTAGGTCATTTCAACCATTCATTTGTATTATGTTTTTTAGGGTTTTGATACTCATATTTGGTCTTTTGCTAGTAATCTATTCATCTTGGAATATCAATGACATCCAAGTAAAGATATAGAACTGATGTGAAAAACTATGAGGGTTTTAGACCATCTTCTCGTACCTATAAAATAAGTTTCTGAGCTTTTACATAGACTAGGGCACCCATTTCACGTACTCAAAGTTCTTGTAAGTACCCCGGGTCCCTCTCCGTGTTCTCCAGTCGGTGAATCATCCCAAATCCATCCTTTTTGGGGATTTTGCACAGTTGTTCCTACTTCTAGATTCTCCAGTCACCTCTGTGACATAGTCCCACGAGCATCTTCTATTCAGCCAAGTTATTTCCTATCATTTCTTACACATTAGGGTTTTTATGTTCATTAGATTATATTCTTGGTTCATTTACATACTTCTTTACTTCATTTATTTACTACATTTACAAATTTTCATAACTTAGATTAACTATAGGGAATATTACACATTTTATTTAATCATAAAGACCCTTAAAATATCTCTTTTATTATCTTTATCAAATATTCTCCCAAGTGTTTTATCCCTGATAATAAAGAGATAAGGGGGTTAAAAATCCCCTAGAAAATATCTCTCTCTTTACAAAAATAATTCCATTTTGGAACCCGTTGATGAGAACTAATAATTTAGGAGTGGATATGTAAGACAAAATCATATCTATAAATTTCTGTAAACCCTAATTTGATTAAAATATTCTCCAAGAAACCCACAATATTATGTCATAGGATTTACTCATTTCAATTTTATAAAATATTCCACATCCATTATAATTATCACTAGAGTGGATATATTGATGAATATATAGTATTATCTAGGATTTATTTATCTTCCATAAAGTCCCCTTGATGTTCAAAGATGAACATTGGAAGAATACCTTATATTTGAAGGTATAGAATCTTAGATAGAATCTTAGATAGAATCTCGTAAAAGGTAATGAAAAAAATTATATGGTTTGAATTATTCAACTTGTAAAAAATTATTGGAAATGAGAACTTATAAACAGTAATTTTTGTAAATTTCCCTTTACAATGTCATGTTTGATCATGCTCCCTTCCTAAGAAAAAAATCTCACATTCATAAATTAATGAGTTTATATCTCTATCTCGCTAGTGAATTGATTATACTTTACTATTATTTGTCTTATATTATAGGAATAATATATGATAAAATTAATAAGTAACATCTATGATTCATGTCCAAAATTTTGTTTTAGTTTTCTCCTTTCTAAAACCTGTATAACTAGGTCAAGATGTGGGGCTCATTTTTATCTAACTCGTATGATCCTAGATCCTCAACTTCACCGAATATTTTTTCAATTTAATATCTTCTTTGGGTAATTTCATATTCCTAGGACCAGCCTTATTAGAATATTTCATGTAAGGAAGGCTATATAAGAAATTTAATGTCACTTTATAACTCATCGTGCACTTTTGCAAGATCCTATAAAAACTATCATTCCAAAAGAACTCGATGGGTTCCTAAATATACCCAAAAATTTTTCACATTAATTATATTAGTCCCTACTACATGTTTAAAGCAATCGACCAATTCAAAAGTATTTCTCCATTTTCAAGAATGAAAAAATTATAGATCTATTTCTTAGCAAGATAAATTTATCTATAATCTTTATTCAAGGGTTTTAGGCAATAAAGGGTTAAGTGATGTATCCGAGGCACACCACATCAAATTCCTATTACACTATACAATTATCCTACTATATTAGTGTCAAGAGATGTGAGGAACCCCTAGGGTGGTTAAATATTCATGTTTTCAAGAGAACCTAAACAACTACACGAGGCTTGATCCCCCAACAAGGGTTGTAGTGTAGCACTTGGATTGGTTCAAAAAATAGAAATATGACCACCAAGGGTATTCCATCATTAACCACACACACACATGGTTTCTCCTTTTCATTTTATAATTCTATGATGAAAGGTTTTGCAAGTTTCTAGCGTTTCCTCATTGTTGCAAGTGATTATAATTCATCATGAAGTTGTGTGCAAGACATACATACAATTAAGGCCATGTACATACCATAAAAACACATAATAAGTTTCAAATATATTTTCAAAGTGTTCAAGATAGTTTGGTTCAGGGAGAGGACCATACAAATTTGGTTTAGAGTGTATAGTAATTTATGTTCCTATCCCTTCTTAATTTTAAGCTCCAATATTTACACCGAATCACTTCTAGTTTCTAATCTACTCGCTCTATCATCTTACACATCTATATAATCTCTTTCCTACCATATATAATAAATTTTATCCCTCCTCTTATGTATTTTTGAAATCACCTATAATTTATTAGTTGTTACATGTATGAATGCATTATTCTAATTATGAATGATTAGTTTTAAAATTTAACTAGATCGTAATAGTCCACTTGTTGTAAACCCTTTCACCCTTCGTATTGTAATGCATTCACATAACACGTAATTTAATTAGGTGTAAAAATTTAGGTACATGACTATTGAATTGATTTTATTTTTCAAACCTTTATGTGTTATTCTCCTATTTTGGTAAATCATAGCTCCAAATCGTATGGATCGTTATCGTCATTTATTTCTCTTTTGAAAGGGTTCCAACCCTTCTATGATGGAATCTACTTTCCTCCAATCAATTCCATTCTTCTCTTGTATGTGTGGACTAGGAACCATTTTATGATCTTGCACATATTAGAACTAATGTATCTTACTCACACGATCCGTAGACACTAAAATTTGGTAACTTATCTTTTTGCAATTATAAGTTTGAGCTTGTATCCTTTTAAAAAAATTACACATTCACAATCCAATATCCTCATCTCTCTAGTCATTATACAAGTTGCTTATGTTTACACAAAGCTATGTCGTCAATTTTGGGAATATTATTTAATCGAATAAGCATAAAAACTCTTATATTCATGATATGTATTTCATTGTAGATGTTTCTCTCTCCTATCTAAAATTGTATAGAAGGATTAGAATGTGGGGCTAAGTCTTGTATGACTTGTAGGCCCCCTTATAAATAAATGGATCTTATTTAAATGCTAAATTATTCTTTGGGTAATTTCATCTCTCTAGGTTCGGACTTATCATAATATCTCACCTATAAAATACTATATAAGCAAGTCATTATCATAGTATAACCAACTTGAAATTATTACAAGCTATTATTGTAAATATCATTATGAAATCACTCAAATGGTTCCTAAATATTCCTAAATCATCTACACATCATCTAGATAAATACCTACTATAATTTTAATGTACTCAACCAAGTCAAAGAATCTAGCTTAAACCATATAAAAGTAGAAAAATATCATAGATACATATCCTAAGCAATAAAAATTCACTCCAAGAATTACACAAGGAATTTAATTAAAGACAAGAGTTAGGTCACATAGTTGAGGTATGCCACATCTCAATAATACTACATTGGGTGAAGTATATACTATGTATTTATCTTGTTATCTTAGTGTCAAGAGACATCAACGAACCTCTAGGGGTTGGTTAGATATACACACTTACAAAAGAACTTAGGCTAACTACACACGAGGCTTGATTCATAAAACAAGGATATGTAGTACAATACTAGGATTGGTTTAATGGTTTGGATTCTTACTACCCAAGGTGGTCCAACCTCAAAATCACACACTGCTTTTTTTTCCTTTGGATTATTAATTCTTTAAAGAACATTTTTGTAGGTTTCTAGGGTTTTTAATTTGTTACATGTCATCACAGTCGTCCCAAAGTTGTGTGAACAAGATCAAAACACAATAAACACCATTTTTAGACAAGTGAAGAACCCAAAAAATTAGAGTTCAATTATCTCTTGATATGAAATATTATAGTCCTTGTTATAGACTATATTATCCCTCCATAGGCCATAAAATTTTTATATGATCACACACCTACACATTTTCTAGTTCTAGAATATTTTTGCAAAATATAAATCTCTAGATATTCCTACTCCATTACACCACACACCAAAGTCACTCCGAAATCATCCTAGATAGATAATTATATATCTCCTCTCATATTTTGAAGGAGTTTCTTATCATTTATCAATTATTTAATTCATTTCAAGATTGAATGCATTATTTTGGTCATGCATATATGATGTTGGAAGTTAATTAGATCATAATATTCTACCTTTTCTATCAATTATACCATTCTCTAATGTTGTGTATCCCATAAAAACTCTCTAAAATATAATTATGACATAATTTTTTTCAACCCTACATACTCATCAAACTTATTTCTCAAACCCTAGTGGCCATGTGGTTTTTATTTTAATATTTACTAATTGTTTGCTATATATCATGATGCCTAATTTCATACATCATTTTCTACATTTATATTTCTTGACCAATAGTCCACTCCATTTCCTTTGTGGAAGCCACAATCCCTCTAATAATTCTCATTCTTCACCTCATTTAGAAAAGGGCAATCCATTTTATAACTTGTTACATATGGGTACTCGTGTAGTCTCACTATTATAAGAACATTAGTACTTCTTTTACTACCTCATCTATATAACACCTTTCGTCATGTCAAAAGTTCACTCATCACCCTTGCTTTCCCAAATGGTGCTTCAACAATTTATTTTTCATAACCTTGTCTCTCTTCCTCCATAACTTAAGGTTGATATTAGTGTACTTCGAATTAACAATTTTATGTTAATGAAGATTAAAACTATCATCGATTTTATGGCCATCCTAATACTTTATATCTTAATCTTGACCACGTTATACAATATATCCTTAATGAGGGTATTATTGAATTTATAGATGTACCTCAATAAAAACTACTCACATAAAGGCTTGAATGCATAAATGTTATTATTAGATCAATACACCCTCCTTTGATGGGTCTCTTAATTATCATGTGGTGCCCTTCCATTTTCTTATGATCCATTAATGGATGCTCTCCTCACATAAAATATAGCTTTTGTTTTATTAATGGTAAAAGGATTTTTGATCGGGATCCTACCCAAAGATACAAAAGGCCCATGCCATAATATAACAAAAAGGAAAAGAATAAGTACAAAAAAAAATCATAACAAAGATACAAAGAGAACCGTATCTCAACCAAAACACAATCAAAGAAAAACTACAACAAAAATCGACAAAATTATAACATCAATCCAAAAAGAAACCATCCGGATCACCTTGAAGAGAAGAAACTCAAGTGAAACTCCTTCATGACCTTGAAAAAGGTCTTATTGACATTCTCCAAGCTACTAATGATGTCTTTAAATATAGTATCCTTCTTAGATTTTTCTTTTCCCTTGATCTCCACCAAATGACGAGTAATGATCGTGAGAAGATAAATATTACCTTTAAGGATATAAATGATGTCACATTATTTTCTCCCGGGGTAAGTGCATGAAGTTGGTGGACAATTCTGTGGACATAAAAACCCAAAATTAAGGAACCGTGATCATGGTTTACATACCGCGATCGTGGTTCCTAAATTCTAGGTTCGGTAATTACCGAACCTAAAACTGTGATTGCGGTTATAAACCGCGATCGCGGAACTCTGAGACAAAATTTAGCAGTCTCGTGATTCCTTATTTTCCCCATTTTTCATTTCAAACCATGATTTTTCGTAAAAAAAACGCGTTTTCACTCACACTTTCAATACCACCTCAAAATTTCTCATCAGACTTCTGGATAGCGATAGATTCAACCATGCCGCCAAGACGAGGAGGTAAGTCCCCGATTGTAATCATTTTTTTACATTTTAGGTTTTTTTTTTGCATTTTCATGGGTTTTTTGAAATGTTTGTTTATGTATACAATTTTCTTGTTTTATCAGTTGGTCGGAAAGCTCGAAATCATGAAAACCATCAAAACATTCCTAAAAAGCCACCGAACATTCCTCAAAACCCTCCGAACATTCCTCAAAACCCTCCTCCAAACATAGATCCGCCTCCTGTGGCTCCTTCTGTCCCCACTGAGCTAGCAGGAATGCAAGATAATATCATTGGAAGAATCCAAGAAAATAAAATTGTCATTGAGAACCTAATTCAAACTATAAGACAAAATCATGCTACAAATCCATCCCACATGAATTTAGCCAATACATTGCAAACATTGATTGGTGAAGTCGAGTCTACAACCAACAAAATACATAGATGGAACACCTTTAGAAGTGACTGTAGGCGGTGGTATGAGGATAAACTATCCCATGCGGCCATCAAAGACAAAAAAATTGGAAAAGACCTCATTTGTGCATTATTTACCGACTCTAGAACTAATGCCCCCAGTAGTTACTTGCAAACGGTTCCTAATCCATTAGTGCCATGATGACAGAATCAAAAATAATTTTTGGGACCGATGGTGGATGGTTTTGATTATCCACCATGCAACAACAATGAGGTTCCTCTTTATTTTTCAAGAAATTATATTGCGAGTTCATGCTCAATGAGGTCCCGAATTATTTTGAATTTTTGAATTTTTTTGGTCAAGGAGGTGGCTCGCACACAGAGCATACCTAGTGCACGCGTAGGTCAACCTAGGACCCCCATGCCCCAAACCCCCAATGCCTTCGAGTTATCCCTCCTATAGTGAAGGAGGTTATGGAGATTAATACATTGCATGCATTGAGGAGCTCACCGACACTCTCACCCAAAGATAGTGACCGGATTACATCCGGTGGTGTTGGTGGAGGCACCATTCTAGTGCACCACACCACTATGGATCATGTGGTGCCATATGCACTACATGAGACGAGACATAATTTTCTGGTTCACATGATTTATTTTCTATAAATGAGATGTTTGGGAATGTTTTTAGAACTGGAGCCACCGATATTGGTCTTTCACAGGTAAATTTCAAATAAATTTAAATTATATATATATATATATATAAATTCACATTGATATATATATATATATATATATATATGATTGTATGTCATGTACATACATGTAAAAACTAATTTTTTATTTTATTTTAAATAGCAAGAGTCGGTGAAGGAAACATCCGGCATCGACATGCTAGCTATCATCAAGGTCAAGGCGTGTTTCAAACGTAAGTTTTAAGTTGTCTGAAAACTTACATTTTTAATTTCATTTGATTGCACTAGATTATTATTATAATTTATTTCACGTGTATGTTCTACATGTATTAATATTTTTCTCTTTTATACACAGGAGCCTTGTGGGTCATCATCTGATCAGGGAACTGAGGCTACTGCCACACCTCACATGAGTTTTACGCATGTTAGTAAATCTCTTTACACTTTGTTTCTAATTACCGGAAGTTCACGTGGATTACATGCTTTGACCTCTGTCATGTAGATTTTAATATTGATTTGTACATGTTTTTGTAGAGCTTATGACTCTTTAGAGAGACTCCTCCATATATGCAGATCGGGAGGCTATCAGTAGATACCGCCATAAGCATCTGTAGATCCACTAACCGAGGTACAATTTTTAAATTTGTTAAATTTTGGAGGTTCATTATTTCTTATTAAACTTAAATCTACAATATCAAATTTTGTAGGTATATGTGAAATATTTAATTTGAAAATTAATTATTTGTATGTAGTTTACCCCTCGTGAGTCTATTGTTGTCCCTGCGACACGTCAACAAAAAATTGATAGGGATCATGACATTGCGGTAAGATTTCACATGCATTTTAACTAAATTGTACAAGTTTCTAAATTTTGAATGTATTTTAAAATTTTGGGTGTTAAAAACTTGTTGTTTATGAATGTGCAAGTTAGGTTGCAGGCATGCTTAGAGACACCTAGGACCACATGGATGAAATCCGTAGTGGCATCTCCTTCACTACATCCCCAGGTCATGGACATGCTACTTCTAGTAGGGCGAAGAGAGGGAAGATGTTTCATGAGTAGATTTATAGTCCACCTAGATGTACATATGTGGTAATGAGTAGATTCACAGTCCATTGTATATATATAGCCTTTTGCGACCACATGTGGTCCCATATGTACATTATGACATGTGCTTAGTTTGAGATGTACACATACATTATAAACTTATACATATATATTTTCAGAGACGTGCGTCTGGAGCACACTTTGTTTGATTCTTATATATATATATATATATATATATATCCATGTGTGTTGGTTAAATCATATTTATGACTTTTTCAGTTCTTCTTTAACAAGCAGTGTAACGTGGTTAATCATCATCTTTGAATGGGTATACCAATTTTTCTATATGTTCTTTGTCTTGTTTGTTTACTAATGACTCAAAGAGGATTTCACTATGAGACTTATGTTTGTTTTTCTTGCACTTGGATTTTCAGAAGTAGTCTTGATTTTTCTTATACTCTTTTTATTCAAGTGTTCACACATGTGTACTTTTTATCCAAAGTATGCACAATCATCTAGGTTGATTGGAAAATATTTCTTATAATCCCCCTTCAAAATAGAATCCCTGATTCCCATGAATTCTGCAAATGTCTCATCATTATCAAAGAAATAAATTGGCATGTGAAATTTTTTATTCCAATCTATCGGTTCAGGATATAGTAGGGTAAATTTTCAATTGGATGGAGTATCTAATTATGACAAGGTAAAAAGAACTCAATTAGGAAATATGTTACTTGAGTAAAGATCCTCGTATAGTCTCCATTGGGAATATGCATCGTTGTCAAAATGAGATGAGCCATCCTCATTTTTTGAATAGGTTGTGTCTATCTCATAAGGTGGATCATTATGGGGCCTGATTCCAAGGCCATGTTCAAGTTCAATTTAAAATAAGGAATGGGAATAGGTTCTGGAACCTTCTTTGTGCGTTGATTTTGCATCCTTGAATCCATTATAAGGTCCATGACATATACCATGTAGTGGACTTTAATATACTGTGGATCTTGATGACATGATGACATCATGCCATGGTACCCTAAGGTACCCTCCTAGTGGGATCTTCTATCATATTCTCCTCAGATAGGAGACCACTGGAAATAAACTTCTCCAATGGTTTAGGGCATCTATCTCTAGTGATTTTGAATTGGAAGCATGGTTTTCCACGTGTTATGAGAGACACTGAGAGATCTTATATTAATAAGGCATGTTGAGGACTTAATTTATCATCTAGACCATTCTTTTGATATGTTGCCTCCAACAATGTTAAGGGATTGACCAATGATGGAAATTTCTTATTACAACTGAGTGAGTACATTTGGAACCAAATGTTCTTTGATAACTTTTTTTTTATAATGGGACAACAATATCCACATAAGGACATTCAGAAGTTTCACAAAAAAAAATGTGCAATTCTCTACAATGTGTGAATGGTTCTGGATCACTTGGGATGGTGATTATCTAACCTTCATGCCATAAATTCATACACTGATGGAAGGTGGAGAAAATGGCCTTCATGACATGGATCCATGGGCACCCTAAGAGCATGTTGTAAAGAATATCCAATTCAAGGACAGGGAATTTTTAGATCATGATATGTTGGCCCTACTTATATTGGAACCACTATAGTACCTATTGATTCTCACTCTTCATTATAATAAGATGTGATTATAATAGTTTTTGTACCCAAATCAGTTTCTAAATGGCCTAGTTGTTTCACCAGTTTCAATATGCAGATGTTTAGATAGGACCCGCAAACCACAAGCACTATTTTGATCTGACGATGAGTTACAATGAGCTCTATGTATAAGGGTAACTTTTTCTCTTGGTTATTGCATGGGATTGCATTTTGATGAAAAGAGATATGATCGTTGGAGTTAAGGTGTGTACTAATTTCTTGAAGGTGTGTGAGATCTATTTTTGTCGACACCCCTTAACTCATAAGTGTTTTATATAATATTTTCTTATGAGCAATGGTATATTTTGCAAACGGTGGTCGATGGGAGACGGGATAGCTCATGGTGGGAGTATGATAGCTTGGCAAACCGTAGGTAGTGGGAGTTGATTGGAAGAGCTTGTGAGGTAAGAGACTGTGGAGACTACATTGTAGGATAGAGAGGTGAGGTGAGTGTCGATGGTTAGCTAAGGGGTGAGGAGGTGGGAACGTGGTGACAGATATGGGAGCTCAGGCAGGCTGTAGTGGAGATCTCTGGGTGTGGGAGGGGTTGGTACTATGCCGATTTGGTGTTGAGGGTGAGGGGTTGTGGTGTTGGGATGGAGACAGTGGTCGAGTGGCTTGGGATTTTAATCTGGGGATGAGACAATGGGGTTGTTGGGACGGGAACGACCGAGTGGCTGAGAGAGTAACTCGACGTGTAGGATAAGGTCTCGATGAGTATGTGGAATGAGGTGAAGGAAAATAGGGTGGAGTTGGTCAAGAAAGGGGAGTGTATTTGAATAGTGGGTCCGAGTTGTGGGAAGTAAGTTGGGATGAGCTATGTGGGAATAGCTTGGCCTAGCTGGCCGAAGGGAAGTAGGGGATAGGTGAGGGGGTAGTTTTAGGACAATAATAATAATTTATTTTTTAGATTTTATTTATTTATTATACTCATTTACTATAATTTTTTTAATTATTATTATCTTTTTAATAACAATAACAATAAAACATTATATCAATTATAAGCAACCCAATAACAAAACTTGTGAAAACAATAAAACCGCTTACCTCAAGGTGGATAAAGACTACCAAATGCACTTGTAACACACCGAACTGGTGGAGATAATACTAAAACCTTGCAAACATGTTTAAAAATGAAATATTCACAAAATATATCTAAATAGATGACAAATATGAATCGGGATAATTGATATACTTACATTTAACCTCCTCAAGATGAGTAAAGTAACCAAAAAATGATCGTATCTTGGGTCTAGCCCCACTAAACATGCCAAATGTCAGACAGAAATTTTTTTCTTGAGCGGGGTGAAGACCGATACTGAGAGCCACCAACAACATCGAATGATGGAGGGCTTAGGACCTCAAATGCAGATGTGGATCTATGGGAGCAAAGAAGATAGATGCATGCTATAAAGATGCTAGATCTGTAAAACTGAATCGTTAATTATATCTAGATTGTATTTTCATAATTTACAATCTTGGATGCTTGCATTGTTTTGTCTTGGAACAATTCACATATCGCATCATTCACTTGTGCAATATTCAAACCAATAGATCTATAGGGATTATCTGATAACTTATGGAAAATGTTTTCAAGAGGTAGAGCATGCGTTATTTTAAAGAATATGGTGAGTATACTCTTAAATTGGTAATATGCTCCAAGAATTGTTCTTGTGATGATTATAAGAATAAGCTAGTGAGGCAGGTAGCTAGTTTGGTCTATGACTTGAGGTTTCTTGAATCAGTATATACATATAATGCTACAATGCGTCTGTAAAGAATATTTCACAGGTGAAATGTGTACATGTCAAGCCCAACCATGGCATGTTATGATGCATTCAAAGTGGTCAATCAGGTCTAGAAGTGTGTTTCATTCCAAAATACAAGTATCTGTCTAGTGTCCATTGTGCTACATGACTTGAAATTTTCAAATTTTCTCTAATTTTGTAACCTACATGCCTGTAGGTGTTACTTAAAGTGCTTGAAAAAAATTCTCAATGCCTAATCTTGACAGGAGTACATATATGATAGATTCTTGAAGGTACTCTAGGTGATTTCGTGTGCTAGAAAGGCATTTTTTCGACAAGATGAAGCTAGATTTGGAGGGAAGGTTGATGATTTTATGATAATCAGTTTACAATGATATGAAAAGGAGATTCTATAGAGCTATATGATGATGTGTATGATACAAAACACTCAGGGGGACATTGTTTATTTAAAGGCTTTTGAGGTCTGTGATGAGTGTATTCTCCAAGAACAAGTAAGGTATGAGTCATGAATGCATTATTTCTTCCCAATACATGAAGGCTACAAACATGTGACTAAATCAAGTTTTGGTGCCTAACAAGTAGAGTTGGCCCAAAGATGAAGGTAAGAAGGATCATTTTTCTATAGAGATGACTGTTTTAGGTACGTAGGTCTGGTATAGTGGATTCTTGAAGGTGAAAAAAAAGCTTTTGTGAGGAATGAATTTTTTTGCATACCTACAAGGTGAATGATGGTGCTCTTACTCAAAGAAAAGTTATGATGATGATAAATATCAATGATTATCAACATGTTCAGATCATGCATATGTTATTCCCAGGGGAGCTTAGTGTCTCTATGCTTGAAAAGAGGCTAAAATCAGTTTTTGAGTGAAATTTCAAGATTTTGAGCTTATTTAAGACATTTGGTTGATGTTTCTAATGAAGAGGTGATCCTATCAGGAGGAGAAAGATGAAGAACATGTTGTTAAATGTATGCCTTTGTCATTAATGTAAAAAATGGGGATAAGTATAACTGGTTTTTCATCAATGAAAAAGGGGGAGATTGTTGGCATGTAGTTTCATATTTAAGGTTGTCAAACGCTATATTTTATATTTTATAAGTGTAAGGTTGTCAAACGTTATATTTTACAAACGGTGGGTCATGGCACCAAACCGACTACGCTAGAACATCCGGGTGGCCAGGTGAACACTAGAGGAGGTGGTGTTTTGGTGCACGAAAGGGTCGTTGCTTCCGGGCTACTTCGCCGGGCGTAGTCCCTTAAGAGCCCCGAGACCAAAATATCATTCAACTTCGACGGGTGACTACTCGACTGTGGCACCTAGAGATGCCTCGTCCTAATCCAAAACTTCGATGTAGGGACTCTATACAATGACATCTCTCGGTTTTTTCCTTCTCATTTCGGTGCTCTCGCTGTCCTATCTGCATACAAACGCATAAAATAGTGCAAATGGAGCCAGCCAGGTGTAAGGTTGTCAAACGCTATATTTTGCAAACGGTGGGTCATGGCACCCAACCGAATATGAAGACATTTCCGGGTGGCTAGGTGAATGCTAGAGGAGGTGGTGTTTCGGTGCACGAAAGGGTCGTTGCTTCCGGGCTACTTCATTCGGGCGTAGTCCCTTAAGAGCCCTGAGACCAAAATATCGTTCAACTTCGACGGTGACTACATGGACTCCATGGCACCTAGAGAGGTCTCGCCTGATCCAAAACCTCGATAGGGACCCTATATAATAGCCTCGCTTGGTTTTTTCCTTCTCATTTTGGTGCTCTCGTTGTCCTACTGTTGCAAACGTGTAAAATAGTGCGCAAGGCAATGGAGCCGCAGTGTAAGGTTGTCAAACGCTATATTTTGCAAACAAGGGGGTCATGGCACCCAACCGAATGCACCAACACATCTAGGTGGCCAGTGAATGATAGAGGAGGTGGTTTTTGTGAGTGAAAGGGTCGTTGCTTCCTGTGCTACTTCGTCGGGCGTAGTCCCTTAAGAGCCCCGAGACCAAAATATCGCTCAACTTCGACGGTGACTACTCGACTGTGGCACCTAGAGAGGCCTTGTCTAATCCAAAATCTTGGGGTAGGGACCCTCTACAATAGCCTCTCTCGGTTTTTTCCTTCTCATTTCGGGTGTGCTCTCGTTGTCCTACTTGTTTGTAAATGCGTGAAATAGTGCAATGAGTCGGTGTAAGGTTGTCAAACGCTATATTTTACAAACGGTGGGTCGTGGCACCAAACCAACTATGATGGAATGTATGGGTGGCTAGGTGAATGCTAGAGGATGTGGTGTTTTGGTGCGTGAAAGGGTCGTTGCTTCCAGGCTACTTCGTTCGTGCATAGTCCCTTAAGAGCCCTGAGACCAAAATATCATTCAACTTCGATGGGTGACTACTCAGACTCCATGGAACCTAGAGAGGCCTCGTATGATCCAAAACCTTGGCGTAGGGACCCTCTACAATAGCCTCTCTCAGTTTTTTCCTTCTCATTTTGGTGCTCTCGCTGTCCTACTATTTGCAAATGCGTGAAATAGTGTAGTTGGAGCAAGTGTAAGGTTGTCAAACGATATATTTTGTAAACGGTGGGTCGTGGCACCCAACCGACTATGTTGAAATGTCTGGATGGCTAGGTGAATGCTAGAGGAGGTGGTGTTTCTGTGCACGAAAGGGTCATTGCTTCCGGGCTACTTCATTCGGGCATAGTCCCTTAAGAGCCCCGGGACCAAAATATCGCTCAAATTCGATGGGTGACTACTCGACTCCGTGGCACTTAGAGAGGCCTCGTCGATCCGTAACCTTGATGTAGGGACCCTCTACAATAGCGTCTCTTATTTTTTTCCTTCTCATTTCAGTGCTCTCGCTGTCCTATTGTTTGCAAACGTGTGAAATAGTGCAGTTAGAGCCAGTGTAAGGTTATCAAACACTATATTTTGCAAACGGTGGATCATGGAACCCAACCGATTATTTTGGCACATCTAGGTATCCAGTGAACACTAGAGGAGGTGGCATTTCAAAGGCGCAAAGGGTCGTTGCTTCCAGCTACTTCGTCGGGCATAGTCCCTTAAGAGCCCTGAGACCAAAATATCATTCAACTTTGACGGTGACTACTCGGACTCAGAGCACCTAGAGAGGCCTAGTCTAATATAGAACCTTAGCGTAGGAACCCTATATAATAGCCTCTCTCGGTTTTTTCCTTCTCATTTCGGTGCTCGTTGTCCTACCGTTTGCAAATGCGCGAAATAGTGCAAGCTTAGAGCCGCAGTAAGGTTGTCAAACGCTATATTTTGCAAACAATGGGTCGTGACACCTAATCGACCGCACCAACATGTCCGGGTGGCTAGGTGAACCGCTAGAGGAGGTGGTGTTTCTGGTGCGTGAAAGGTCATTACTTGCGGGCTACTTCGCTCGGACGTAGTCCCTTAAGAGCCACGAGACCAAAATGTCATTCAACTTTGACGGTGACTACTCAAACTCCGTGGCACCTAGAGAGGCCTCGTCTCGATCTCGACACCTTAGCGTATGGACCCTCTACAATAGCCTCTCTTAGTTTTTTCCTTCTTATTTTGGTGCACATGCGTAGGTATGGTCTTGTAAAAACTTGGGAGGAGTCGTTTTCAAAATTTACAAAAGATTTTCAAAATTTACAACTTTTTCAAAATTTACAACATTTTCAAAATTTACTTGACTTTTTCAAAATTTACAACTTTTTCAAACAATGAAAGCTTCTCTTAGCTTTGAGAATTTAAAACTCTCTACTAACAAAGGCTAACCATGTGAAGGTGGAAGCTTTTCTGCACCACTAACCTAAACATAAAAGTGTTAGTCAAAGAAATTTAAGTTTCAAATCAAAATCATATACTATCTATATATGTACAAAATACACAAATTTAAAATTAAATATATTCAAACTTAAATCTCGATCTTTACACTAATATATATATATATATATATATATATATATATATATATATATTGAAAAGAAATTATATATACTAGACATGAACATTGTAAATTCATTCCAATGAACCATTAGGATCGGATCTACTCTGAATAGCAGAAAATATTGCTTCATGATCCGACTCTCGAACCTTCCAAAGAATCTTGTTATTAGGCCTTCCTCGATATCTATACAACTCGAACATTTGTCACTAGAACTAGATGTGATTATAAAAGTATTTTCCTATGTGTCTCAAAGTCTTCAAACACCCAAACAGAGGAGTTTTTAATGGATACCGTCGAATCCAAGTTCCAAAGAACTACCACTAACCCCGTAGGATACTCAATATCTTCGCCATCTATAATAGGAGAAGTCAACTTCTTTCTTTCTCGATGCAACGACATAAGAAATAGTCTGCTCCTTCTTCATTCATTGTCTTCACACAATTACTGCAAACACATGTCCTACAAAAAAATAACCAAGGTTGAACAACTCAAATTTAAATTACATATTAAAATTTCAATGGACATAACTCAATACAAAAATTAAATAAATAACCATAAATACCTTGTCGCACCAAAATCAAAATTTCATCAAAGTCCTTGGATGTTGTAACTTCATCTACAGAAACAAGTCGTAATGCTTGTGGAGGTTGATAACTAGGAAGCGGAGTTAGAGGCCTACAAATCCATCCTTCCACCCATTCTTGTGAATCACACTCAGCAGTGACAAATTCGATACAAGATGCACAAAAACATGTCAACTTTCTTGTCCATACGGCCCACGAAGTAGCATCTGAGCTACAAAATGAGTGCATATCACTGGACCCAGTGAGTGTTATACAATC
This sequence comes from Taxus wallichiana var. yunnanensis, assembly GCA_018340775.1. Taxonomy (NCBI): domain Eukaryota; kingdom Viridiplantae; phylum Streptophyta; class Pinopsida; order Cupressales; family Taxaceae; genus Taxus; species Taxus wallichiana. Next base: position 218,132,622 of record CM031243.1, on the reverse strand, counting down.
CTCGTAGTTAGCAATATATTTTTCCTCTATTAACAAAAAATTTCAAATCGTGAAATTTTCTTGAGAACCTCGTGCCATGTTGTCGGTACACCATTCCACTATGCTCTTTGCATCTTTTAATTTAGCACCATCTTTGTACTTCAACTCTTCTCTTGCAAGACCTCTTTTCACACATGCCCCCGCACCGTCATGCTCTCCTTTTCCATGTCCAAATTTTTAGTGAAACTCCAAATATGTTGCACACCCATATTGACATGCATTCTACTCATCCAATAAAATATTCGTGCATTCTTAAACTGAGACGTGTAATTATCTGACCATATATAATGTTGTTTGAAGTGGATGCCCCTATCAGAAAAGTTTCCATAAAATAACTGGAAACACCCTTGCACAAATTTAGTAGAATAAGTATGATCATCATTGATATAAAAGTGGTACTCTCTTAAAATTTTTCAATCATTCTTTGTACTATCAGGAGAATGTAGAAATGCTATATGCACAAAAATGACAACTTGTACTGAGTTGTAATATTGCGATTGAACCTCCATTTATGGTTACAATGTGTAATTCTCTGTAAAATCGACCACTAAAACAATAGTACCAATAGGAAATGTGTCTTTGCATAGCTTGAATTGTTCATCCAACCATCGAGCTCTATGTGTATGCCTCGCATACTCATAAACAATTTCATCCTTAAATTTTCTCATAAATTGAAAAATGGGCATTTGTTCTCAGAACTAGCTCACACCGTTTCGACTCTTTTCTATCTTTCAACCGGTATGCAACTGATTTATATTTATCAAACTCAACTAAATTATGTCCTATTGTACCTTCAATTTGCTCATGGATACAACTTTCCAGCTTTAGGTAATCCGCCGCATGTACTACAACTTCCATCTAAACAATCCCGACTATAAAAAAATTGTCCAACTTCTTTTTCACAAAATACGTAGAGGAATGAAATCCTTGGAATATATTGGTGGAACTTGAACACCACATTCGATAACATAGTTTCGTAATGAAAATTATAATGAATACATAAAATTTAGCATAATGCATCACAAATTCAACATGTTGCCTACAATAACAAGTGGTGCGAGCATGGTTGATTTTCACATAGAATGGTTTCAACATTTCAAAAAAACGTTGACTAATTTTAATTTCCAGATTCTCTTGTTCAAACTTACAAAAAAATTGAGTTTGAGTCATATCTAAGAAATACTTTGAATGTGGTTCACGATTAGTAGAACCAACTCTCCATTTTATAACATCTCTTGTATTAGGTGAAAATCTAGTGTTATCATGCCAAAATTTAATAATAACTTCTCTTATAGCATCAAAATTATTTTTGTCCTTACGCAAAGGTTTCTAGCGTAAAATGCCCAAAAATTGGCATTATTGAGTGATTGAAGGATATTACATCTTTCAATTGCTTTCATTAGAGTTTTTTGATTAACTTTCAACATTCAACTTGTTTGCATAATCAAACATTGTTTTTTTATTGATTCACTTACAACACTAGTAGCAAGTACATGACGCACAATATTACTATCCCTAGTGCATCTCTTGACACCAACAATGTGATATGCATCATGAAGGTTTTCAACAATTGTAGAGGTTTGACCACGTATATTAGATGTTGTCAATCCTAAGGTGTTTAATGTAGGTCTCATTTTAATCAATTTCATCAAACTAACCAACAACTGACATCTTTGGGAATCATTTAAAATTTCAAAATGATTATCCCAAATTTCAGTGGCTTTTCTTCTGATTTGTTGTTCAGAAAGTTTGTCAGACATTGGTTTCAAAATGTTTTCATCAATTTCAATAAAAAAATTAGGTTTCTTACGTAAAATCCTAGGAGGTGTTTTTGTCAAATTTTGCTTGTCTACAGTTTCAACATGAATTTCCTTATTCACATTTTCATTGTCTCCTTCAATTTCAACATTTGCTACATCATGAGTATTTAATTCTTCTTGAACATTGACGAAGAAAAATTCTTCATCACGAGTATTTAATTCAACTTCAACATTAACAGTAGAAACATTACCTAGTTCTTTATTGCTTATAATAGTTGGGATTGAAGATGAACCTTTTCTAGATTCACGAAGTTTCCGCATTCGCTCAGCATTTTGAATTTTGTTGGCCTCTAATTTCTTTGGTATTTTTTTACTTAATGAATTCCTTTTTTGACTTTGTTTTTTCTCTCCCATGATGTTTTACTTCTGGTGATAAGAAAAACATGTAGAAAAAGACAGAATTTCACAGGAATTCATACGGTAAGGTCACAGAGTAAAAATTACATGGTAATTCGACATTGGGATGTGTGTAAATATGATTTATGAACCGCGAGTGCGCTTTATAAATCACGATCACAGTTTATAAAGCGTACTCATGGTTTATGTTAAAAAATCACGATTGCGCTTTATAAACCATGATCGCGGATCTATCTGCCAAACCTAAGCCTTGAAAAATCTTTGTTTTTCCCCAACCAAAGCTATGGAAGGTCATTATGAAGTGTAAAAGGTCAAAAAACCTCAAATCTGCTCTTCCAAAGACTTGAACCATGCTAAAAAACTGAAAACATTTCAAAAAAATAGTTCCATCACGTAGGGGAGACTCTTAGCTTCGTAGAAATATTATTTTTAAAGTGAATAGAATAAGATAAATATCATTTTATAATTTTTTACTAACAATAGGTCTTTAAGACATTTTTTCCCGTGAATGTTCATGTCTATGTTTAAGACTATGAATTTTATTTCACTTATCAAAATATGATAAAACTTATACCATCCCAAGTGTGGACAAATTCTATACATGTTAAAAAAAAAAATATGAATTTGATTTCAATATTTTTGATATAGTTATGGCGGGAAAATGAAAAGTGCTCCATTTTCTAAATATTTTTAGACCACTTTCACGGAAAAAATCATAAAAAAAATATTGCTAAAAAAATACAAAATAAAATCCATCCCAAGATAGACAACTACATCTAACTTTTCACCAAAGGAAAAAAAAATAACAAGATTTGGTCATCCAAAATGCGGGCAAATGGACTACAATCTTATAAGTTTAAAAATAAAAAAAATAATTTTAAGTGTTTAATATAGCTAAACTTGTCTATTTTTTACAAAAATTAGTATTTTAGAAACTAGATTCCGAATGCTACGATTCATATTTATATAAATTTTTCTAATTTAGAGTGCGTGTATAGGTAATAATCCCTACAAGTTGAGATTTAGCTATTTTTTGCAGTATGACGTCCACTTGATGACCCTATATTTGTATTTCAACTTCCTACACTTACCCCCTGATATTTACCTATTCTTTTTAAGTCTAGAAATCTTCTTATTGAGGTCCTCAAGTAGATTTTCATCCTTATGATCATTCTCAATGGCAATTTTACACCATTTGATTTTTTCTTCTAGCTCTCTGCTTCCCTTTCTAAGCCATTTTATCATGCAACTATGAAGTTCCACTTAAGTTCTTAGGTTCATGGCAGTGGATTTAGGGGGATTTGAGTTCTTTATACCCATGGAAAGAAGATTAAAGGAAACCTCTCCTTCACCTAGGGAAGAAAGAGAGGGGGTAAAATCATGTGTAGACACCGATTTTTAGTATCTCTTCTCTTCACTTTGTATTAACTCTTTAGCGTATTTTCGAATGATCAACTTTCCCTTATAACTTCAATTTATCCTACTTAGCATCATTTTCCCATCCCATATCATTATTTTCATGTAATTAATTAATCTCCCATTTATATTTCCCTAATAATACCTAATTAATCCTAATTCTGCATTAAATCACTTGCTCTCCCTAGATCCCTCCATCTTATCCTTTCTATGTTCTCAAGAACCCCCATTTAATGTTTTCATCCACCCCTTGTCTTTATTTAATTCTTTTCACGTATCACCTCACCTTTATTATTCCCTATGTAACCCTAACTCTCTTAAGCATCCTAAAAACGTAATCCCACTCCTAACGAGCTCGATGTCTTGAGCCTTTCACCCTTCTAATTCCTAAATGTATGGATGCCCACGATCGGTGAAAACCCATCCGGTCACACCGTCGACCTTATAAATCCGCCCTTACCCCTTCCTTTCTCAAGGATACAACATTAAAGACACTAGATTTCTTTTCATCTTCCTCTCATTCTTGAGTGTCATTATAGCTTCCACCATATTGGAATCCTCTTGGAGATCTTGTGCTTCTATTTTAGAGTTTTAGGGAGATCTCTTTCACATTTACATGCATTTCTTTATTATTTTCATATTATCATATATATCATCCAATAACGCCTTGTGTAGGTTCAACTCACACATTAGGGACTCAATATTAGCCTTCTCATCTCTTTGTGTTTGTCTACGAGCCTTCATCTTAGCCCATCCATTTTCATCCAAGTCTATCTCAGCCCCTGTTGATGTGGACCTGTCTAGTTGTCATCAAACTAGCCTCCACTACATCAATTTATCTTCCATTCAAATCCAAAACCATCTATTTTTTGTTTCTCGCATTGATCTAGTGCCCAGATCGAGTCTTTTTATCTCTCTATCATCTTATATTCATTATGTCAGCCCCCACTTGCTACTTACCCAACCTAGTCATTGTTGACCAGATCCATATTTCTAGCATTCAACCTTATATCTCTATTTTTCTGCATCCTTTCTATTTCCTCATGTTTCACACCTTTTGTGGGTTCATATTCATCACTTCAGGTGGTACAGGTGGTCACAGATCTACCATCTAAGCTTTTAGATCTGAATTTTACATCACTATTTTAATTCACTAGACCCAGTCACCATCGATGGGCCCTCTCGTAGTCTCGGGTTGCCATCAACCCCTACCAGTGTTTTATTTATTTATTTGTATTTAGATCAGATCTGATTTTATCATCTTAGATATATATTTCAGTTTATGTTTTTCTTCATATTTTTCATTGACGCTGTAGGCGAGAAAATTTTTTATGGGAGAAATTTGTGAACTTCTTGCCAAGGCTCTAGGAATCTATGTCCCTATACTTAAATGGTGCATATTCCGTATTTGTATGAGCAAGTAAGGTGAGTTTTATCCAGGTTTGCCTTGCGGTCAAGGATCTAATAGGGGCACTCTACTGATATCAGGTAAAATCTTACGTATATCTCAGTAAGAGAGGAATTTTATAGGACAATGGGAAAGGGAGTGAGAATGTTAGATAAGGGAACTAATGCTATAAGTAGAAAATTAGAGTTTTACATAGACCGCTTAGAAGTTTCATCACATGCATTAAAATCAATAAGAAACAAATCTACAAATAGCAATAAGACTCGATCAAAACTTATTAGCATAAATTATCAATAAATCCATAAATAAAAAAAGGTTGGAAATTCCTTCTTCTTGTATTGATGCTTAAACAAAAGTTGTACATAGTATGAGAATAGAGGAAATTTGAGAATGGGGGAATGGAAGAATTTTCTATCTCTTTGATTTTTCACAAGGATCTCTCTCTCATGAATTCACAAAAATATCTAAGAAGACCCTCAAATGAGGATTTCATTACAATTTATAGAAGATAAGTAACTCTTCATCTTCCCAATGACTTTTCATATGTCATATTTTTGACTTTAGGATGTTCATATTCCTATCAAATATTTAAGTTCCTTTTATAAAATATAAAGACATTAAAAAGTGTAAACCCTAACTTGAAATTAGAATATTGAAGAGAGAGAAATGTTGGGAGGGAAGAGGAGAGATAGAGAGAATGAAAAATAAGAAAAAGAATAATCATGTAAAATAATGAGCTGCTCCATCGACTTGATCTTGTTCCTCTGAACAATCTCCATCTTGTCTTCCGAGAAGATCTCCTTTTCTCCAAATTTCTTATCAAACGAGCTGCTACGGGTTCCACTCTATTGGCATGAGGAATAAGTACACAACTTAGAGTCTCTATCCACCCATTAGACACACCATTGATATATTTTCTCAATATCACCCTCCTGAATTTCAAGCTTTCTCGATCACCGGTTCATGAGATTTTCACCGGCGGTAGTTACTGGCATTTAACGCGACCATTAATGGAGATTGAAAATTGTAGGTCTAGTTTTATCCTTTGATCGCGATGAAAATTATATTTTTGATGTGGGTTTTTATTTCTCGTTCCACTAGTGAATTTTCTCTTCAAATTGATTGTCGGTTTGACAGGAAATCTAATTTTTATTTTCGTTGTGCCAAGAAGGAGATTTCTTCTTTGATCAATTCTTTCTACAAATGGGGAATTTTTTTAGAGGTTTTTATGGACTTTGAGAATGATGAATAAAAATAAATGGTTCTTCGATTCATGCCCCGTTTTCTAAGATTTGTCGATTTCTTTAGTTCATGACAATGAGGGTTTTTCAGGCGAAGATCTTCATTTTTCTCTTTCATTCTTCATTCCTTGATCAGTCCTTCCTCTGAGATCACTATATTTTCATGGAGTGATGGATTTGATGGAGCTAGTTTGGAGTGAAAAATTATGGCAAGAATTTTTGAATAAGAATGGACAGAGCTCTGGTAGGGTGTGAAGCCATGGAGAAGAAGTGAAGGGAAAAAAAGTTAAGTGTTGGATTTAAGTCATTCAAAAAACACATGCTAGGGGTGGGCTGCATTTTTTTGTCCTTGATGTCCCTTTAGCTAAAGGGATGAAAGGATCATAAAATTGCACATCACACCTCCTTGCGACACTTGTCATTCATCTAATGGTTGTGCATTAGGGCTAGGGAGCTAGAGAAAAACACATGGGCGATGAACATCGAGGTATGGAGGACCATAAACATACCTAGGGATGGGAACATTTTCATGTCCCTCATTTACATTTAGATAAAGGGATGAAAGGGATAGAAAATTTCACATTGACTTGAAGTTGATGCTTGGCGGGCATCCGACGATTGTGTATTTGGCTCCAACTAGCTCCTAGGGGCTAAATATTACACTGTAGAAGGTCGCATTGATGACCTGGGACCACAAGGGGCTGGGTGCATTTTCATGTCCCTCATGTCCCTTTTCTTAAAGGGACAAAAGGGTCATCATTTTACACATCACGCCAGGTTGTGACACTTGGCGGTCATCCGTGCACTAAGGGGATAGGCTCCAGCAAGCTCCTGGGGCTGAACTAGTGATGCAGAGGGTTCCATGGGTGACCAAAGGGAAAAATAGGGCTATGTGTATTTTATCATCCCCTATTTCCCTCTTCTTAAGGGATGAAAGGGACACAAAAATGTGCCAAGATCCTGGAGCTGACATGTGTCCACTGCGAGAATTGGCTAGGTATGGAGCACTCACCTTGAGCCAACTTGTGACGGTGATAACTTGAGCTTCCGATGGAGTTTTTTGGAAAATTTTTATATGAATTTGAATAAAAATTTCCTTATGAATCCAATGGTTTGGGTGTCACTCTAATCCCTCCATTTATACCCTAAAAATCATAGTCGTGTTCTGGATCCATGACTAAGTATGAGAAAAATAGGATATATACCTATTTCACCAAGGTGTTGTGAAAAATATGATTTCACAATATTGTAAATCTCTAAATTCCTTTTCTGAATATCTCTTGTTTAGATCCTAATTCCTTATGGAGCTCCCATAATCAATTCCCAAATCTCTGTGGCTTTTTTGGCCATGTGCACTACCTTGGCCTATGAACCCTATTTATGATGAATCTGCCCCAAGACCTCCAAATATTTCATGAATATTCCAATATCAATTCCTTGATGTTATTAGACCTTTTATTAATTTCCATATTTAATTTTTCTCCTCTATTCCTCTCTAGGAGTTGCACTACTTGGGAAGGCCAACGGTAGCCTTCCTCTAACTCGCTCAAAATTTGCATTCTTCAAGAAATCCTAAAATCACCTAGGGGGATTAACTTGACTTCCTCTAGGGGTTAATTGGACTAAATGGGTAAGGTTGGTGCTGATGATTGGTATACCCAGGGTGTCTTGGTAAGGTAAAACTTGAAATTTTAACACAGGGGTAACATTGTCATGCTTGAAAATTGTAAATTTTCCTGTTACACATTTACATGAAAACAACTGACTCTAGCTTGGGGATGTGGTATGGGATGAGCACAAAAAATACATGACATGAGGAATCCCATAATATCAACTTATAACCTATTGACTAGTGCCTTATCCATTGGTCCATGTGGAGTCATGTACAAATTACAAGAGAGAGATAACCAAGAAGAACTCACACACACCAAAATGAAAAACACACGACACACATGTAAAGGGAAAGAAACACACAACAGAAAGGGAAACACACCTAATGAACACCTATGGTATAAGGATGGGGACAACCTACTTTCACTGATGATACTACTTTAGATATTGGTCACTATACAATGGAAAAGTGACAAGCGAGCATGGGAATCTACAAGTAACTTTTCCTCGCACCCGACCTCCCGAGGTCGTGCCGAGATAGCTAGTGGGGATTGAATATGCGTGGGATGCAGAAAAACTAGTTAGGAAATCTGATGTCTTCGATGCACACTAGTGGAAATTGTGAATCTAAGGAAAAGAAGGCCCTCCTAACCTGAACTGGTGTGATAGATCGATCAGCAAGGATGACTGCTCGAAGGCTCCAATCAATATCAAGCTCTGGCATGATTCAGTCTATGGGTTGTGGAATACGTGGAAAATGACCTGGGATAGTTTTGTGTATGTCTCCAGATAAGGTCATAGGGTGGATGGTAAATATAATTGACTCTATGGGTGATTCTCTGCCTAGTCCAGAACTCCTTAGCTTCGTTAGCTGCTATGTCTAACAAGGATAACTGTTCGATGATGATAGGTGGAAGTGGAGTAGATCTGAATACTAATGTACGTAGGCCAACATCTATGTCTGATTCACCTATGGACTCGTTGGGCTGTGGGATTTGTGGGTCACAACCATAGATTCATGTTTGTTGTGGTCCTGCTATGGTCATGTGTGGATTTAGTCCCTAATCCCTAGTATCCAATAGTCATATGCTTTCTCAGCCTCTATATTCAGAATTAACAGTTGTGTGATCTTTTTAGAGTATCTCACAGGCGTTCGTGCAACCTGAATTCTTAAGCTAGTATCTATATCTGTGAGAGTGTCTCCTACGTCTGGCTGTGGGACCAAAGGATCACAACCGAATGTTTTCTCTCTTTCAAACCCTTCCACAGTCATGCAGATATATATCTAGGGTAATCTATAGTTTGGTTGATTTGACCAAAACGTGTGCGCTTTGTCGTCTTCTATGTTTAACCCGCTTAACTGGAGGCTGATCTGTTGTAAATTTGCCGTTGTTTGGAAGACTTGGATCCTAAGATTATGATCTATGTCAGTTATTGCTGTGACGAGATTGGGTTGGGGCACGATTGGCTCGAATACGTATTCTCTGAGCTCTCTAGGTCCCGTGATTGTCATACAAAAGCAACAATGTAAAATTAACTATGTGAAGTATATCTATAGCATATATGGCTTCTCTATTTTTTTATATTTTTCTGATGAATTTATATGAATGAAATGAAGGAGCAGCTATTTTAATATATCTAGAAATTGACGATTAATCTAATGACGAATTTAAAACAAACAAAGCAACCGAGTATAGCTACTTGCCTGTGCAGTTGTAAATCTATTCTAAACAATGAAATAACTGATCTAATCTATTTGAAAGACTCTCGATCCTACCTCAGAAGTGAGGAATGAATCATAGTCTCTCAGAAAATATCAATCCCCACAGCTTCCCTGGAAATATTGAAAGTAAAATTGACTGAAATAAAGTGATTGGCTACTCTATTTGATATGCTCCTAATTAGAACTTTGAAAGCTAGAACTTGGATTCTGTAGAACAGTGGCGAATCTGATGGTGTGTGTGATTTTGTCCCCTCAGTGTGATCTCCTCGCTCCTTTGTGCTCACGTGGATCTAGAAAAGCGTGTAATGCTAGCATCAACAGAAGTAGATATTAGGACAAAGGCAGCTTAGGATACAGACTGAATACAATGCGAGTAGGAGAGAGATAGCGCAAGAGTACAGAGCTTGGCTTATGCAATTCCTAGCAGGATTTATTGCGAGTCATGCAACATAAAACATCCAGAACTTGAAACTATCCTGTTTGAAGAACAAAACCTGCAACTTTAATGGCTTCCTATTGAAAACAAACTATCCTATTCCAATTGATTTGGATGAAGTGATAACAACAATTGCACAAGATGGATATGTGGCTTCCTAACAACAAAACAACACTAACTAAGCATGCAATGAATGAAACTAAGAATTCTAAGAAAAATGAAAGACTAATCTATTGCAATGAGAAATTCAGAGGAAAATTTTGAGGGGCCATTTTCTTGAGCACAAGATAACTATTTATAACATTTGCATTTACCCAAGGTAAAAACCAAATTGATCTCTTAAACTATAAACAATGGAAAAACACTATTCCAGGGAACCAGAATCATTAATGCAAGCCCAAGGCGGTGAAAAAGATGGTAAACGTTGAAATTTATGTGATTCATGTTAAAAGATCATTTTGGAAAATGCGTGAAGGACCACCGCCCTAGCGGGTGGCGATTCTGAGACTACCTCCCCGTCCCAGGGCAGCGTCACGAGACCGCCCAGCAGGCGGCGGTTTTGTAACTGAAGAGAAAAAGGAAAATAAAAGAGCGGAAAAGGGGAAAAACAAAGCACACAGGGGCTAAGCGTGGCATGTGGGATGATAACACATACTTGGAGAGCTTTTCCAGATCCTGAACACCTTGTGAGGAGACCTATATCATCATTGGGGCATGTGTTACGTTGTTCCCTTACAATTTTGGGTATGTACAGTCACTTCTAGGCAATTCTAATGGCATTCCATCTAGATATGAGATTACAAATATGTTTTAACTGTAGGCTTCATGAATCTAGAATGGGATGAGCCATAATGAATCAAACATGTCATGGTTTCCATTTGGTTCTCTCTTTTTTTCCCATAGTAGGAAAAGGTATCCAACTTTGAATTCTCTTGCCTTAGCCTTTTTGTCAAATATATTCTTCACTTTCAGTTGATGCTCTTTAATACGGTCAACCACTCGAGTCTATTCTCTTCTAACTTCTCAAGAAATAGGATCCTCTTGTCAATAGAATCCTTGTATTGTTCATCTTCTATTCCTTGGAGCAATTTGAGAGCTGGAATTTCAATTGTGATGGGAATTTCAGCTTCAACTCCATACATCAGCTAGAATGGTGACATACCTATTACTTTCTTTGGAGTGATCCTGTCCGCCCATAGTGCATCATACAACTTCTTGTGCCAATTCCTCTGGTTTTCATCCACGAGCTTACAAACAATGATCATGATGTTCCAGTTGCTACATTCACCTAACCATTTCCCTATGGATAGTAGTTTTACCGGTGGGATAGGAGATTCCATATCTATAACAGAACTCAGTCAACTCCCTTGAAGAAAATAGGTAGCATTGTCTATGAAAATATTCTCAGGGCACTCAAACGTGCTATGATATTCTCTTTCATGAAATTACATACCGTTTAGGTATTATCGTACTTGATTGGGATTTCCTCTACCCACTTTGTGAAATAATTTTTTTCTGTGAGCACATAGGTGTACCTCACACTTGATTGAGGATTTAGAGCACCGATGAAGTCTAGCCCCTAGTGCTGAAATGGTTCTTCAATGAAAACTGGCCTGAGCGGTAGTGCTGCAAGCTGTGATCTCCCAATGAATTTTTGACATGGTTCACAATTGGAAACCCATTATTTAGTATCTATAAAGAGAGTAGGCCAATAATATCTTTCTCAGAGAATCTTATGTGTAGTGACCATGGATAAAAATTCTCACCACACACTTGGTCGTGATATGATTTAAGAAACTTCTCTTTTTTTCTGTCTACGCACCTAAGAAAACATCCATCAAGACTTCTTTTGTAGAGTGCGTGGTTCCAGATCACAATATTTGTTTCCTTCACTTGAGTGTTCTCTTTTTCTTGTAATCAAGATGAGGGGGAAATGTTATCCAAAATGTGCCCCAGCTCATTTTTGTGGCTAACTCCTTGTGTTCTTGCCTCTCTTGTGCCTCACCCCATATTTTTTGATTTTAAGGCACTCAAGGCTTTCTCGAAATGGCACCATCGAGATAGAGCTCTCTCTCGGCTTTCCGTAAAGGTAAACTTTGCCTCCTAACTCCTTATATTTTTTCAAGTTATGGCTTGATGGAGTTTTTGTGGAAAATTTTCCCATTTGAGGCCCGGCAGCAATAATAGGAACTCGACACGTGTCGAGGGAGGCTCGCGGGCGTCGGGCGAAATGGAAATTTTTGCTAATTTTTGTAAAAGTTTCAAAGGCCAAAACCAGCCCACATAGCCCGCGTCCAATGGCAGTGAGCCACATGTCTTCGTGGATCAAAGCGGCAGAGGAGAGGGTGGAAATTTTGACTAAGTGTTTTTTGGCCGAGTTTTTAAAGGGGGCGAGTTGGAGGGTTGGCCCGAGCCAACCGGAGGAGGACACGTGTCCTAAGGAGAAGGGGAGTGCGGAGCTCGGGGAGGACTTAGAAAATTTAGCAAAAGTTTTGGCCAAAAAACTAAAAGGTAAAGGTTCTCCCGCGCCCGTTGACGAACCAAATGATGCCACGTGTCCCAAGTGGCGAGGCACGGGGAGAAAATGGGAAATTTTCCCAAAGTGTAAAAAGGTCAAATTTTCAAAGAAAAAACTCCGGAGAAGAAAGGAGAGAGAATTGCTCGATGAATCGAGCTTTCCACGTGGCATCCGACTAGCGGAGCGCGGGATTTTTTGAAAATTTTTCCAAAGACAAAAAAGAGGTAAAATTTGAAATTTTTTCCCGCCGATCCGTTTTTGGGCCGTTTTCTGCCTAAATCTTCAAACTATCATATCTTTTGATCCAGAGCTCGGATTTTTGCGTTCTTTATATCATTGGAAAGATGTTAAAATTATCTACATGATTCCATGGTAAATTTATAATTTTGGTTTAGTTTGGAGAGAGAAAATTTAAAAACAGTTCTGGTACGTGTCCATGGCCAGAAATGACATTTCAACAACCAAATTTAATACAGAATGGGTCGTATTCTTCTCCAATATGGTCAAAAATGACAGGGTATGGGTTTGTAAGGTCCTCCATGCTGTTTTAATGCATTTTCCATCAATGAGGAATGGGCTCCCACGTTTTTTACATTTTCTCTCTCTTGGGCTCGACCCATGCACTGTAAAAGCCAGATTTGGCTCATTTCTTCATGGTTGAACACTTTTTGGCATTGCAAACTTCTTCTTTCACCTCCAGCAAGTGATAGTTGTAAGAATCAGACCTTTTTCATAGTTTGTAATAGGTTTATACCTCTTTGATGGTGGAATGCAAGAGATTTTTACATGGAATTGATAGTGCAAACTCTGTGAATGCTTTCAGTCCTCTGTTTGTATTGTTGTACTTCATTTTAAGACCTCTAATTACATCTATCAGCTTGTGTATGTTTTCCCTTGCTGCATTTCATGAATTTGTGTCTATTTACATGGCAAAAATGTTTCACCACTCCTTTTGGTGCATCACCATCTTTAGTTTAGTTTCATTTTTGCATTTTTATCCCTGTCTCCTTGCAATCTAGGGTAGAATTAGGATTAGAACCTCTGTAGTTGTGTAAAATATAGATCTAAATCAGAGGAGTTTGAGGAACCAGCCTCTATTCTAGAGATTCCTCTCTCATTTTCACAAGTCCCACACTTGGAGAGAGGTTTCCATGTTGTGCAATCACACTGGATGCTCTAAACATCATTTAGAACCTTGATTTGCATCCAGGGGTGCTGCTGATTTGCAACAATAGTTTTGGCATGCCCAGTGGGACCTTAGAGGTCTCATTTTTACTACAGCAAAGTTGATGTGCATCTGCTGCAATTTTCTTGCTTGAAAAGAGCTATAATTTGCATATCTGCGACTCCAAAGGGGAAGAATCAATTGGTTTCAGCAGTGCAGGCCTGAAAACTCATGAGAAAAATCACTACAAGGTCAAGAGCTAGAGAAGAAGAGGTGCTGTTTGAATATTTGCAGTTATCTCCAAGAGTAAGGAAAAGTGGAAGAAGGATTCAAAGGTCTCCATCTCCACCAAACAGAAATCTCTCAACTCCTCCACCTGGTAGGCCTTTCATTCACCAAAAGGGTTTTAAGACCAATTAGAATGGCGCAAAACAACCCCTATGTCAACTTCACAGTAAAGCAGCCCACTTGCCCTCAATGCACAACATCCAATTCCTATTGCATCCTTGAAGAACATTCCATTCTTCACTGGAGAAAATCAGACTACTCCAGGTGATCATGTTAAGGATATTGCTAACCTTTGTGCAATTCATGAAATCAATGAGATGCAAGTGGCTGTCAAGTTGCTGGAATCTTCATTCAAGGGGAAAGCATTGCAATGGTTTAGAAGCCTTGGAGCTGGTTCTATCACAAATTGGAATCAGCTATGTACAACACTTCATGAGAAATTTGGAGAGAAGGGAGACAACTTGTCTCTTCTAGAGCAGCTGACAACCATCAAGAGAGCTCCCAATGGACAACTGACCGATTTCAACTTTAGATTTCAAAAGACTTGGGAGAGAATTCTAGTGGTAGTTAGGCCAACAGCAGAAGGTGCTTTTCTCTATTATCTCAAAGCTCTAAATTCTAATATTTCTATGTTGATTCAGTCCATGGGAGGCATAACTATCCCTATGGCTTATAGCATTGCCATTAAGGCTGAAAATTGTTTGATCCAAGCTGGCAAACTAGCCCCTAGACCTCCCATGCCATTGTTTCCAAGTTTAGAGAGTCCAAATACCAATCAATCACCTAATTTGGCTCCTTCTCCCACTCATAGAAATCAGATTTCAAATGAAGCTTCTACTTCATCTCCAAGTTCCCCAAATGAGCTTCAAGAAGTCATGAAGCAATTGCAAAACCTAGGCAATGAGCTGGTTACTCTCAAAAGGCAATAAGCCCAAGGTTTTAGACCTTCTTACTAGCCCTAAGCTTAGCCTAATAGGCAGCCATACCAACTACAAAGACCTCCTAATCCAGCTGCAAATGTAAATCAAACAAGGCCTCCCCGCCAATAGACCATTTCAACCCTATAATCCTAATGCTATATCTGCCTCTAAGGCATTGGTGCCAACAAAAAACAACATTTCTCAAGAGTATGATTGGTGTTTTCCATGCAATGAACCTCATAACCAATCTATGTGCTTCAATGGTGCTTTGAATCAAGCATTAATGGTGAAAACTACTGGTGTGGAGGGTGAAGGCAGTCAAGGAAACAACCAACAACAAGAAACATTCCAACAGCAATCAGCCCCAAATGACACCACATTGGTAAACTAGCAAGCAGAAGATTTATGTGGCATGAATCAAGTAGTTTCTTAAGGTGTTGCAGCCAACACAAGGTCAAAAAGAAGGAATTTAGGTGAAGAACAGCCAATAGCTCCAACCAAGCCACAACCTTCCATGGCTCCACAAATGGTTGGCAAGCAAAATCCAATTTCAAATGCATAAGGGTAGCCAAGAACAGCTCCTAGACCAACTCAAATACTAGTTATTGCTGCCCACGTGCAAGGAGTGAATGTACAAGCAAATGGACAGCAAAGAGATCCTTCATCACCATTCAAGATCATTAATCGGATGAAGAAGACAAATGTTAATATATCAATGTGGGAATCCCTATCTATCCTGGCCAAAGAGACTTGTTACAAGCTGCCATGAAGGATCGCCAACTTCAAATCAACAAGTTCGGATGCAAGAGAAAGTGCTCACAAATGCTGCCCAACCCGAGGGAAATCATGGACAACAAGGTAAAATGTTGAAGCCCCCTCCCTTTCTATGTTTCATTAATCATTGGAAATCGAGTTAGCGCAAAATTGCATGATAGATTTCGGGGCAAGTGGCTCAGTGATGCCTAAACAAATAACTCGATCGCTAGGGCTTCAGTATGAAACCATATCTAAAGGGGTAGTGCAGCTGGATGGGACAGCAATAACAACAGTTGGGGTGATTAGAAACTTGAGTCTTACCTTACATGCATGTCCAAATGTTGTTGTTTTACAAGATGTATCAGTCATAGACCTTCCACCACTCTTTGCCCTATGCTTGTCAAGGGACTTCATAGCCAAGATTGGGGGATATTTGTCTGCTGATTGGTCACACATGCTGTTCAGAATGAGGTATGGAACTAAGGCTACAATCAGGTCTGAACCTATTGCAAACTTCCACATTGAGCCTTACACTCCAAGTCAGATCAATGCCAATTGTTCAACATTTGATCAAGAAGACCACCCAAGCACCGATGAGGCTGACACCAAGGTTGGAAGCATCCCGGATCTAACTCTTGATGAATGGGAAAACAAGGTACATGCTTTTGATCCTTATCAAGAAGTGGAAGAATCTGAGCTAGGGGTCTATTGCATACACGAAGAAAATCAGCCTATTCCTAGCATCACCAAGCCAAACCACAAGGATGACAATGAGGTATGGCAGCTGTTTTTTGATGGATCAAGGAGTAGACAAGGTGCAGGAGGTGGAGCTATGCTTGTTTCACCTCAAGGAGTAAAGTACTATTCAAATTTTAGATTTCAGTTTGCATGCTCCAATAACACTGCTGAATATGAAGCCTTGGTGCAAGGGATGCATTGGGCAATCAAGAAGAAAATAAAGAACTTGCAAGTCTTTGGTGACAGTGAATTGATTGTAAATCAGGTCAAGGGACAACATGCTGCCAAGAATGATCTACTCAAGTGCTACAAGAATAGGGTATGGGACCTCATGGAATATTTTGAGGGTTTTGGCATCAAATCCATTCCCAGGAAAGAGAATCAAGTTGCTGAAAGGCTTGCAGCAGTAGGGGCAGCCTTTGACATTGTGGAAAGCATTCAAAAAGACAAGGTACAGCCAAACATCCATGTGATTGTGAGGTGTTCAGTGCCAGATAACAATGTCAGTTGGCAAGTGTTTGAGAATGACCAGAAAATCATGCATTTCTTGCAAGAAGAAGTTGAGTTCTCAGCTAAGAATCAAGAAAATTTGGAATGACAAGATGGTGACCAGGTGGTGTAGCCGAGAACTAACAAGCTACCCAAGGGAATTATCACTTTGGAGTCCATTTTTAATCCCAATGATCAGTTTAGAAAGGAGAAAGCAAACATTCAGGTCAAGAGAGAGGATTCAGTATCCATCTTGGTAGAAGAGAACAAACCATTGCAAATTGGAAAGATGACAACTGAACAAGAAAGGTATGAATTCATGCAGCTGTGTCAAGAATTCCCAGATGTGTTTGCTTGGAGCTACAAATATTTGAAAGGTTTCAATCCCAACTTAGCTCAGCATACCATTGAATTGGATCCAAATACTAAGCCTGTCAGGTAGAAACAAAGACCAGTCAATCCACACATGGAGCCTCTCATGAGGAAAGAATTGGACAAGTTGATTGAGTCAAGAATCATATTCCCAATCAAGCATTCTAGTTGGGTTGCCAACTTGGTTCCAGTTAGAAAGAAGAGTGGGGAGATCAGATTGTGTGTTGATTTCAGAGACTTAAATAGAGCATCTCTCAAGGACCATTACCCACTCCCTTCCATGGAGCAAATCTTGCAAGTTGTGGCTGGCTCCGAGAGGTTTTCACTACTTGATGGCTACTCAGGCTACAATCAGATTATGGTGAAGGAGGAAGACCAGTTCAAGACAGCCTTCACAACCAAATGGGGAACTTTTGCATACAGGAAAATGCCATTTGGGCTGTCCAACGCTGGTGCTACCTTCCAAAGGGCAATGGACATGGCGTTCAAAGGTTTGATTAACAATGTGGTGCTGATTTACCTTGATGATATCACTATTTTTTCCAAAAATGCAGCAGACCACCTCTCTCATTTGAGACAAGTTTTCATGAGGTGCAGGAGATTTGGAGTGTCTTTAAATCCTAGAAAGTGTATCTTTCTTGCACATGAAGGAAAGATCCTTGGCCATATTGTCTCCAAAGAAGGATTAGCAATTGATCCAGAGAGGGTTGAAGCCATAAGAGCACTACCATTGCCAAGCCACAAGAAAGCCCTTCAGAGTTTCTTGGGGAGGATAAACTTTGTTTGGAGGTTTGTCCCAGATTTTGCAGCCCTTGTCAAGCCCATCACCAAAATGTTAAAGAAGAGCATGGATTTCAAGTGGACAGCATAAGGCAAGGAGAGTTTTGAAGCAATCAAAGAAGCTATCTCTCAAGCACCAACTCTCATCAACCTAGATTTCTCCAAGGATTTCATCCTCTATGCATTTGGAGGTAATGATACTATTTCTGCCATTTTGGTACAGTAGAACAAGGAAAACGATGAGCAGCCAATTGCTTTCTTCAGCCAGAGCCTAGATGACTATGAGGTGAGGTATTCTTTTATTGAGAAGCATGTGCTAGCAGTAATCAGAAGCTTGAAGAAATTCAAGCATTTAGTCTCAAACAACAAGGTCCAATTGCTTGTCTCACATGCTAGGGTTAAGGAATTCCTCCTCAACAAAGATTTGAATGAGAAAAGGGCAGGTTGGATCACTCGTGTCATGGAGTATGACATTGAGATCAAAATCACCAAGCTCGTAAGAGGGAAAGGATTGTGTGAGCAGCTGGTTTTGGGGAATCAAAAAGAAGTATGCAATGAAAAGAGGCTGTTTGACAGTCAGACAGCCATGAGCCAAGTGGCAATCAAGGAAGACAATACTACCCCCACTCCTTGTTGGACCCAAGGTATTATACACTTCCTAAGCACAGGTCTATGCCCCCCGAAGATGAACAAGACCCAAAGAAGACACTTCAGATTACAGGCTGTCCCATATGCCATTGTTGATGGAGTTTTGTTCAAGAAAGATGTGAATGGAGTGCTACTGAAATGCATTAGCACAAATCAGATTCATAGGGTGTTGGAAGAGTTCCATGGTGGACCAGCTGGTGGTCATTTTGCACCAAGAGTGACAGCTCTAAAAATCATGAAGGCTGGTTGTTATTGGCCTAAAATTTTCAGTGATTTCTATGCATGGATTAAGAGGTGTAAGAATTGTGCATTCTTCATAGGAAAAGAGAGACTTGCTGCCCTTCCATTGCATCCAATCTTAGTTGACCAGCCATTCATGCAATGGGGTTTGGACTTCATTGGAGTCATTAATCCCAATTCAAGTCAAGGGCACAAATGGATTTTGATAGCCATGGACTACTTCACCAAATGGACTGAAGCAGTAGCACTCAAAGAAGCAAATGAGTCTAGCATCTTAGACTTTTATGAGGGGATAGCGACCAGATTTGGTATACCTGCTACAATAATATCAGATAATGCATTGGCATTCATTGGATCCAAGGTGACTCAGTGGGCTATCAAGAACGGGATCTACCTAAGCACTTCATCAAACTATTACCCTCAGGGTAATGGCCAGGCCGAGTCTACAAACAAGAACTTGTTGAGGATCATTAGGAGGACTCTTGATGAGAATCAGAGGTCTTGGCATACCAAACTGAAATCAGCCTTATGGGCTGATAGGATAACTCCCAAGAGATCCATAGGTAACTCTCCATTCAAACTTGTCTATGGAAGAGAGGCAATCTTGCCCATGTCACTTGAGTTGCCAACATTGGAACTCATGAAGCAATTAGAGTTGCTAGAGTTTGAGCCCATGGAGGTGAGATATGTAGAGTTGATGGAGCTGCAGGAGGTTAGAAATTAGGCATCCCAAGCAATGGAAAAGGATCAAGCTTTGATCAAAAATACCTTTGATAGGAAGGCCAAGGATAGATCTTTTTAGGTTGGAGATCTAGTGTTGAAATGGGATGTGGATAGAGCAAAAACGGGAAGGCATTCAAAATTTGATGCCATTTGGAGTGGCCCATACATGGTCACGAAGTGCAAGAACAACAATGCTTTCCAATTGGCCTCATTGGATGGTGAAGAACTGTAGATTCCAGTCAATGGAATCTATCTCAAGCATTGCTTCTAGAGGGAAATTTACCACCTTGTAAATATTAGATTAGATTTTCATTCCTCCAAGTGCTTTGCACATTGTTTTGTTGTAGGTTAGTTTTGCTTTCCCTAAGTGCTTTGGCACAGCTTGTTGTCCCTAGAGATGTTTTGCAGTCCTTGCTTCCATCATGTGATATTCCATCTTCCTCCTTGCACATTCTAAGTCAGTTGGGGTTCTAAATAGAATATTTGATGGCTCCATGCCCAATGGACTGCTTCAGGCTACTGGTACTTTCATCTAGCAGGTAGATGACCCCTCTGAGTCACCAAAATTGTTATCCAAAATGTGCCCCAGCTCATTTTTTGTGGCTAACTCCTTGTGTTCTTGCCTCTCTTGTGCCTCAGTCCACATTTTTTGATTTTAAGGCACTCAAGGCTTTCTGGAAATGGCACCATCAGATAGAGCTCTCTCTCAGCTTTCCAGAAAGGTAAAGTTTGCCTCCTAACTCCTTATATTTTTTAAGTTATGGCTCGGCAGAGTTTTTTGTGGAAAATTTTCCCATTTGAGGCCCGCAGCCAATAGGAACTCGACACGTGTCGAGGGAGGCTCGCGGGCGTCGGGGCGAAATGGAAATTTTTGCTAAGTTTTTGTAAAAGTTTCAAAGGCCAAAACCAGCCCGCATAGCCCACGTCCAATGGCAGTGAGCCACGTGTCTTCGTGGATCAAAGCGGCGGAGGAGAGGGTGGAAATTTTGACTAAGTGTTTTTTGGCTGAGTTTTTTAAAAGGGGCGAGTTGGAGGGTTAGCCCGAGCCAACCGGAGGACACGTGTCCTAAGGAGAAGGGGAGTGCAGAGCTCGGGGAGGATGTAGAAAATTTAGCAAAAGTTTTTGCCAAAAAAAAAAAAGGTAAAGTTTCTCCCGCGCCCCTATCGATGAACCAAATGATGCCACGTGTCCCAAGTGGCGGGCGCGGGAGAAAATGGGAAATTTTCCCAAAGTATAAAAAGGTCAAATTTTCAAAGAAAAACCCACGGAGAAGAAAGGAGAGAGAATTGCATGATGAATCAGAGCTTGCCACGTGGCATCCGACCAGCGGAGCGTGGGGAATTTTTGAAATTTTTTCCAAAGACAAAAAGAGGTAAAATTTGAATTTTTTTCCCGCCGATCCGTTTTTGGGCCGTTTTTGCCCTAAATCTTCAAACGATCATATCTTTTGATCCAGAGCTCGATTTTCATGTTCTTTATATCATTGGAAAGATGTTAAAATTATCTACATGATTCCATGGTCAATTTCTAATTTTGGTTTAGTTTGGAGAGAGAAAATTTAAAAACAGTTCTGGTACGTGTCCATGGCCAGAAATGACATTTCAACAACCAAATTTAATACAGAATGGGTCGTATTCTTCTCCAATATGGTCAAAAATGATAGGGTATGGGTTTGTAAGGTCCTCCATGCTGTTTTAATGCATTTTCCATCAATGAGGAATGGGTTCCCACATTTTTTATGTTTTCTCTCTCCTAGGCTCGACCCATGCACTGTAAAAGCCAGATTTGGCTCATTTCTTCATGGTTGAACACTTTTTGGCATTGCAAACTTCTTCTTTCACCTCCAGCAAGTGATAGTTGTAAGAATCAGACCTTTTTCACAGTTTGTAACAGGTTTATACCTCTTTGATGGTGGAATGCAAGAGATTTTTACATGGAATTGATAGTGCAAACTCTGTGAATGCTTTTAGTCCTCTGTTTGTATTGTTTTACTTCATTTTAAGACCTCTAATTACATCTATCAGCTTGTGTATGTTTTCCCTTGTTGCATTTCATGAATTTGTGTCTATTTACATGGCAAAAATGTTTCACCACTCCTTTTGGTGCATCACCATCTTTAGTTTAGTTTCATTTTTGCATTTTTATCCCTGTCTCCTTGCAATCTAGGGTAGAATTAGGATTAGAACCTCGTAGTTGTGCAAAATATAGATCTAAATCGAGGGATTTTGAGGAACCAGCCTCTATTTTGGAGATTCCTCTCTCATTTTCACAAGTCCCACACTTGGAGAGAGTTTCCATGTTGTGCAATCACACTTTGGATGCTCTAAACATCATTTAGAACCTTGATTTGCATCCGTGGGTGCTGCTGATTTGATTTGCAACAACAGGACATTCTCTATAGGTTAAATAATAGGAAATGTCTATATACCACTCGTAAGTAATAATTACGAAGAGTATCTATGGACTATCTTCAAAACAATTTGAGAAATAAAAATTATCTTCACCATGTTGAGCTTTGAGAGCTTCATCTTCCGATCAATCTATATAGACCATTTCCCCACCAAATTGGAGGGCCGAGATATCCAAGTCATAATCTTAATTCTTTGCAACCTATTTTCCTCTTTTATCTCTCGGGATCTTGTTGTGTCAAGATGGACTTGATTGCACTATGGATACCATCACCACTATATGGGAGTTGAGTATGTAAAATCTAAATTTTTTATAGCCTTGACCATTGCATTTTAATGTTTCTCCAATTGGCTATAGTTTAGCTCATGATTCTTCAATGGGTAGCTCATGAAAGCAATAGGTGCTTCCACATATTCATCATTCTTCTAAATGAGGACAATAGAGAGAGTGTGTTTGGACACATAAAAATACATGATGAAGTCTTTGTTGAAATCTAGAGATACGAGAGTTGGGGCTTTGGAAATGTCTTTCTTGATTTCTTCAAAAGCTATTTTTCCCTCGTCATTCCACTTGAAGCTTGCTTGATGTTTCATCATAGCGATGATGTGCTTCGTTATATTTGGGAACTCCGGAACAAAGCGACGAAGAAATTTTACCTTGTCAAAGAAGGAGTGAACTTCTTTCTTTCTTATGGGAAAAGATAGTTCTTGAATGGTTTTCACTCTTTCAGGATCAATGTGTAATATATGCTTATTCACAAAGTGACCCAAGATCCTACCTTCTGTAACTCAAAAAATGCAATTTTTTGGGTTCAAGGATATTCCGTGCTTCCTACACCTCGCGAGTACGTGTTCCAAATGGTGAATATGGTCTCCTCTCTTTTTTGAGAATACTGTGAGATCATCCAAGTATATGACAATGCAATGCTTCAAATATTTGAAAGCTAGATCCATCACCCTTTGAAATGTAGCCCTTCTTCTATATGCAAAGGTGCCCTAAGGTGTCGTGAACACTATCTTGGTACAATCTTCCTCAGCTAATTCAATCTGATTATACCTCAAGAATATGTCTAGAAATGAGAGCATTTCAGATCCTGTGACTACTTGTAGAATGTGGTCCATGATCGGGAGAGGGAAATTGTCCTTAAGGAAGCCTGGTTCAAATTGTAGAATTCTAAACAAATTCTTATCTCTCCATTCTTTTTCCACACAGGGACAATATTTTCTACCCATGTGGAGTGGTGGATGGGGAAGATTATTCTTACATTTAGCATCTTCAGAACTTACCCTTTGATAGTGTCAAGCAATTTTCAGATTATACGGCCTTTTCTTTTTCCTGAAAGGTTTGGCATTAGGTTTCAAAGGGATTGAGTGGTGCATTTCCTTCAGTTGGAAGGATTTAAGCTCATCGTAAGAATAAGAACAAAACATCTGAATATTCCTTGAGTAACAACACAAACATTATATTTTCTTCTGACAAACAAAACTTTCCAATGTTGACCATTCTTGGGTCCTTTGGGGTTCGATGTTTTCCTTCTCAAAATCAAGTGGGTATCGAGAAGATTGCTTCACCTTCTCTTAAATGAATCTATCATGATTATCAAAGAGGTCTTCTAGAGAGACTAGGCCTTTAGTGATCTTTTTTCCTTTCAATTTGATCACTCCATCAATCCCTTCAATTCATTTTTTCTCCTCTTCACTCTCCCCTTTGTGAAGTCTCACTCCCTTCAAAGAAGATATTATTAAAATTGTCTCTTTTTTCTAAGAAATCCAGGAGCTGATTATCATCATTGAAGACTTGCCAGTGATTTACATTATTGGACACACTAGGTCTAAACACCATCTCTATGATTACCTCATCCTTATTGAATGATGGGTGTGGAATCATAAGAGAGGCTGAAAGTGTAAGGGAATCGAATCTTTGATTCTACTCTCAAGGAATGGATTCAATAAAGAATGCATTGAAAGATTCAATGTAGTCCCACACTCTGTTTCTGTAATGTCAAAGCCTTGGATTATTTACTTGATATTGCTTCCGAACCTACCTTACTATTACCTCTACGTCACCTTCGAATTTCAAATTCTTGATCCCCATATCTTCTACTACACCCATGCACAAGAGGATGGATTCATACTCTGCCATGTTATTTGTATTATCAAAATGTAGCTTGTAGGAAAATGGGTATAATTCACTGGAAGGAGAACACAACACCACACCTGCTCTTGAACTTGTGCTTGAATGAATACCATAATATTATATCATCCATATTTTTCTCTTTCCTCTTCCATAAGAAGCAAAAAATTCTCATCTTTCTCTGATGTAAGTAATTGCCTAGCCCACTATCTTGAAATAGAATATTTACCCTTGGATAATCAGATTTTCAAATTGTGTAATTCATCTTCCTTATCGGCCGTAATTTATTCATCTCGCCCTTTCTTGGGATAGTTACAAATGACCAATCCATTTCAATCACTCCACCCAAATATCTACAAAATATTTGACTCAATATCATCCGAAGGATGATGAAATATCTACCACTAGGATGGTGAGAAACACCTTCTCCTCCGAAAAATCAACTAGTGCTACCTATGCGTCTTTGATTCTCTCCACCAATGGAATTTTTTTGGATTCCATTAAATAAAATGAGCCAATTGCTTGGGTAAAGGTGAGGCCTAGAGAATTTTTAAATTTGACTAGCATCACATTATCTGAGGATCCAAAATCTATAATGTAATTATTGAGTTGGAAGCCTTTAATGAGAAGTGATAGGTAAAAAGGCTCAACTTTGTTGGTTTTGGAGGCACTGAGGGCTAGCATGTTTTGTGAAGCTAGTGTGGGGAGTAGGCCTTTGTTATTTGAGTTTGATACTATATGACTACCACCATGGACAACATCAACAAACCTATCAAATTGGGTAGGGTGTGTTTGTAAATATTATAGCTCTGTGATTTGGACTTTGGTTTTACTTACACGTTCCACATAATCAAATGGAGTCATGGTGGGTGAGGTTGAAGTTTTAGGGATGATGGAAGTTTTACATGGCAGAGGATTTGCTACTTTGGGAGTTGTATTTACTTTCACTGGTGTGGTAACTGGATTGGAAGGATATGGGGACATAGATTTTGATGGAACCTTAGATGATTTTATAGGAATAAAATTTGAAGAAGAATTATTTTTAGCAACTTTAGGACTAGGAGAAGGACTAAGAGACTTACTTGGTGCGGCAATGTGATCCTTGCTAACCAAAGGTGTGGTTTTTCTTTCGCCGAATCTATTGAAGGTTGTAGTGCCAATCCTCTGCTAATGATTTTGTTTTGTGGAACTTCCACATGAGGATCTCCTTTCTTTTTCTCTTTCTTTACTGCTGTTGTTGAGGATGAGGCTCCTTTTTGGATTGTACATGAATGAAAACTACACATGAGAAGATTAGGGATTCTTCATCATTGTCATCTTCATCTCCATAAATTTACTTAATTATGCCATTGTGAATATCATCGTCAAATTATTCAGTCTTGAGCTAGTTATCATCATATCTTGCATCTTCTTTTCAAGTTCTTCTATCTCAGCTTCTTCCTTTTTCTCCTCGATGTCATAAGTGGCATTAACTTGTGGTGCTTTGAGAGCGAGAGGAAGAGGAGGTGGAGTAATTATTTTCCTATTGGGAGGATTTGGATTCCTTGGAGTGCTCCACATTGTGATATGGGATAAATTTTTCTTCACGTCAACCAAGTCATTGGCCATTTTCTGGAACATTGGGTCCATGGTAACCAAGTTTTAATTTCAACCTTTTTTTTTCTCATTGGGACCTTTCACTTTTCCAGAAAAAATTAAATCATCTTCGATCTCGATCGCGAAGTCCTGGGATTCCTTCAAATCTCTGGGTTGGGATCTTCTAAGGAAGAAACCAACCTATCCAAATTATTTTCGTGGAGGCATGAAATCTTCATGAATCCTCCTTGTTATCTGGTTATATTTAGTGAAGAAATATCTCATTGATTTGGAAGTTTCTTTCTTCATTTGTACCAACTGGACTAAGAGTTCCTGGAATTCTTCTATAGATTTGAACCTATGTATGAGTGTGCTTGTTATATCTTCCCAGCAGGTGATAGACCTCAGGGGAAACATGTAGAACCATTTGGCACCTTTTTCTTGAAGTGACTCCATAAAAACCCGGAATGACATATCTTTGTGCTCAATGCCCAACACACCGCAAGCAGTGATGAATGTTGCTACATGTTCCTTGGGGAGTTGAGAACCACCCCCTCTAAATTTTGGGAAGTTTTTTCTTGAGAATTTTTGTAGCTCGTGGAGTGGTTGAGCAAGAAAAAGTGGGCTAGTGTTTCCACCCCATGGTACATTTCACTTGCATTCTTCATGATCAAGATCTGCCATTCCATTCCCGATTCTTTCTTCCAACCTTTCTAAGGCTTTGGCTTCACCGCTGCTCTTGCATCTACTTTGGCTTGAGATCTTTCAATCTCTTCAATTTGAGATCTTATTTCTGCTTCATCTCTTACTTCTCTTTCTTTGGATTATTTCTCGATCTCTACATCAATGAAGTATTCAAGATTCTTGTTGATGTATGAAAACTCAATGTCCAATAGATTGACAACATTTGGACTCCCAATATGACTACTTGCTTGACAAATGAGAGACCTCTAATTTTTTAGTAGCTCCTGTCTTCTTTGAAGTTATTTAAAAAAGGGATCAGTTTGTCTTCCTTGTTTTTGTAGGTGAGTGTACCTTTTTATCTTCCATCTTTGAAAATTTATACTCTTCTTTGTGGTGCTTGAATATGTCTTCACCTTTCTAATTAATCAACATGTTATTTTTCAAGATCGAGTACTCTCGTGGAGATGAAGTAGTGGTTAGAACTTTACCTATTATACCAAATAGCCTCGACAAATTTGAAGAAATATCCTCTTGAATGTGGAAGAGAAAATCAAGTATTTTAACAAGAAGATTTCCTAGAATAGCCATGTTTTGAAGACATAAGGCTCGGGTGACTAAATTCAAGAAATTTTATTTTTGAATTTTCCATTTTTAAAATATTTTTCGAGGTCGTTTTTAGGTGTAGATGTTCTAAATCTTCCCCACAATGGGCGCCAAAAACTGTTGGTGAGAAAATTTGTTGGGGGAAAAATTTGTGGGTTTCTTTCCAACGCTCTAAGAATCTAAGTCCTCTACTTAAATAGTGCAACTTCCATATATGCATGTGTGAGTAAGGTGAGTATTATCCGGGTTGGCCTTGTAGCCGTGGGATCCAATAGGGGCACTCTACCGACCTGCGGAAAATGCTTGTAGATATCTCTGCAAGAGAGGAATATGTAGGAGAGTGAGAAAGGGAGTGAGAATGTTATATAAGGGAACTAATGCTGCAAGTAGAAAATCGAGTCTTGCATACACTATTTATAAGTTTCAACAAATGTATTACAATCAAGAAGAAACAAGTTTACAAATAGCAATAAGACATATTAGAATTTATGAGCATAAATTATCAATAAATCCCTCAATAAAAAAAAGCTGGAAACTCCTTGTATCGATGTCAAACAAAAGTTGTACATAGTATGAGAATAGAGGAAATTTGAGGATGGGGAATGGAAGAATTTCCTATCTCTTTGATTTTTCATAAGGATCTCTTTCTCATGAATTCACAAAAACAACTAAGAAGATCTTCAAATGAGGAGTTCATTATAATTTATAAAAGAGAAGCAACTCTTCATCTTCCTGTGAATTTTCATATGCTATATTTTTAACTTTAGGCTATTCATATTCCTATCAAATATTTAAGTCCCTTTTATAAAAACAAGGTGACTTAAATGTTACATCATGTTTCTAAAGTCACTTAAGACATATTAAAAAGTGCAAACCCCAATGCGAAATTAGAACATTAAAGAGAGAGAAACATTGGGAGGGAAGAGAAGAGAGAGAGAGAGAGAGAGAGAGAGAGATAGAGAGAGAATGATGAAGAAGAATCACGTAGAAGAATGAGCTTCTTCATTCGACTTGATCTCACTCCGACCATTCTCCATCTCACGCAATTGAGAAGATATCCTTTTCTCCAAATTCCTTAATGAAACAAGTTACTTTGTGGGTTCCATTATTTTAGTGTGATGAATACGTACACAACTTAGACTATTTTTCCACTCGTCGACACAAAGATTGATATACTTTCCCAATATCACCCCTCTGAAATTTCAAGCTTACCCAATCATTGGTTCATGAGATTTTAAAATTTTAAATTTTTCACCTAGCGATGCGATTCTGAGACTTGACAACCATTAATGAAGCTTGAAAATTACAGGTCTATTTTTCTCCTCCGATCACGAAAAAATTATATTTTTGATGTGTGTTTTTCTCTCTCGTTCGCCACCAATTTTCTCTTCAAACTGATTGATGGTTTGACGGGAAATCTAATTTTTTTTTCATTGTGCTAAGAAGGAGATTTCTTCATCATGCGAACAATCCTTTGCTACGAATAGGGGATTTACTAGTGAGGTTTTTATGGTCTTAGAGAATGATGAACACACAAATTTTTTTCCTTCCTCTAAGATCACTATGTAACAATGGTGGCAAGAAGTTTTGAACAATAATGGATGAGCTTTGACACGGTGTGAAGTCATGGAGAAGAAGAGGACAGAAAAAATGCTAAGTGTTGGATTTAAATCATTCAAAAACACATGCCAAGGGTGGGATGCATTTTTATGTCCGTAATGTTCCTTTAGCTAAAGGGATGATAGGGTCATAAAATTTCACATCGTACCTCCTCGAGACACTTGTCATTCATACAATGGTTGACCATTAGGGCAAGTGGAGCTGGAGGAAAACACACGGGGCTGAATGTTAGGCGTATGGAGGACCAAAAGGCATACCTAGGGCTGGGATATTTTACATGTTCCTCATGTACCTTTAGCTAAAGGGATGAAAGGGACATCTGTTTGCATATTGCACTGGAGCTGAAACTTGGTGGGCATCCGAGGGTTGTGTATTTGGCTCCAACTAGCTCCTGGGGGCTGAATATTGCACTATAGAAGGTCACATTGATGACCTGGGGAGCCATAAGGGGATGGGAAAATTTTCATGTCCCTCATTTACCTTTTCTTAAAGTGAAAAAGGGTCATCATTTTACACACCATGCCAGTTGCGACACTTGGCGCTCATCCGTGCACCGATGGGATAGGATCCGACAAACTCCTGGGGCTAACCTAGCGATGCAAAGGGTTCCATGGGTGACTAGAGGGAAAAATAGGGATGGGCACATTTTACTTTCCCCTATGTACCTTTTCTTAAGGGATGAAAGAGACATGAAAATACGCAAGATTCTTAGATTTGACACGTGTCCACTACGAGAATTGGCTAAGTATGGAGCACTCATCTTGAACCAACTTGTGACAGTGATAACTTGAGCTTTCGATGGAGTTTTTTGGAAAATTTTTATATTAATTTGACCAAAAATGGCATTTTGAATCCAATGGTTGGTATCTCAGCTCTTGGTTCCTCCATTTATGCCCTAAAAAAGTAGAGTTTTGTTATGGGTCCATGAATAAGCATGAGAAAACTAGGATATAGATCTATTACTGTAAGGTGTTGTGAAAAATATGATTTCATCTCGAATTCCATTTCAAGATGTATTTTTAGCTCCTAACTTCTTCCGTGAGCTCCCTGAATTACTTTGTGAAGCTCAATGGATTTTTGCCCCAGTGCACTACCTAGGCTGTGAACCCTGCTTTGATGAATCTTCCCAAGACGTCCAAATCTTTCCTGAATATTTCAATATAAATTCCTTGATGTTATTAGACCTTCAATTCATCTATATGTTGGATTTTATTCTCTATCCCACTCCAGTTGAATTTCACCGCCTCGGGAAGGCTAGCGGTAGCCCTTCCCACACCGCTCGAAATTTGCATTCTTTAAGAACTCCTAAAATCACCTAGGGAGATTGACTTGAATTCCTCTAGGGGTCATTGGACTAATTGGGTAAGGTTAGTGCTAAGGATGGGTAGACCTAAGGTGTCTTGAAAAGGTAAAACTTGAAATTTTGAAATAGGGGTATCGTTGTCATGTTAAAAATTGTAAATTTTCCTGTTGCACATTTGCATGACGATAAATGCTACAACCAATTTATCAAATATACATGTTATCTATTTTTTTAAAACATGAGGTTTGATATCCATCCTAGGAAGTTCTTACTTCTCAATACTAACTTTATCAAGAAACCCTCCCATCATATCTTCTAATCCAATCTTTTTACTGTTGATTTCACTTGATTTGCAAGTCTCTTAGCTCACCGCAAAGAAGGATCTATTATCTTGTGCCCATTCACATCTTGATCTCATCTCAAGGTCCATAAACCCTTCATATTTCAAGTTTCTTTATTTTCTTTAGTACTAGTTCACTAATTTAAATAAGAATGAGGAAACTTTGTCTACATTCGCATGCTCGATGGGACCCACCCTTTCTATGCGAGTCTTGTTATTTATTTTCATTTTCATCTTCTTTCTTACATCTCTACTAACCTCGCAGAGAAGGAACGTGGATTGGTTTGTGCTTGTTTTATTACTTGTGTTGGACCATGGATTTCTTGGATTTTATTTTTTTCACTTGCTTTCTTTGAAGATCAAATAAAAGGAAAAGTGTATCCTGTATTCCTTTTTTCCCCATATATTTTCTTTATCGCATTGCATCACTTGTTTTTTGTTCTAATCGAATTTACACATTTTGGTTTGGATCTAAAAGAACCCTTTCATTCTTACTTGGAAATCTAGTTTAACTAGGTGGTTTAACATATTCCATTCAAACTCCATCACACACATCCAAACACATGAACCAACTTACACATCTAAATGATCATTACTAAGTGGAACTATTGGGATTTCATTGCCCAATAGGAAATTCATCACGATGTTCTACCCGTGTTATAAATTTATCACAGATTCAGGCCTCACGTACCTTTGGGTATATCGAGGACTCCAAAGCCAAAACCACCTAAAACTAGCCTTAGATCGACATTTTCCTAGGTTACCCTTTGAACCTTTTTCTTTTCTTTTCTCACACTCTTTTAATAATCATGATGATAATTTTTATTTACTTGACTTGTTTGTTAATAAACTACATAAATAAATGTTTACTTACTTCATGTATGTTATCAATCCCTCTCGTGCCAAGAAAACACAGTAACCTACCTCATCTAATGACATCCCTTCTTCCAATGATATTTCCCAACAATGTTATGAACTTGAGACCACAAATTTGATATCACCCTTTTGTTTCTATGGTCTCACTTCATGAAGACTATGTCATCCAAAATTATCCTCATCTTGAAACCAATCCTTCTATTTCTCATCAATTCATTTCCTCTAGACTATTTATGGCTTCATCTCCTTCTCCTTTAGAGACCCTTTGACCTCCCACTATTCCTTGTGGTTTCTCGAGTTTCAAGAACTCCTTGATGCTAATCTTATTTCCCTCTATGACTACCTATCTCGTAAATCCCTCATAATCCTTCAATACCATCAATCCACTCAGTTGGTGGATCCCATTCCACCCAACTTACCTCATATCAAGGTTATCTCCACTTCAGTAAGCTAATGTTACTAGTATGCCTATGAAACCATCTCAGAATCGCACTTGCTTCCTCCCATATCCAAACAACATAACACCACCTTACCCATCATATCTACCTCACATAGCCAGTTGATGTAATCATCTCACAAACCTCTCTATCCGAATTGATGAAAAATAATCAACCTCGTATTTAAGGAGATTATCATTACATACTTCCTAATTAACCAATTCAAATATCCCAACTAACCCCATAACAAATCGGTTAAACATCCCCATCTCAAAATAGCCAACTCAATATAACCAATCTTACCACATCCCCATATCTCAACATCCACCCTTATCTTAACCCATCCAATCACAACCCCTTAATTATATTCCCTCTTATAAAAACTTCCACCAACACCAACACACCTCCAAACTTATCAAGTATATCAACAACCTAACCCATCTCGTCATATGCATCGTAAACTCATCCTTCAACAGCTTTAACGATCTAATGACACCTTACAAGCATTATTAAGTATAATGGCTAACCTTGAAGCCAAAACATTGGGATCTAAGATCACATTTTCATATGAACAAATCAGTAACGAACCCATTAATCCATCCATCCCCATGAAACCATGCCCTCCTCACTGAGAATTTCTAAAAAATCCAATTTTTATAGTAAGGAGAATCTCCAAAAACACCTATGAGATTTTAGACATGCATGTTACCTTATCTCCCATGATTAGGACCTCATGCTTTGCACATTTCCCATGTCATTGGTCAGTCCCATATTATATTGGTACAACAATATCCCACAACACTCCTTATACACCTTCACTCAAATTGCCCAATTATTCCTTGAACCTTTATTAATCAACATTTCATGTATAATTACCATCACAAACCTTTATGCCATCCGACATATGATGATGAATCTATCATATATTTCACCACACGATGGTTTATCATCATTAACCAACTATATTTCTCCCAACTTCTTCCCATCTAACTTTGTGGAAGGCTTGCGCCCAAATCCGTATGGTATTGCAAGGGGAATTATTTTAAATATCATCAAGTACAAGGTCATGACATTGAGAAGTGTCATTCCTTCAAATATTTCTTCCAAAACTTATAAATTAGAGGGACCTTCAAGTAGACAATCATAACACACCGACTAATCAACCCCTTCATGTCTCTAAAACCATTCCCCAATCATCCATCATCAAATTAGATTCCACCCCACATCTTATGAACCTAATGCTCACACAATTAATACCATAAATCAAGAACCTACATTATTTCCTACATCCACTGCCCCATTATCTACCACACCTACTTTTACTTTAGAAACTCCTTCAAAAATAACCTCATTAGAATCTACACCATTTATATCTACAACCATAATCACTACCACTACATTCTAATCTATCATATCCAATTCTTCATCAACACCTACCATTCCTACATCTATACCCACCTCCACATCAATCACATCTACTATTATAACCATACCTACATCTACATCTCAATCTACACGTATATCTATGATACCCCTTGAAACATTTCTTACACAAACACCCTCACTTAAGATGACCACAAATGATATTCTTACCCCATCTACAAAACCAATCATCCCTACACCAATCAATCTAAGACCTACACAATCTACAACCCCTTTTGATCTCATTAAGGAAATAATCCAAAAGCCCTATCCATTTACAATATCCTCATCTTCAATATAATCTACGTCATCTAGTTCTACTTCTATAGACCCCCTGGTTGAAATTCGACCATTCTGCCAAAAGTAAATCCTTACAATCAAATTCTAAGAACCTTGGAATACCTATCCAAAAATATCTCACACATCCACACAAAAATTCCGAGATCACTCCTACCAAGCCTAAACAATCCAATGTTACATCATCACTCTTAGGAGCACCTCCCTTCATCTTAGGGCCAGGCCATTCATCTAAGACACACATCATCAACCAATCCAAATCCAAGCAATCTATTCCTCCTTCTAAGTTGAATCCCTCCTTAAAATAATCTAACTCCCAAATAATCAAAACCAAATCATGGATATCTATTGCTTCTTTTGACTTTGAATTTGAACCAAATTATTTCATAAAGCCTCATCGAAGAGAACCATCCTTATTTCCTTCATCTACCATTCCCAAAAAAACTTCACGTGTGACATCCTCTTAAAAGAATCCCATTGGGTCCTATACTGAAATATTTCAACATTTACTCCAAACCTCAGCAATCACACTTCCCCTATCAAACCTTTTGGTCCATGTGGAAAAAATCCATTATGGTTCAATCCTAACACAACATATAATTATCATCACACTCCAGGGACATTTCACTAAACACCGTAAGGCCCTCCAAACTCTCATCCATAACCTAATTATGGAAGATGACCTTCTCATCCATGAAGACCACCCTCTTCCTTCCATCTCATCCACATCCAAACCCAATCCTCTAATCAAACCCTCACCTCTTAAGGAATCTAAGTTAAGTTCTCCATCCAAATCATTCATCATAATTCCTCCCCAAGCTCTATTTTGTCTCAAGGGATGCCCCCTCTCTTCATCAACACCATCCATATTACCAATCCTCCTCACCCTCATGATCCTCAATTGTATATCCAATCAAAACCTAGAGGAATCATCACTACTCCTTTTAACGACCATACCTCTTCTCATTCTAAATCCACTAGATTATCCATATATGTATCTAAGTTTCCTAAAGTGACACAACATCTCTCACTGGGGGAGAATGCACTCCTCTCTCTTAGTATTATCACATCTCCTCCTTCATCCAACGATCCCATAGACACTAATGACATTATGTCTTTTTATCCTTCCTTATTTAAATATCCACAATCATTCTAGGATCAGTCTATTATTAGGCTATATTTGTTTCTAATCTCCACATTGACTCATCAAATCTCACCCAATCTCATCTAGATCTACTTATCCTTCATCTATTTTTTTTATCTCATCTTACCCAACCAATCTCACCTCATTTTATTCTAGTTCAACCTTTGTGGCCATCTTTGTGCCTCTCTAGGGGAACCATACCTCATCCTAAGACCACTTTTGTGGCCATCTTTGTCTTACCATGGACACATACTCCCTCACTATTTGAAACATAGCACATAATATTTTACCTCCTCTTACCCATCTCACCCAATCTAATCTTGTGTGAGTTATCATCTTATCTCATCCATTCTCACCTCTAAAGGAATGCGACTTTAACATCGGTGACCTTGTCCTTTAAGAAAATAAAAATTTCACTACTCTAGAAAGGAGACAACATGGAAAGTATGCTCCCAATGGGATTATACCTTACATTATCACACATAATTATGGGTTTGGAGCCTATCGTTACTGATTCCCTTGATGGTAAAAAAAAATGGAACCTCTTAACACATTACACTTATGTCCTTTCTACTATTAGAAAACCTAACAATGTGAGCTTAGTATTCCCATTGGTCATCCATTCATCATTAGACTCTTCCATATTTCATTGTAATGATTTGGAATCATGTGGTCTACCATCACTTTCCTATTTGCGACCATAAATATGGGAACCACGACTATGCTCGAGCATATTCCTTATGGATAGGTTCTTCTTTCTTGGTGATAACTTCGTGATCATTACATCCATCACCTTATTATTTTCCTATTGAAACCAAAATAAGGGTTCACGTATGTCACTTATACATTCATTATCCCTTATTAAGTGGTATAGTTAATTATCTCTAGCTCTTCCCCATAAAAGTCAAAATTTCATGGATGCTCATATAAAAAAGTCAAAATAAAACAGACTACTCCCTCAAAGGACAAATGTTCATAAAAATGCATTAAGTTAAAAGTATAGAATATTTCCTCAAAGGAAAGTTATCATGCATATATATTATCCTTTCCATCTATAAAAAAAAATCCCAAAGTCAAAAAGTATAAAATAAAAAGTAGACCACTCCCTCAAAGCATGAATACCCCCTTTATATCATGGCAAAGGATTACCACGTTGATAAACCTTCTATCTCATAAACACACACATTAAAATCAAAAGCAAGCATCCTTAGAAATCTTCCCGCATTGATCAAATTTCTCTTCTTTAAAAAAATTACCGCATTTGATCACTTTGCATCCCATCACCCAGAGCTGGAGCATAGACCTAGGGACACCTACCTATGGAGAACCTATATTCCCACGTACAAGTCACATCTAAACCCCTTTTTGTGTCAATATTAGGTTCATAAGTTCACTTTCCATATTTTCCTTATGATCCTTGGAATAACTAACTATCGTTGGTTATGTGTTAACACATATTATTGGTTGTAAGTGCATTTCCTTAAGTGGCTCCTTTTCTTGTTTACCTCCAGGTCTAGTTTGAACCACCATTTCCTCATATGCTCCTAACTATACATGCATTTATCTCACCTTTTCCACCTTTTATCAAAGTCCTTCTCTCACACAAGGCATATCATTTCTAATCTAATCATGTCATTCATGCCTATGTGTTTACTTTAAGTATAACATTAATCATATCCATATCATGCATATTTGAAATTTTTTTCAGACTTTCTTTCATAATGTAAATTAATTTTTCATCCATATGTATATAATTCACCACATCTATATCTAGTCCCTAACAAAACATGAACATATAAATCAAATCCATGAGATCATCATGTACATATATCATATCATAAACATGAATCAACATCATAATAAAAATTTACATATACATATAATACAAACATCATTAAAACCATCATATATATATATATATATATATATATATATACACACACACACACACACACACACACACACACACACACACACACACATATATCATAATGAGTCCAAAATACATAAATAAATCATATGTTTTTGGCCTTTAAGGGTGATGTGTAAGTGCGAGATACGTCATCAAGATCAGATAAAACTGTAAATTTGACAATCTTAAGTCTTTCCCTCCCCAGTGAAGGTGCCTATATAAATCCAAGGGCCTCATCACCTCCATCATGGCCCACATATTGTTATGGTTGGGACACATTTGTTGTGATCACAGATGGCTTTCTTTGCTCTGCACTACACTTCTTGCTCCTTTTCTCTGTGAAGCCATATACTCTACATATATTAGTGTCTATGGTAGCCTATACATCACAATCCTCTCATAATACCTAGCCTTGGAAGCTAGTGTTGTGTATAAACTCGGGGATAGTCCTGAAAGGACTCATCTATCCAATAGCTCCTTGTGATGCCATTGGAGCTCTAGTTCCTGACTCTGCTGCTAGGATTGGTGCAAGATATCTAAATATATCTCTATACGCCTCTCTCTACCTCTACTCAATAGCCAGGTCCCTCTTTCATCAAAGGATCTGTTACCTCATGTATAGAATCCTCTCTCTCCTGGTGATCCATATCTCTCTCCAAACATGTTAAGTCACACTCAGTGCACTATCTAGAAATATCTGTCTCATCACTATCCCCCCTCTCATCACCTCTTGCACCAGCTCCTCCTCTACTACCAATATCTCCTCCTCCTCATCTCCTCCCTTTCCCCCTCATTTTTCATCTGATTTGTCCATGTAGTGGTCATCTAATGTGTAAATCAAGAGCTAACTCCTACATCATCATCCTCATCCCATGATTCCCCTACTACCTTTAATAGATTGGCCATGTCTAGAATGCATAAATACTTATCTACCTCATATTTCATGTATATAATGGGCTCCCAA
This sequence comes from Taxus wallichiana var. yunnanensis, assembly GCA_018340775.1. Lineage (NCBI taxonomy): Eukaryota > Viridiplantae > Streptophyta > Pinopsida > Cupressales > Taxaceae > Taxus > Taxus wallichiana. Next base: position 218,095,214 of record CM031243.1, on the reverse strand, counting down.
GAAATAGTATTAAAAACACCAAACTGTCATTGGACTCTATCAAACTGAATAAATTCAATCATCTCTTGCTTGTGCCCCTATACCCATTGTGTCCACCTCATACCCACTAACTCCCCATCAACTCCAGGACATGTTGGATAGTATTGATATGACTGTCATCTCACTTGATAAAAATTAAACTCTATAAGACACTCACTATACCAATCCACATCTCACTCTCCTTTATCACCATGAACCTAGTTAGATTGCCACCTCAAAAATCCAACCATAAATTCTATGTGGTCACCTGTAACCCTAGTGGCTTGATCACCGCGATGTGCTCATATGACTAGAAGTGTAATATGAATCACATATCTAATCCTATCCTCCTCCTCGAGACAGCTCATGATACACATATGCTAGTAAGGTTGTCCCAAATGAAAATACATTCGTGTGATTAACAATATCCATGACCAATCCTACCAATGCCCATGAGAAACTAGCACCCCCGAATTCGAAGTGCATAGCTGGATATGGCCATCATCACTACACAAATACAATGAATCTTGACTACACTCCTCTTATATTGGGTATCAATGTGAAAGGCCCCAGATGAAAGAGTAATACGTGGAAAATATACCCCAAAAATCATGTCAACACACCCAGGTTTGTTGTCTACTATGATGGGAATTATCTACTCATCTTGAATCGAAGCCTAAGATGTGGTACACATACTCCGGGGTGACAATCATTTCACCCATTCTAAACTAGAATGTTCTTATTTGTACATCCCACCAATCCACCAAATCAATCATAAGGCCCACATCTCGTGGAATTAGCTAGTAGTGGTAGAAACCACCCAATGACTAACTACTTGCTAAATGATCCCACTCAGCATCTATCACATAATCCGTTATCTTATCAAAAATATAGGTACTCTGTCTCACAATTAAAAGGTCTTGTGGGTTTGTAAAACCAATCAAGCACGTGAAAACTAGGTCCTTGATCCTCAAAATTCCAAAATTAAGCAAAATCATCTTATCTATCCCTAGTTGAAGTTGACCTAGGTTGGGTCGACGTCTTCAAGGTTTCGTCGACACCATTCTAGGCCTATTCGATGATGATTATACCAAGTTGCGGTGATTGACCCCTTCACTGACCCCAAAATTTAAAAAATATAAAAATTAAATAAAAACAACAAAAATTCTTAAAACAAGCTAGGGTTTAGGCACTTACCATCCTGCGGGTCCTCTTTCCCTTCCTCACGGCTCCTCGAGCCTCCATTTCTATCCAAATCACACTCTCTTTATAACTTAGATCTCTCAATCATCACTTTGTATCATGTAAATATCTTATTCGAGACAAATCATGGGCTTATATAGTACACTCGACCTAGTCATCGTAGACCCCCTTGGGTCTTTGTTACTCCATCCCCTGTCTCGGTTGACTAACCCATTATTTTTGACCTAGCCTTGTTTTTTTCACCACTATCCATCTTATATCTCCTCAAAAAATCCTTTCTATTAAAATTATATTTTTTTCCACTTTTTTCTTAAGTGGTTTTCATCTTGCATCCTTATTGTGTCATACCCAGGATTCCTTATATAACACATCTTTATTTTTATCATCTTTCCCTTGTGGCCATCCTTGTGTTCTTTCTTGGGGAACCGTTATTTTACCTCCTTTTCCTCCCACCCCGGATGTATCTTTTTTATTCCTCCTACCGGCTGTGGTATCACATTTACTTTTTCCCACCCATTTGTTGTTACAACCCTTGTCTTGACCATTTTTGCATTTTTTTGTGCATCTTTGATGTCTTCCCATGACCCATTGGTCCCTTGTCTTGCACATCCATTTGAGTAGATTCCCCTTGGTTTCCCTTCATTTTTAGTGGGTTTTTCTCGACTCATAGGTTTGTAGGACATTTCCATCATATCCCTGAAGACCTTACTTTGTTCCCTACTACGGTGATTCCAAAATCACTACCATATTTTTATTTACTTTGTAATTTTTGTTTAGTCCTCATATGGGATATATTATCCCTTTCTTTTTCTCATCCTTTCATAATCTCTCTTTCAAACTCTTGATCGAATTCCTTTTGTTTTTGACCCCTCGTTTGAGAGGGAACTATATGGATGAAAATTGAAATGCAACCTTCAACCGCACTTGACCCTCGAAGTCGTGGCTTTGGAGCATCCGATGTTGAATGTGTGTGGATAAATATAGGAGGATCAATGACTAAGATCTGGTAGTGTGATCTCCTCGGAAGCTCGGTTGGAAAAGGGGAGATGTAGAGGCTATGAGCAGTAACGTAAATTCCCTATGGTTTGTCTAGCTTAATTGGATCTAAGTGTTGATCTAGTTTGAAGTGTCCAAATTAACTAAGCTGAAAATAAAAATCTATGTTACTGCTGAAAGGGAAACTAATCTAAACAAATCACAAAACTGAAATATTACAATCACAAACAATAATTTGCTTCTATTCTAAATAATTAAAATATTTCTACACTAAAACTAAACAAGCAAGATAACTCGGTGTGGTTATTCACCTGTGCTGAGTGTATTCTAACTAATGTTAACATAAAACAAGAAATTTTCCAATTAATGTATGATATGTAGACAACCTCCTACATATATTCTCTCCTTCAAATCCATAGGGATAGGAAGAATAAGATCTGTCACCGGGGGTTGCTATTAAATATTTAAACCCTTTTAGAAATTAAATAATTACTTGCAAATGAAAGGAAATTGATTTCTACTCTATTTGATATGATGTAACAATGATAAATTGTAAGAATGAAGGAAATCAAACAAAAAATCCAACCTGGAATTCACAGAATAGAGGTAAATACAGTCTTGTAGTAAATTTTCCCCTCGCTTTGTCCCTTTCTTTCTCAATTTGTTTATGTGAGTCCAAGGGATTGGGAATGCAAGAAAAACAGAAGGAGGATGACACTTGAGAAATGACAACTTGAAGGTAGTATGGATGCAATGCAAGTAGAAGAGAGATAGAAAAAGAGATCTGAGCTTGGCTATGATTTTCCTAGCAAGATCGTAATAGTAATACAATGCAAGATACAAGAAATTATTAGCCTTTTTGCTTGAATACAAGCATGGAATATATAGGAATGGAGGATGGGAGGTTCCTTCATGCATAAGGCAAGAAGGAACAGTTCTAACCAATTAAATTTATTTAAAAATAGAAGGAAGTGTTGTCCACTCAAAATTCCCTGCCCTAATAAAAGTAAAATTTCAAAATTTTGAGTTATGAGTGTTTTCCTCTAAAGTTCCTAAGTCGTGAAAATTGAGAAAATCAGTGTTTCGGGTCATTTTGTATGTATTTCGGGCCTATCGGACATTTTTGTCCCGTCTGTCCCAAGTACGAAAGTGCATTCTGTTCCCGATCAGGCCGAAATCCCTGAAGTTGTTCCATTTTTGGGCCCGTCGGAACTTTTTGTCCCAAGTGTCCCAAAAATTATTGTGCAAGTTGTTTCAATTTCGGCCGAATCACCCGAACCGCGTACTTCGCACTTTCTTGTTCCAAATGTCCCAAATCAAAAAGTGCGAGTTGTTCCATTTTCGCCCGAACCGGCCGAGTCGCGTACTCCGGAACTTTTTGTCTCAAATGTCCCAAGTTCAAACGGGCCTTTTGTTCCAATATCGGCCGATCTGCCCGAACCGCGCTTTCACGTCCCAACTGTCCCAAGTCAAATTGTGCACGCTGTTCCATTTTCGGCCGAATCACCCGAACCGCGTACTTCACACATTTTTGTCCCAAGTGTCCCAAAGTCAAAAGTGCAAGTTGTTCCAATATCGGCCGATCCGCCCGAACCACGCTTTCATGTTCCAACTGTCCCGAAGCCAAAAGTGCGAGCTGTTCCATTTTCGGCCGAAACGCCCGAGTCGCGTCCTTCGCACATTTTCGTCCCAAATGTCCCAAAATACATTTGTGCGTCTTCTCCTTATTTCGTCCGAACCGGCCGAGCCGCGTGTTTCGCGCATTCGCGTCTCACATGTCCCAAGTGAACCTAATGCAATTCATACTTAGTTTTTCCCGCTCTACCCGAATATGCTAAATATGAATTTAAGTTGCGGCTCTGATACTATCAATCCGAAGATCAAATTCCAAGGACAGCTGGCAGAAAGACGAAGCTTTCAAGACGCCGGTTATATCAGTTTTCAAAGATATCCATTGTCATCTTCAAAATGAAAATTCTTGTGTGTCCCTCGTGGCAAAGACATAGCTGAGACGTGGAAGAAATTCAAGCAGCGGTTTCTGAAGTTGATGGGTCCCTCTCAGTGACCGGCCACCTGTCTTCTTCCCCATACGTTTCTCTTCTTCCCTTTCTTTTTCAGTTTTCTTTGTAATAGGTTGAGGTACTGCGATTTGGCGGTCCTTAACTATTCTTTAGTTAAAAGAAACGGTTACGAAGAGTAACTGAATTGTAAGCTATATAATGGTATTTTCTACGCCATTCGAAGGAGGAAGAACTTGGCATATTTTCTGCAAGTGTAAATAGATTATAGAGAAATCAATACAGAAGGACTTTCCTTTCTTTGTCTATCTGATCTCTGTCTGTTCTAAGCTTTCATTTGTTTTCTTTGTGAAGATCATTTATCTCAAATTCGTTAGTCTCATCGATTGCATACTCTTCAACTTTGCAAGCACGGTGATCTTACATAACCAAGAAAGAACTTTGTTTCCTTGATAACGAATCTGTGTTACGTTAAGAAACTTTGCGTTCTGGCAGATGTTATTTACAGAACTTTGTGTCTTTAAATTCCATCTTACTTGTTCTATACGAATGATCTTGTTTTCAATTCACGGTGACTTCGCATACATAAAGAATTACTCTGATATCTATAATTCTGCATGTTTGCCTTTCTGCTCTTTTCCATGCTCTCATTTCCTCAGTCCTTTTGTAATTGATGACCTTCATAGAAAACACTTTCGTGGTATCCAAGTTTAACCAACAAATCATGTCCTGTACATTTGTAAATAGGTTTGTTTCTGAATAAGGGAACCTCTCCCATTAAAGAGGAGGGACTTCTTGTCCCCTGACTGTTGCTCTTCTTAAAAGTCCTATTTGAAAACCAACAGTTTTTGGCGACTCCGCTGGGGAAAATCATATTCCAGTTCTGTAATTTTTGATCATCTTTTGATCTGGCGACTCCGCGTTTTACTCGAGGGAGAAGGACCCTTGGTATTGAAGACTCTCAGTTTCAGCTTTTGGAGCAGCAGGGTTTTCCTCTTCCTTCCACAAGAAATAGAAGGACTCGTTCGACAAGCACACCACCTGTTCAAGAAAGAAGTCCTGCGGGTGGTATTCCTTCAGAGCCAGCTAGCCCTAATCTTCAAGCTTTGATTCTTGCTGGTGTTACAGTTCCTCTCCAAGCCGTTTTTCAAAGAATGGCGGCACCATTACCATGGGGTCATCGTGTCGGGCCCCTGGCCCTTGCTCAGCCTCTGCATGAGTTACCCAGAGGTAACCGGAAGAACTTCCCCAAATTCAAAGGTGATGGCAAAGTGCATCCTGACGAACACATCGCAGCCTTCATTGTTGCATGTGGAGTTCTGGGAGTCGAACATGAAGACGTCTCCGTAAGGCTGTTCGTTGAGACGTTACAAGACAATGCTGCTGATTGGTTCTACCACCTTCCGGCTAACGCTATCACCGACTGGACCACAATGAGAACTCAGTTCGAAAACCGTTTCAAGCCGGCAGAAGATGTGCATGCTTTGCTTGCCCAAATTTCTCAGATAAAGAAAGATTCATCAGAGCCCATGAGAGAATTCGTGGCTCGATTCAACAGGTTGATAAATAAAATTCCGCAGCCTACCCGACCTGTTGATCAAATTCAAAAATGTTTCTTTCTAAATGCCCAATCACCTAAAGTTAGTTATGCACTAAGAAGGGCTAATCTCGGAACGTTAGCTCTGGATCAAGAACTGGCTGTTAGTGTCGAGGATGACTTAATCATGTTAGGGAAGTTGAGAAGAGACACTCCCAAATCTAAGTTTGTTGCTTCTTCCTCTTCCACCCCTGGACCTAACACTGACCCATTAGTTCAGAAGCTTGTGAATGATCTTCTTACTATAAAGAAACAACTGGCTCAGCATGCTCCTTATGCAGATGTTCCGAGGAGAAATTTCCAGCCCAGGAATCGTTTTCCTACTTCTCAAACAAGATTAGCACTTGAAGGACCTCTGTTAGAGTCCTGTCGATAATGCGACTGCGAGTGGAAGAACCGGATGATGATGAAGATAACGAAGCTTGCGAAGAGTTTGCGAGAGAATTTGATGATGAGGCAGAGGAACTTGAGGGATCTCGAGTGAATTTCTTTACCACTGAGGGCATTGATGATTATGATGAAGTGGTAGCAGACATGAACAACGAATCTTTTGCTGTCATGACTCGAGAACAGAGACAAAGCGAGAGGAGAAGGTGACCCAGCCACCTAAGAAATCCAAGGAGTAGTCGGCAACTATCCCTGTAATTGCAAGAAGAGGATCTCCTATCCCTATTTCAGCTACACAGAAGGTGAGTCCTATCAATCCAGTTACCAAAGTTGCTTCTTCTTTTTCTCCTAAAGTTGATAAGCCTAGAATTCCAAATGATGATGGCCCGTCCACTTCTGGATCCTTTGATATTGTTGACCACCCGAAAAGACCAAGGTACAAATCTCGGAAGCTGAGTACTATCAAACCCATCCCAAAGCTTTTGCCAAGATGATTCAATTTGTTAATTCCCATTCCAAGACCACCTCTAAAGGTATTTTGCCTACTCCTTCTTCTCTCCTGCACCACACCTAGCACAGGTAGCTGCTTTGTCACCTCTCCTGGTGACAAAATTAAACCTTTTTATGTAACACTTCTTATAGCTGGCCATAGGCTCGGTAATTGTGTCATTGACTCAGGAGCCTCAGATAATGTAATGCCTGCTAAAGTAGCTCATGCTTTAGGCCTGACCCTCACTCACACTTATGGATCCTGTTACTCCATGGAAAGCAAAGAAGTGCCCCTGGTCGGGAGGATTAAAGATGCACAAGTGGCTTTTGCTGCCTTGCCTGAAAAGAAAGTGTTGGCTACTATCTTAGTAGCAGATATCCCTCCTTCATACGGGATGTTGCTAAGTAGGAACTTCTGCAAAGATGTGGGTGGAGAAATCCAAATGGATGGTCGCATGCACTCGTGCTGTCATGGACAAATGAAGAAGTTGTTGCTGAAAGCGATCAGTATATTGTGTAGAAAAATGGATGATCCTAGAGCACAAATACTCTATGAGGATATGGGTCATGGAAACTACATGATTATGTCCCCGACGAAATCCCACCCCCAAAGTGTCTCCTAGAGATCCTAGGGGTTTGGATTTTAGAATTTGATGGAAGTTGTTCCTCACTTGTTTACGGAGCTGGTGTTCTCTCTGGTGTCACCGAAGGTTTCCTTCATCCTTTTTCATTTAAGTTGCGGTTCGAGAACACTAATAACACAGCGAATACGAGGCTCTCATTCTCGGATTACGGGTGGCCAAAGAACAAGGTGTGAAGAATCTTCTGGCTCGTGGTGATGCAGAGCTGATTGTAAAGCAAGTCAGAAGCCTTTTTCAGGTAAAAAATGGGAGGCTGAAGCATTACCGGAATCAGGTTTGGGATTCCATTGAATTCCTTGATGCTTTCTCTATTGAAGCAGTACCTAGGGAAAAGAACAGCAGGGCTGATTCACTAGCTGTCTTAGGGTCACTGTTGATTCCTCATCCTGATTTCTCTCAGGACAAATTCACCATTGAAATGGTCCATCGGCCTAGTGTACCTGACAACACCAATAACTGGCAGGTTTTCAATAATGATCAGCATTTGCTTTCCTTCCTGGAACTCAAAGGTAATTTTGAACAAGCTATTTTTGAGGGAAGTGACAACTGCCTCGTGAAAGTGTGTCCTTTGGCCAAGTGTCACCCAAGGAGAAGAAACAGATCGGGAAGGGTGCATTAAACTCAAGGAAACAAGATTCCTAAAGGGTGGTGAGTTTGGAGGAACTATTTGATAAGCATGACAGGTATGTGAAATCTAAAGCTTCTTCTGGGCCTCAGCAATCAGCTGAGTATGATAAGATTGATATTGGGAGTTCTACTGACCCCAAGCTCGTGAACATTGGAAAATGTTGCACAGCAGATGAGAGGAGAAAAGCAATTGATCTTCTAAAAAGGTATAAAGATGTTCTCACTTACTCTTATGAAGATTTGAAAGCTTTCAAACCAAAAGATATGCAGCACTCTATTCCCCTCAAGCCTGGAATTAAGCCTTTCAAGCAGAAACAGAGACAATACAACCCCAAAGTAGCTGACACCATCTTTCAGGAGATACAGAAGTTGTTGAAAGCTAAAATTATCTTTCCTATCCACCATTCAACATGGATTGCAAATATTGTGCCTGTTAGAAAGAAGAATGGTGAGATCTGCATCTGTGTTGATTTCAGGAACCTAAATCAGGCTTCTCTGAAAGATAATTATCCTTTGCCCATGATGGATCAAATATTGCAAGCAGTAACAGGCTCTGAAATGTTATCTATGCTTGATGGATTTTCTGGATACAATCAGGTAGAGGTTGATACTGTAGATCAACATAAAACAGCTTTCACTACTCCTTGGGGCACCTTTGCTTACAAGAGAATGCCTTTTGGGCTTATTAATGCTGGTGCCACTTTCCAGAGAGCTATGGATCTGGCCTTTGGGAGTTTGAAAGGGAAATGTATTGTCATATATCTTGATGACCTGACAGTGTTTTCAAAGACAAGAGCGGATCATTTTGATCACCTAGAAGCAGTTCTGTTGAGATGCAGAGAGCATGGGATCTCTCTGAACCCTAAAAAATCCGTCTTTTGTGTCACTGAGGGAAAGTTATTAGGACACATCGTTTCCAGGGATGGTATTAAGATTGATCCTGAACGAGTTCAAGCCATCCAGAAAATTCCTCTTCCAACGAGTAAAAAAGGCGTGCACTCCTTCTTCGGTAAGATCAATTTTTAAGAAGGTTCATCCTGATTTTGCTGAATTAACTTTGAATATTTCTCGGATGATGAAAGGAAGCAAACATTTGGTTGGTCTTACAAGGAAAGGAATCCTTTGAAGGTATCAAAGAGCTATCGCTAAAACTCCGGTTTAGCTTTGTCTGATTTCAAGAAAGATTTCATCATCTATTGCTATCTTTGCTACGAGATAATACCTTGGCTGCTGTGTTAACTCAAGAAGACTCTGATGAGCATGAGCTACCAATTGCATTCATGAGCTATATTCTGAAGGATCATGAGTTAAAATACACCATGATGGAGAAGCATGCTTTTGCGGTGGTCAAAGCTGTCAAGCAATTTACTTTTACATCCTCAACTCTCACTCCATGGTGTTGGTTCCAGATACCACTGTTAAGTCAATTCTCACACAACAAGAATTTGGATCCAAGAGAGGGAATTGGGTTGCTAAGGTCCAAGAGTATGACATTGACATTAAGCCGACCAAGCTGGTTCGTGGAAAAGGTCTTTGTGAGCTCATTCTGAAGGAGCTAAACATGAGTTCTTTGGAAAAGAAAGTTGACCTTCCTCTTTGTTACATTCCTTAGTTCGGTTGGCCGAATGGTATCTTTGACATCACCCATTTTCTCACCTATGGGGAATGCCCCTCTCATTTAACTGCCAAAGAAAAGAGGACTGTTAAATTGAGATCAGTACAATATGTATTATGGGAAAATGCTTTGTTCAAGCGTGGCTTGGATGGGAGATTTTTGAAGTGTGTGGACAAGGAACAACAGAGAAAGTTGCTCTCAGCTTTTCATGATCATGCATGTGGAGGGCACTTTTCATCAACGGTTACTGCTCACAAGATACTCTGTGGAGGATACTATTGGCCTTCCTTGTTTAGAGATGCATCCAAGTGGGTTGATAAATGTGAGGCTTGTCAGACTTTTGTGGGAAGACCTAAATTGGCTTCTTTGCCTCTCAAGCCAGTTGTGATTGAGGAACCATTTCAACAGTGGGGTTTAGACTTCATTGGTACACTTAATCCTACTTCTAGTGCTGGTCACACTCATGTGCTAACTGCCACTGACTACTTCACCAAATGGGTGGAAGCTATTCCAGTCAAGAGCACTACTTCTGAAGTGGTATGCAACTTCATCAAAGAGAACATCTTGGTAAGGTATGGTGTACCTAACAAGATTGTAACAGATAATGCTTCAAACTTCTCCTCAACTGAGATAATGGATTTCTGCTATGGGTATGGCATCTCTCTGGCTCATTCTTCAGATTATTACCCCCAGGGAAATGGGCAAGCAGAATCCACAAACAAGAACCTGGTGACTATCATAAGGAAGTTGGTCAATGAGTCTCAACGAAACTGGCACAAGAAGCTATATGATGCTCTTTGGGCAGACAGAATTACACCAAAGAGAGCCATTGGAATGTCTCCTTTTCAAGTGATATATGGAGCGAAGCTCAATTGCAGTGTGGCTGGAACTACCGGCCTTGCATCTAATGAAGGCCATCGAGGATACTAGTTTCAGAGATGCCCTGGACAAGAGAATTATGTACCTGCACAAGCTGAATGAAGACAGATTGGTGGTTGCTGATAGGATATCTATTCACCAGCAGAAGGTAAAGGTCCTGTTTGACAAGAAAGCTAGGTTCAGAGATTTCCAAGTTGGAGACATCGTACTGTTATGGGACAAAAGACATGAACCTCGTGGCAGCCATGGAAAATTTGATTCCCTGTGGCTCGGACCTTTCAAGATCAGACACTTTGCTGGTGAGAATTCCTTTTATCTTGATTACATGGATGGTTCTTCTCTCCCACTTCCTTATAGTGGGCAGTATCTCAAGTTGTTCAAGTCCTAGGTGATTAGGGAGTCCCTTGTATATTCTGTACAGTGTTTTTGCTTCTCTGCTTTTGGTGTGTTTTCCTTTTGTTGTTCTGGTGTGTTGCCCTCTGTATTGGTGTTCTTTTTGACTCCGTGGCCCAATGGATAAGGCACTGGTCTGCTTTTCCCGAGTTTGTCTAAGTTCTTGCCTTGCCTCATTCCTTGAATTTATACCAAGTCATCCCCAGAAGGAGCCAGCTGTTGTCCACTCAAAATTCCCTGCCCTAATGAAAGTAAAATTTCAAAATTTTGAGTTATGAGTGTTTTCCTCTAAAGTGCCTAAGTCGTGAAAATTGAGAAAATCTGTGTTTCGGGTCATTTTGTATGTATTTCGGGCCTGTCGGACATTTTTGTCCCGCCTGTCCCAAGTACGAAAGTGCATTCTGTTCCCCGATCGGCCGAAATCCCCGAAGTTGTTCCATTTTCGGGCCCGTCGGAACTTTTTGTCCCAAGTGTCCCAAAAATTATTGTGCAAGTTGTTTCAATTTCGGCCGAATCACCCGAACCGCGTACTTCGCACTTTCTTGTTCCAAATGTCCCAAATCAAAAAGTGCGAGTTGTTCCATTTTCACCCGAACCGGCCGAGTCGCGTACTCCGGAACTTTTTGTCTCAAATGTCCCAAGTTCAAACAGGCCTTTTGTTCCAATATTGGCCGATCCGCCCGAACCGCGCTTCACGTCCCAAGTCAAATTGTGCACGCTTTGTTCCATTTTCGGCCGAATCACCGAACCACGTACTTCGCACATTTTTGTCCCAAGTGTCCCAAAGTCAAAAGTGCAAGTTGTTCCAATATCAATGATCCACCCAAACCGCGCTTTCATGTTCTAAGCTGTCCCAAGCCAAAAGTGCGAGCTGTTCCATTTTCGGCCGAAACGCCCGAGTCGCGTCCTTCGCACATTTTCGTCCCAAATGTCCCAAAATACATTTGTGCGTCTTCTCCTTATTTCGTCCGAACCGGCCGAGCCGCGTGTTTCACGTATTCGTGTCTCACATGTCCCAAGTGAACCTAATGCAATTCATACTTAGTTTTTCCCGCTCTACCCGAATATGCTAAATATGAATTTAAGTTGCGGCTCTGATACTATCAATCCGAAGATCAAATTCCAAGGACAGCTGGCAGAAAGACAAAGCTTTCAAGACGCCTTGGTTATATCAGTTTTCAAAGATATCCATTGTCATCTTCAAAATGAAAATTCTTGTGTGTCCCTCGTGGCAAAGACATAGCTGAGACGTGGAAGAAATTCAAGCAGCGTTTCAGAAGTTGATGGGTCCCTCTCAGTGACCGGCCACATGTCTTCTTCCCCATACGTTTCTCTTCTTCCCTTTCTTTTCGATTTTCTTTGTAATAGGTTGAGGTACTACGATTTGGCGGTCCTTAACTATTCTTTAGTTAAAAGAAACGATTCTGAAAAAGAGTAACTGAATTGTAAGCTATATAATGGTATTTTCTATGCCATTCGAAGGAGGAAGAACTTGGCATATTTTCTGCAAGTGTAAATAGATTATAGAGAAATCAATACAGAAGGACTTTCCTTTCTTTGTCTATCTGATCTTTTTCTGTTCTAAGCTTTCATTTGTTTTCTTTGTGAAGATCATTTATCTCAAATTCGTTAGTCTCATCGATTGCATACTCTTCAACTTTGCAAGCACGGTGATCTTGCATAACCAAGAAGGAACTTTGTTTCCTTGATAACGAATCTATGTTACGTTAAGAAACTTTGCGTTCTGGCAGATGTTATTTACAGAACTTTGTGTCTTTAAATTCCATCTTACTTGTTCTATACGAATGATCTTGTTTTCAATTCACGGTGACTTCACATACATAAAGAATTACTCTGATATCTATAATTTTGCATGTTTGCCTTTCTACTCTTTTCCATGCTCTCATTTCCTCAGTCCTTTTGTAATTGATGACCTTCATAGAAAACACTTTCGTGGTATCTAAGTTTAACCAACAAATCATGTCTGTACATTTGTAAATAGGTTTGTTTCTGAATAAGGAACCTCTCCCATTAAATAGGAGCGACTTCTTGTCCCCCGATTGTTGCTCTTCTTAAAAGTCCTATTTGAAAACCAACAGGAAGAAAGAGAAATAAGCAATCAAAGCTAATTTTAGATAATTCGGCTCACGGATGCATGCAAAAAGAGAAATTAAGTGAACCGTCGCATGTTAAAACACGCATGAAAGATATGGAAAAATGGGTAGGATTTCCGCCTGTGCAGGTGGAGGTTTCAGACCTCCACCCCGTTTTGGGTGGTGGTTTCGAACCACCGCCTGTGCAGGTGTGACAGATCAAGGTTATTGAAGGCCAAAACGTGCGCAGAAAGAGGCAGGAAGCTAGAAAAAGTGCGGGAAGGATAAGTAAAGATGTATAGGAGACAAATATATACTACGAAGGGAAATTGGAGCTTGAACACCTTCTTGAAAGGACCTAAATCATCATTGGGGAATTTTGTAACTATTTTCTAACAATGTAGCACATGTAATTTTGGGTGCGTACATATTTCCCCCTTGAGAAGCATCTTAGCCATGAAAAGGCGTAAAACATAGAGTCCGAGTATGGCATTCCTAAAATGGGGAGTTAGAAGCTATACCTGACATGCCTGTGTGTCAAAATCTCACCGCCCAAACTCCTGCTACCTGCAAGAGAAAAAGAAGACTCAAGTGTAGATAGATAAAATATCGAAAAATAAACACTAAATCAAAATGACAAGAGGACTTACCATCTATGTGGGGATATAAAAATATACCTACACCAATGCTCTAGCCTTGTGAACACATACACTCAAAACGAGGTTAAAACAATATATATATCAAAACAACTCATTTCCAATTCATTTGTGCTATTTGATTTGGTGAATTTGGAGCTCTGGAACCACTGGGGACCATTTTCAAAAGAGTACAACCAATATGATCGTGACGAGATTATGATCATGCCTCCACGAGTAGGAGATCAACTAGTGTGGTATAAGGTTGGTTATTTTCAATTTTCTCTTTTAATACCTAAAATGTAAAAACTTTGAAAAGTTCACCTAGGAGGGATCATTTTCATTTTTTTTTGTCTTAAATGAGTCTCTAGGGGGCGCCCATAAGGCATTCTTTTATTTGGTCAAAAGTAGTATTTTTTTATCTTTTTGAGCATTTTTAGGGTAAAGATCAATCCAGACCACCGCCCAAGGCAAGGTGGCGGTAAAGATACCACCTTCCTTCTAGGGCGGTGGTCCCGGAATCGCCTCTACATTGGGCGGCGATTCTAAACAAAATGACCAAGATGTGTATTTAACTTGATTTTTTTTTGGATTTTTGATGTTTTGTAATTTTTTTGGTGAGATTATTATTTGGTATATGTTACTAACTTGCTCTTTTTCTATGTTTTGGTGAATTCAGAAGAAGGAGGAGTACATCGATGGAGTCGGGAGAGGGAGTGTGATTGGCTCCTTGATATCCTAGAACAACTGACCTAGGATGAGATGGACGTTCTCTAGAGGGTCGATATTTGGAGGATTACACAGTTCCCCATGTTGCTCCCGCCACCATATTCTATATGTTTTATTTTCCTATTGGGATGCGGACTAGGACACCTTCGGGTTGCTTAGGTGTTCGGGGTTAGTGAACCATCATCGTGGAGGATGTGTACCACATTCTTGGGCTCCCGATACTTAGGAGGAGGCTGACTTTAGAGATAGTGGGGTCCAGGGAAAAGATGACACAGTGGGCCACATACATGGGAGACACCATTGTCTCATCTAGTTTGAAGAAGGGGATGAGGTTTCGGTCCATTGCCACCACTCCCATTCCTGTCATACATAGAGCCATCATGAGCATCTTGTCCTCCCGATTGATCAAGGACAAGGGTGGTGACACCCTTTAATATTGATGGCTTCTTATTAGCTAGCTTCTTATCATTACGTAGATCGAGGGAAATGGCCATAAATATTCTTGGGGCACGAGATATCTTAGGGACTACTACCATGATTTATACAGAGTAGTACGATTGTAGGGGTAGTCATTGAGCCACCCCACTCTTGTTATGAGAATTTAATCCCCTATGGCAAGGGAGTACCAGTGTTAGGTCCAGGGGCTATTTGGGTAGCTAGATGGATAGGTATGTCAGTACTTAAGATGCCACATTAGCCAATGGCTTCCCTAACTACGACAGACATGAATACCACACCCTACCAAGACATGGCATGGATATGGGGACTGGAGGTGACTACGATGGTAGCTTAATCTTTGACATGTTAGTTGGTTGATAGAGTATGGAGAATTGAGGTCCACCCATTTTATCGGGTCCCCCAAAAATTTGGCCTTCCATATATTGATATTATTCCTCTAGTTACACTAGTTTATATGATTATTCAGGAGGCTCGGAGGGGCCCTAGAGGGGATCCCAGTTAGACAGTGGTCATTCCAAGTGTTCCTATTATGGTTAGATGGGTGTTCCATGCTCAACGGGAAGCTGGTGCCCCTCGAGTGCCCCTACTTTGGATTGTGACCACCCTTGCTCATAGCAGGGAGCAGATGAGCCCATTGATCTAGACTCTAACTTTGAGGAGGATACTGGGATGAGATGAAGGAGGAGTTGGTTGGAGAGTACACAAAGGATGAGGGATTTGGTGTTAGGACTAGCAATGTAGCCCATGTGGAGGAGGAGAGTGACCCTGAGTGGCATGATACTCAAGAGATGTTGAGAGTAGCATACAAGGAGGCCAAGGTCTTGAGAGAGCAACATACGAGGAGGCCGGTGGCTTGAGAGAGACGATAGTCTCGTAGAGACGACACTTCCTCCTAATGGAGAGGGGGATGATGACATTTCTGTCATAGGACAAAGTGATTTACCTCTAGATTTTGGAAATTCCTCAGTAGTCACCAAGAGCATCGACAACAATAGCTACCGATCCTACCTGGATGCTTGGAGACCCGAGTAAGTTTAATACTTTTCTCTCGACTTTGTTAGTTAGGAATGTTGGCTTATATCTCTTTCTTTATTTTGTTTTTATAACTTATTGCTTCTTGTTATCTTCTTATAGTGACAACATAGGAGTGATGAGAGCTCATCCATCGGGTGTTCATGGACACTCTAATAATACCATGGGGGAAGACCGAGTTGATTTGACTATTGACTCGGTCACCATTATCCACCACTAGACACACTGACGTGTTTTCCCCTATGTAGAAGGTAGTGGATATAGTGACTTCCCTCTATACCTAGGTGGCTGGATATGAGGCTACCGAGTGCTTGATGAGATAGAGCCATTCTCGTAGTGAGGCCATGGGTAGTGGATGCCACCATGAGCACTCACATCATTTAGTTCACTTCAAGCATCGTCGTAGCCATAATAGGAGCCCTAGATGTGGCTGGGAACCATCCAAGGGATCCGACAGGGAGTGACAGGCCATGGGGCCATTTTTATTTCTTTGATGACATTTTTAAGATGTTTATATGATTTTTTGTAAGCTTCAGGCTCATTGCATGCATTTTGACCATGCCTAGTGCATGGTGACATTGTATACAAAATTGATTCACCATGATATATACAAAATCTCATTTTTGGTTTAGTATTCCATTGTATTTGAGTTGACTTTCTTTTGGTTCCTTTCGCATGTGTACTCTAGATGTTTTTAGAATTTTCACCTTTCTACACTTTTCAAGATGCAGTAATGGGTGTGAAATGATAACAAAATGATTTCTTTTTGTATTTCATAATGCTGATATATGATAATGCAAACACAATGTGATGTTTGAATTTTATTTTCTTTAAGCAATCTTTGATACTTCATATTGTCTTGGCAAAGTGTGGTGATAAAATGATATTATAAGTAAATATACTTGCCCCACTCTTGGCCCCATGCAACCAGTAGGATGCGAGGGCTCAACACTGAGAATCGAAGGGGCACAAGTTAAGAAAATTTGTTGAATGGTAGTGATGGGAGAAAGACAAAGGTTTGGCTGGACAAAATTGAGATGCTACAACCTTATCCTACTCAAGTTACTTCATAGTTTAGAATGTGATTTTCTTTGTAGTTCATCTAGACTTGGATCTATAGATGGCCACTTGGTTGAAAAAATCTAGATTTGGGGTTTTAAACTCTTTTGGAATATTGGAAATCTAACTCAATTTGTTTTGAATTATGAATTCACAACATTTGAACAAATTATTTGTAACTTGAATCCCCTACTCATTACCCCATGCTACCGGGAGGAAGCATGGTCTCATCACCATGGATAAGTTATAGGCGAGTAAGGGCATTTCTCTCCTTTCCCAACCCTACATCACCAGTAAGAGATGCAAGCTCAACAACGAAGGTTGGTAGGGAAAATAAATGTGTAAAATAAAAATTTTCGTGGATTTTCATTTGACTTACTCATATAGGAAAAATGTTTAGTATGTTCTTATTTCCAAAGATATTTTTATGGGATAGATGTGACACCATGAAGCTTCTAGAATAGACTATAGGCAAAGACACCTAATCTAGAAAGAGACTATAAGCAGAACCAAGTATGCAGGCCTTGGTATGATCACAGTCAAAACTTTATCTTATCTTACTTGAACTGATGAAATGATTCAAAAATAATTGATGATACTATGAAGATTTGAAGAGATATGATTTGAATGTTTTGCCAATGTTTTCAGAAGTTTTTAGGAGTTGCTATAAGAATAAATCCCTTGATCACAATTTTTACAAAATGAACTAGCGGATGAAAATGCAATGTAGATGCAATAATGTACAAATGGAAATACAGTGAAACTAAATGTCATGACACCTAAGGTGAATAAAGTTGAATAATATAAAAATTTTCACCCCTAAAAGTACACAGCGGAGAACTATTATCCTCAAAAATTTGGTTCTCTTGACATGGGCCTACCATTCTGGGTTTAAAGTTACAACCCTTTCCCAAAAGTGTATATGTCCAATTATTAAAACCATTTGTCTGAAAGAGGCATTCATACACTTATTTGTCATGTTTTGAGACATGGTGTGTGGGTGAGCATGACTATGTTGCTCAGCCTTGTCTCCTATGTAGAGCATTGTGTTCACTTGTAACTCTTGCTAAATGATGAGGCCTTTCCCCATGGATATGGAAAACTTAGTTTCAGACACACATGGGTCAAAACCAGGGTTTAGAATAGAAAAAAACTAGATATGGTTTTGATGGGCATCATTTAAATCTCAAATTTCCCTTCTTTATTTGTCAATTCTATCATGTTCACACCTAGACCTAGGTCATCGGAGGGAAGAGATGCTAAACCAAGAAGACTACCCATTCCCTGTGGTTCAAATAGAAGAAAAATTGGATCATCACTCTCTAAGATTTTCATAATTCCCACCGTGGTTTTAGTGGACATTGTTTCCACCAAAATTGATTTACCCTTATCTATTTTTGCAACCTCAAATTTTTATTGGTCAATGAATTCAACCTTTGGAATGTCCAGGGTGACCGAGACTAAATCTTTTGTTGGAGGTGGTTTGTTCAATTGATTCGTAGGAAGTTCATACTCTGTATGAACTCCTTTCTTATTCTTGAGGTTTTCTAAGTGTATATCAAGGGCATAGGGTCCCCTTGAGTGATGAAGACCTTCCCATAATGGAGGAATCTAATCTCTGGAACATGGTAGAGGGGATAGACTTCATTCAAAGAATCCAAGGTCTCATTAGGATCATGTTATAACTTGTTTCCCTGTCGATTATGTAAAACTCTGTCAAGATGGTTTTTGGACAAAAAGTGACTAGAAGAACTATGGTTCCAATCGAGGTCACTTTAAGACTATCGTACCCCCATAATGTGTTTCTTGTAGAGGAACAATTTGTCTCCCCATATCCAAAATTTTACAAGAAAGAGAAGGGAACCACATTTACAACAGCCCCATCATCAATCATGGCTCTCTTAATGCAATATTTATAAACCCAAACTTGTAAAAATAAGGTAGGATCAGCTCTTCGGGAAATTTCAGTGTCAGATGACATCTTGTCTATATCGAAAACAAACCCCGTATCCCCATTATTTTGTCATGGAGGATGTATGTCAAAGTCAATATGGTTTATTTGAGAGCTAGGAGGTGTCGTAACATGTATTATATGACCAAGATGTAGTGCATTGAGTAACATAGAATGATGCGCATGTGAATTCTTCAAAAAATCTAGAAATGAAATGTGAGAAAAGGTCTTGTTCAAATCCGATATTAAATCATAGGCTCCTACTAGTTTTACGATTAAAGGAACGTCATCCTGTGGGAAGAAAAGAGTGGGAAGGGGTTGTGAAACATACTCCTTCATATGAGTTGTATTAATTTCACACTTAGCCTCTAGCTCAACTAATCCTAAGATTTTTGAGTTATCCTTTAAACCAAGGTTAGGAGTGACCCAAGAGTTATTGGAGAGTTATTGGGAGTTGAGGCTTAATGGTCATTGTTTCCTATAGGAATGCCTTTGTTTGTGTTTTGTGAATTCACCTTGAAAATTTTCAAATGTGAAGGGAACATATCTCAAAATATGCTCACATTAGCGTTACGAGGAGACACATATCATGTATAGTCGATTGCAAGTTTGTTTCAGGATTTTCTAGGAACATGTCTACAAAGAATTTCCTTTGGTTTTCAGGAAGTATTTGCAGAAACTTGTTACAATCATGGAAATTCCTATCTTCATGACCCCAAACCTTATGGAAACCATAGTATAGGTTAGGGTCATAATCTCTTGGTCTTTGATAAGCATCTTGTTGTTGTTGAATATAACCTTGGTTGTAGTTTTGAAATTTGTTATTATAACCACAACTCGTTACACCCTACCCATTTTGATACTTGGTTTGGGCCTTGGGTTTGATTTTGTTTTTGCGTTGGATGATTTACATCGACCATGTTGATAGAAGACACAATGTTAGGGCCTCTTTGATTTCCCAAGTTGTTATTATTGTTAGTGTTTTCATTTTTGGAAAACCAACGTTCTTGGCTTGATTAGTAGCACTATTCATGGTAGTACCATGATTGTGATTCACACCCTTAGTCCTTGGTTGTTGGAACCATTGTTTTGATAATTTTCATTATTTTTATTTGGGGATACCAATTTCCCATTGGAACCGTAAGTCTTATGCCCACTATCAATAGTGGCTTGGTCAATCAAGCACACCTTCCAATACTTCCTCATAACTATGGAAAGGGAACTTTTGCATTTCTCCTAGTCTCTTGATTGAGCAAGTGAAGAAAAATGTCACAAAGTTACATCTGGTCCATGTTGGATGCACTTGCGGAGGAATAGATAACTTGGCTCCATCTCTGGATGAAATGAGCGGTTGATTAGTTTTACTCCTATCTAATATATAGAACTCCCTAATCCCTGTACATAACAACTTGTTTATGTAAAATGCTTTGATGAACTTAGAAACAAGCTATTTAAAGGAATGTATAGAAGCTTCTAGAATATGGTAATACCAATCCAATGTGATTCCTTCGAGAGTCTTTGGAAATATATTGGCCACAAATATCCCAAGGAAGCAATTCCTCGATAAAGCAGTAGCATAGGCCTTGATATGAGCATTCGGGTCTCCTTCTCCCTTAAATTTTGGAAGATCCGACAATGGGCATGGAAGCATGACACCATGTATGGTGAAGTCAAGAGGATCCTTTAAGTACTCAATGCATGTACCCATTGCGTAAGATTCCACCATTGAAGATCCTTGATGAGGAGGTGGAGGAGGAGGAGTTGGATAAGCTACATTATAAGCATTGATGAGAATGTATGGGGTCCCTTGATATGGCATGTAGGGATCAAGAATGGTATATGGGTCCATCTAGGGAGTTTTTGAATACATATGCATGTAAGGTGGGATAGTTCCAGGATATGGACTAACGGGCATAAAACCAAGGAACGTCGCATTACTTGTTGTGGTGGCATTCAAGAACACACTTCCAAAAAGCCCTTATGTAGGATAAGCTTGATAAGGATGAGGACCCATCCCTAGTGTGTCTAACCCTATGATAAGATCACCTTAGTTTGAATGAGACGGATAACCTTGTTGTACATGATATTACGTTGGTTGCTCATTGGAAGGGATGTATCCTTTGTTGTCAACTGGATACCCCATGTTATGCCCTACTACATGTGTTGGTTGTGAAGTCTGGGAACTTTCTAGTTCTCTAATCCTCCCCACTAAAGTAGAAATGAGATCATTGGGAGAGGATTGAGTCCCTTGTTGGGGTGCATGTGGTGTAGGGTTTGATTGAGCAGGATCATGATACCCTGTCATGAATTGTTCAGTGTTATAATTATTGTCTTCCTCAGAAGTAAGAATCTTAGGATAGGTATTCAAATGATCAGAGGTAGAATCCTTCATTCTATCTAAAGAACCATCTATCTGATGAAGAGGATTATCTATTCGTGTAAATATATCATCCTCTGTTAATTGCATGGCAACGTGAGGTCTTGACAAGACCCTATGCTAAAAACATGTTCCATTTGCGATAACAATGTGGTTTGCATTGGGTTGACCATATTGCACGTTTAACAGTTGATCAACATCCTCCATCCTTACATATCTAATGGGGTTTGAAGTGTAACTATTGGAGGTTTGAATTTTGATTGTGTAATTGTCACCTCACCTCGAAAGAGAAGTTGAGTGTTGTGGGTTGTACGTTGGTATAATATCTATCATAGCCAAATGGCCCACCAAACTATCTTCTAAACATATTTTAAAAGGTATAAAATACCTACCAAAATAGGGAAGAAATGGAGAGGTGAGGTAATACTAATGAAAGAAAAGGAAACAATAAGGAATTAATCTTTCACGTCTGGTTCACTAATTTTTATGGATGAAAATTGACATGCAACCTTCAACCACAATTGACCCCCGAGGTAATGTTGGAGCAGCTGATGTTGAATTTGTGTGGCTAACTATATTAGGATTAGTGACTAAGATCCGGTAGTGCAATCTCTTGGTAGCTGAGTTGGAAAAGGGAGGATGCGAGAGGTTATGAACGAGTAGCGTAAATTCCCTATGGTTTGTCTTGCTTTGAATTAAATCTAAGCGTTGATCTAGTTTGAAGTGTCAAAATTAACTAAGCTGAAAATAACAATCTATGTTGCTGCTTAAAGGAAGCTAATCTAAACAAATCACAAAACTGAAATATTACAATCAAAAACAACAATTTGCTTCTATTCTAAATAATTAGAATATTTCTACACTAAAATTAAACAAGCAAGATAACTCGGTGTGGTTATTCACCTGTGTTGAGTGTATTATAACTAATGCTAACATAAAACAAGAATTTTCCCAATTAATGTATGATTTTAGACAACCTCCTACATATGTTCTATCCTTCAAATCCATAGGGATAGGAAGAGTAAGATTTGTCACACGGGGTTGCTATTAAAGATTTAAACCCTCTTAGAAATTAAATAATTACTTGTAAATGAAAGGAAATCGATTTCTACTCTATTTGATATGATGTAACAATGATAAATTGCAAGAATGAAGGAAATCAAACAACAAATCCAACCTAGAATTCAAAAAATAGAGGTAAATCCAGTCATGTAGTAATTTTTCCCCTTAGTTTCTCCTTTCTTTCTCTGAGTGTTCATGTGATTCCAAGGGATTGGGAATGCAAGAATAGCAGCAGGAGGATGGCACTTGAGCAATGAAAGCTTGAAGGCAGTCTGGATGCAATACAAGTAGAAGAGAGATAACACAAGAGATCTGAGCTTGGCTATGCAATTCCTAGTAAGATCATAGCAGCAATACAAAGGTCAAGATACAAAAAATAATTAGCCTTTCTCTTGAATATAAGCATGGAATATATAGGAATGGAGGATGGGAGGTTCCTTCATACAAAAGGAAAGAAGGAAAATTTCTAACTAATTAAATCTATTTTAAAATAGGAGGAGGAAGGAGATTAAAGTAATCAAAGCTAATTTTAGACAATTCGGATCACGAGATGCATGCAAAAAGTGAAATTAAGTGAACCATCACATGTTAAAACATGCGTGAAGGATCTAGAAAAAGCAGATGACCTCCACCCTGTGTAGGGTGGTAGTTTTAGGACCTCCACCCTATTTTGGGTGGTGGTTTGAGAACCGCCACACAGGGCGGGGTGGCGGTCCCGGCATCAAGGCCGAACATGTGTAGAAAGAGGTAGGAAGTTAGAAAAAGCACAAGAAGGCTAAGTAGAGACATCTAGGTGAAAAATATATACTACGAAGGGAAGTTGGAGCTTGAAAAACTTCTTGAAAGGACTGAATCATCATTGGGGAATTTTGTAAATCGTTTTCTAATGATGTAGCACATGTAATTTTGGGTGCGTATAGGAACACCTAATAAATTATATTTCCCATCATTCATATTTTTGTCTCGTGGCTTGCCCAATACAAACCACTTGACCATAGGGGAAAATGTAGACACCAATTTTGGTATCACTTATATTCACCACATGTTCTCTCTCTGTTGTCTTTTCAAATTATCTAATTTCCCTTATAAATTTAATTTATCCCACTTAGCATCATTTTCCCAACTTGTATCATTATTTTCCTCTAATTAATTAATATCCCATTTATCTTTCCCTAGTCATCCCTAATTAATCCTAACCCCACATTAATTCACTTCCTATCCATATATCCCTCCATTTTATCCATCTATGTTCTCAACCATCCCCACTTAATGTTTTCCTCCACCCTTTGTCTTTATTTACTTATTTTCACCTCTCACCTACCTTTTATTCTTCGTTATGCAACCCTAATATGCTTAAGCATCCTAAAACCCTAATGCCACTCCTAATGGGATCCATGTCTTGATCCTTTCACCCTTCCACCACCCAAATTGATGGATGCCCATGATTGGCGGTGACCCATCCGGTCTCTGTGGATGCTATTGATTAGCTAAAATTAGAACTAAGTGCAATGAAATAGTAATCCTAGTTAATATAATTAAGAGGACTAACACATTGTATAAATGTAGTAAATAACATAAAGTAAATGTAAATAAATATGTTAAGTAAAATGAAACCCTAGATGTGCAAGAGAGTAGAGAGAAATGGCTTAGCTGATTGTTGTAGATGGTCGCATAGTGTCACAGGTCTGAGAATAAAATATGGAAGTGTAGAAAAATACTTAGGGACCATGCTAAGGGAAGATTTGGAGGATCTAAAGTGATTGGGGTGCCTGTGAGTGTATTGGGGTGCCCCGAGGCACCCCGGTCTACAATTTTGGGTGCTCTGAACATTGTAAATGCTCAAAATATGCAACTAGTATGGTCACAAGTTGGTTCCAAACCTTCCTTATTTGTCGCTACTGGATCTTCCAGGATGAGTTGGAAAATGACTTGTAATGCAAAGAGAAGTATCAAACCCTAGAAAAATAAAAGATGAATTTGAATGGGCTAGAATGACCTCACCACCAAACTTGAGGTCTTATCACCGAGCGCCAACTATATTTTAGACCCGGATGTAGTTGGTGTGTGTGTGTGTGTGTGTGTGTGTGTGTGTGTGTGTGTGTGTGTGTGTGTGTGTGTGTGTGCATGTCATGCCCTAGGTTCTCTCATGTTAGTCACACTTTGTGAAGTAGCGAGCAATAATAACTATAGAAAATGTAAATAACATGTGTGCATATAATAGAATAGAATCCCCCTATGAAGTATGTATGATGCATATCTCCTAGCCTTGATGGATGGAACTATGTGGATGCAAGTGATGTAATGGATGCAACTCTAGATGGAGTGATAATAGTGTGTAATGTTATGACCTAGGACCCTCATTATGGTCTTATAACTTTATATTTATAGAGCTCTCAAGCTTAATTTTGTAATTAATCTGACAAGACCGAATGAGAAAAATATAAAGATGACCAACAAATAGAAATGACCCAAAAATGAGTAAAATGGGATTTTCATAGATCGGGGCCGAGGGTGGGACCGGGGTGCCCCATGACAGTTGGGATGCCCGGATTGAGGGATAGAATGTTGGGGCATTGCGAAATGGACAGATAAGTGATGGGAAATACATGATAACTATGAAATAAAACCTAAAATAAAGATGGCCAAAGGTGGGATTAATTAGTACTTTGTACACTTGAGAACCTTCTAAATAGTAGTATAAGATTGGGCCAAATTATGTGTAAAGTGCATAATTTCATGTCTACATTTTGTCTCCACTTTATGTTGGTGAGCAGAAGTATCGGTAACATAAAGTAGATAGAGACGCATACCTGATATCCATTTAGAGTGTATAAGAATACGTGTCGATGGACTAGAGTCAAGCGTGGGATGAAAGAAAGAAAAAAGTGGAGGAGCGTGGATTTTAAAGATGAAAAATGTGCATAAAAGTGATGAGAGTGAACCTAGGGTGAAACATGTGTGTAGTTGTTGTGGTGTGTAGTGTACCTACATGGTTAGTATGAAAAGTACCATCGCAATTGTTGGTGTCGTTGTTATTGTTGTTATTGCCCCCAATTTGAGTGCTTGTTTCTCATACGGTGGAACTGCAAGGAGAAAATGATCAAGTAGTCAAATATGTATGCATGTAAAAATGTTGTGTAAAATATGCAAATGTAAAATATGCTAGAAAAATTGTAAATGGAACATGTGTACCTGATCCATGTTGAGAAAAAGGGTGTAGAAGAATATCCTTTACCGTTATGATTTTTTCAGGTGATCTCATGCCACCTTGGTCAAGAAGTGTCGGGGAGGAAATTCTCTGTCTTCCAAATCTAACCAATTCTACTAAAATTAGTTGAAGAGATCTCTATACTATCCTAGTTTTTGGGAGATCTGATGCCACTAGATGGAGAAGTGTAGAGAGGCACACCCATTGTAACCCCCAAGCCTATAACTGCTCCACAGAATTACCGAAGGACACCATGTCCTGTTAAGGCTGTTGTGTATGGAGTTCGTAGATTGGTATGAACTCACTTGTTGTGTCTAAACCGGTGTAAATACACTATGTTAGTAGAAAACCCTCAATGATTCCCCCTCCTTGAGGGCGCATGCGATGAACTTGACAAGAGAATGCAGCCCAAAAGAGGACCAACCACACTCTAACCTGTAGAACATTTCCTTGTAGGGGGAAAGGGAAATACTTGGTAGATACCAAGGTGTGCACAAAAGGGGATGGATAGCCAATACAAGTGTTAGTTCGAAAACACATGCATGCAATAAGACAAGTGTAAGATTCATAGATAATGTATAAACTACCAAAAAAGTGGTGTAAACATGTAAGAAAATAAATAGACCACACAAAGTGGGTTTCAAACATGAGACATCACTTAGGATGTCACAAGAAATGCAAGGCCATCATGGCCACAAACATCAAAAAGAAAAGGGAAAAACCCAAATATAATAGAAAATAAAGAAGACAAGTAGAAAAAAACAAGTTGTCATGGAAACATGTAAACTTGAAAAATAAGTGCGGAACATGAAACACCTATTAGTATGTCAAAGTGATAACCAATATGTCAAATTGTGTATGAACAAGTAGTATAAGATGCTAAGTACAAAATGAAACAATAGTACCTGTATGAGATGAATGTGGGTGACCCCAGCGACCAATATAGTAAGTGTAGAATGGGTGCATACATGCCATGTGTAAATGTCTTGTATCTGGGATTACACTAGAAAAAGGCATGAACACGCATGTGTGTATGATAATGACATAAAAGAAATCAATCTAACAAGTGTAGTAAAGTTATCATGTAAAACATGAGTAAACAATAGTAAATGCTACCAAGACAAAGCAATATGATATGGATGGATGGAATGGAATGCAAGATGGAATGATAGGAGCAATGTGCCCCTGAGTGAATGGAAGTGGATGCAATGAGGTTCATTTTGTTTTCCCCCTCATAATTCAATAATGAACCATAAAAAGAGTGTGTCATTAGGAAATGATCGAGAAGTGTTGGTTATGTCTAGTACACTGTGATGAATGTGTATGTGTAGTGGTGATGAAATACGACATGGGGAGAAGATGTGTGTGGATCCTATAGTGTAAGCATATACCACAACTTGTTAGAATAGATGAGTGATGATTTATCCCTAAGCGTATATCACTATGGGATGAGTGGTAGTAAGTGGTGATGAAGTATATGATTATATAACGAATGTGTGTGAACCATGTAGGTGAGGCATATATCACAAATTTTTGAATGGGTGAGTGATGATTTATCCCTAAGTGTATATCACATGATGGAAGAATAAGGTGACAATTTATCCTATAGCATATGTCACTACGAGATGGGTGATGAGGGCATAGGAATCGTATATGAGTATGTGGTGGATAACAGAAGGTGGTGAGTTAACACTAAGCGTAGACCACTATGTGATGAATAATAATGAGGTGGTGATTTAGCCTAAAGCGTATACCACTAAGTGATGAGTAGGATAAATGATGATGTAATAGAATGACTTAGAATAGGATAATAGAATATGTAATGATAGGATATAAGAGGATAATGAGAAATTGATTAAAAGAGTGGTGATTTAAGCTAAGGTGTATACCACTACATGATGTGATGATGAGTGTGGGTGACGATATAGCTTAGAAATTCAGTCATTAATTTGATGAATGTGGTATGATGACATGTCACATATAGGTAAGGTCCATTTGATTGGTAAACCCTTGGCAGTCAAATATAGACTGAGGAAATAGAGTGTGTCATAGGGTGGTGAGTGCAGAGCATAGAACAACACAGTGTAGGTGACCAAATGGTGAATAGGATGTGCAAATGCACAGTAAAATGTTATTATAGGTTTAGATGGAAATAGGATATGTAGTAATGAAATGTAGAGCTAGGCCCATATATAAAGGAAACCTAACGTAATATGTTGAATGTATGATGTATATAGGATATGCAATGATAAAACTAGACCCGAATGCAATGAAATCTAGTGTAGTATGGAATGGAGATAATGGATAGATGCGTATGTGAATACTACAATGTAAGAAAGGGATGATGTGTGGATTATGAAATATGTTGATATAAGTTTGGATAGAATATGTAGTGATGGGATGCAAAACTAGACGTATGTGAGATGACAACTAATGTAGTATACATAAGATAAATGATATATAAATGACTAATAAATGAGGTATGTATAAGATAATGTAGGATATAGAATAAGTATAGAAAGGATAATGTAGGATGTGTGGTGTATGTGATAGAATGTAAATATGTAGAACCTATAGTGCAGTGTGTGGGGTTCAGTGTAATGGTAATCCCTCAATAGTCTAGTGTGAACCGAAGCACAAGAGTGCGTCATCGGGTAATGATGGGGCTAGGATGTGAAATGCAAACACTTATGTGAGAATGTAAAGATGATAGATACATGAGTTAGTGGGGGGATGCATGAGGTGTTATGTCCCCCAAATGCACTATGATGATGGAGAGCTATGCAGAAACATGAGAGGTTCCATGCCATTATGGGAGAGTGTCATCTGTGTCATGATAGGAGAGAGGGCCAACACAATGGTAGGCCAAAACAATATTAGAACCATGTGACGATGATGGAGTTGGAAATGTGGACTGCCCATTAGTAGGAGTAGTGTCTTTGACAATAGTGATGGGTTGGAGCTTATGTGGGATTGGTGATGCTGTAAAAGTGTTGGTAGGAGAAGGGGGTGAACTGTGTTTGAGAGGTGATTATTGAGGTAGTGTTTGATCATTAAGTAGTGATGAATTAAATCTAGGAATCCATTGGGGTGTAACATTATTATTACATTCAAATATGAGAGGCTCAAGTGATGGCATGTCATGAGGTTCAATAATATGACATGTAGTGGACCTAGATTGCATATGAGATGTAAAAGGAGGAAAAACATGTGATTGAGAAGCATCTTTAAGCTGTTGGATTTCATATTTGAAAGATATAATAGCAGATTCTATAGCTTGAAATTTTTCAGAAACAACAAATGTATAACATGAATTGATTCTAATAAGGGTTGATTAGGTGGAGGAGGATGGAAGGTAGTATAAACATCTATAGAGAGTAAAGAGGGATAGCCTAACCCATGCTTATGTGTTTTTGTAGGAATATCCCAAGGGGCGGTGACTTTAGGGTCTTATGTACTAGTATTAATAAATCCTTAATATTCTAAATAGTCATACCCTGACCCGTACTTAGAAAAATCTCGGGATTTGTTGGCAGGAGGATCACTAGATTTATCAATTAAGTTACAATATTTTAAGGGATATGGGTCAGCCAATACATCATAGATAGTGCCTTGATGTGAAATTTAAAATGTGCATGTAGTGTAGAAGGGACCCCATGCATGGCATGGATCCAAGGTCAGCCCAAAATAATGTTATAATTAAGATCATTGGGCATGACATGGCACATGATCATAACTATTTTTGGACCAATGGTAATAGGGAGGTTTACAATACCTAACACATGCTTAGGGATGTTATCAAAGCCACATATGGAAATAGATGATGGAGTTAGAGATGATTCTGAAATACCTAAGTGGTGAAGAAAGGTAACATTACAAATATTGAGGCTAGATCCATTATCTACTAAGGCATGCTTAACACCTACTTTGTTAACACAAACTTGGATATATAAGGGAGGGTCATGGGCTAAGAACTATAGTGGCGGGAGGTCATCGAACGTGAAAGTGATTTTATCTTCGTTAATAGATAAAACTAAAATAAAATTATGGTAAACATATTATGGTGATATGTGTGGAGAGACATAATGGGTAGCTAAGTATTTTTGAGGTGAAGGAGGCAATCCGGGTATTTTTGTAAGTACATGTGAATAGATATGCTCATGGTGCATTGAATGTAGTGATAACTACAGAAAGGGAGAAGGTAGAAATGATGGTAAATAAGTGGCGTATAAAAAGAAAAAAAGAAAAGTGAAAAAGCATAATGACAATAGGGAGGAAAATTGAAAGCCCTAGAAGGTGCTAAAAGAGACGTTGGGTTCACCAAAATGATTAACTAAAATTAGAACTAAATGCAAGGAAATAGTAATCCTAGTTAATCTAATTAGGATTAAAACACTGTATATAAATGTAATAAATAACATAAAGTACATGTAAATAATATGTTAAGTAAAATGAAACACTAGATGTGCAAGAGAGTAGAGAGAAATGGCTTAGCTAATTTCTGTAGATGGTCAATATGGGTATAAGAATAAAATATGGAAGTGAAGAAAAATAGTTAGGGACCCCGTGAAGGGTGGATGTGAAGGATCTGAAGTGACTGGGGCACTGAGAGTGTCTGGGCACCCCAGGGTGCCATGGTCTATAATTTGGGTGGTTTGAACACTTTAAGTGCTTAAAACTTGCAAGTGGTATGGTCATATGTTGGTTCTAAACCTTCCTTATTTATCATGATGGATCTATTAGATGAGCTGGAAAATGACCTTTAATGCAAAGAGAAGTATCAAACACTAGAAAAATGAAAGATACATATGAATGGGTTTTACTAACCTCACCCACATAAATTTTGGTATTATCACTGAGCGTTGCACTACATTTAGGACCCAGATGTAGTTCGATGTGTGTGTGCATGTCATGCCATAGGTTCTCTCATGCTAGTCACACTTTGTGAAGTAGCAAGCACTAGTAACTATAGTAAATGTAAATAACATGTGTGTATGGAATGAAATAGAATCCACCCGCTATGAAGTGTGTGTGATACAGATCTCCTACCATGGATGCATGGAAATATGTGGATACAAGTGATGAAATAGATGCAACTCTATATGGAGTGATAGTAGTGTGTAATGCTTATGACCTAGGACCCTCATTATGGTCTTATAGCTTTATATTTATAGAGCTCTCAAGTTTAATTTTATAATAGATCCTAGAAAGGCCAACGAGAAATAGATAAAGATGACAAACAACTAGAAATGACCCAAAAAGGATCGAAAGGGGATTTGAATAGATCAGGGAGCCCGTGGGATTGGGGTGCCTTGATTTAGGGCTAGAATTTTTGGGTAGTTTTGAAATGGATGGGTAAGTGCCGAAAAATATATGGCAACTATGAAATAAAATGTAAAATAAATATGGCCAAAAGGTGGGATTAATTAGTACTTTGTACACTTGATAACTTTCTAAATAGTAGTATAAGACCGGGCCAAATTATGTGAAAAGTGCATAATTTTGTGTCTACACCTATAAAGCCACCCTTTCCCCGTCCTTTCTAAAGGATGCAACATTAGAGACTCTATATTTCTTGTGATCTTGTTATCATTATTAAGTGCCTTTGTAGCTTTCAACCATCTTGGAATCCACTTGGAGATCTTTTGCTTCAATTTTAGAGTTTTAGGAGATCTCTTTCAAATTTGCATGCGTTGCTTCATTATTTTCATAGTATCATATATATCAACCAATAACGTCTTGTGTAGGTTCAAATTTCATGAGGAACTCAGTATTGGATTTCTCAACTCTCTGTGTTTTTAAGCAGGTCTTCATCTCATCCCATCTATTTTTTTCCAAGTCTATCTCAGCCCAAGTGGATGTCAACCATGTCTGGTCACCATCAAATGAGCCTCCACTACATCATTTCCTCTGCGATTCATATCCACAATCATCTATTTTCTAATTGTACATTCATCCAGGTGCTTAGATAAAGTCATTTTGTCTCTCTCATCATCTTAGATTCATTACTCACAAGACCCGATCACTTTGTTGACCTAGCCTAGTCATCATCGACTGATCCATCTTTCTTACATTCAACCTCGGATCTCTAATTTTCTTATATCCTTTCTATTTCCTCCTATTTTCAGACCTTCCATGGGTTCTTGTTCATCACTCCAGTGGTACACTAGTCATATATCTACCATCGATATTTTAGATCTACGTTTTAGATCACTGTTTGATTCACCATACCCATTCGCCATCGACGGGCCCTCTCGTAGTCTCGGGTCACCATCAAACTCTTCCGGTTTCATTTATTTTTTTGTATTTAGATCAGATATGATTTATCATCTTAGATCTAGCTTTCAACTTCTATTTTTCTTCAGATTCTGCATTGACGCTACATCTAATTTATCAAATATCTATTTTATATATCTTTATTAAACACAAGGGTTGATATCCCTCCTAAGAAGTTCTTACTTCTCGAAATTGACTATGTCAAGAAACCCTCCCATCCTATCTACTATTCTAATCTTTTTTATGTTGAGTTCACTTGATTTTGAGGTCACTTATATTTTTGCAGAGAAGGATATATCATCTTACACCCCTTCACATCTTCAACCCATCTCAGGTTCCATAAACCCTTCATACTTATTTTAATTTATTTAGTACTAGTTCACTAATATAAGGAGGAATGAGGAAACTAGTCAAAACCATGTTGGGGGTAGCCTTGGATTTTTACTATGGCGGGTTATGTCGAAGAAGGGGAAATAGTCCACTTGGAGGTTGATGGAGCGAGAGGGTGGGGGAGAGAAGGTAGAATAACCGGGAATAAGGGGGTAGATTTTATGATAACCAGTGTCTAGATGTTTGTAAATCAAAAGGATAACCACATGATGAAGGGTTTTTCACTCTTACCGTAGGTAACCATATTAATCAAATGCTCCAAGGAATGCATTATGTAAAAGGAAAACTAATTTAAGCACTTATATGAAAATTATTAAGGAGGACGAGGTGGAAGAAAAGGGTTATCTTAAAGTGCCCTTCCAAGGTGAGATACTTCATCAACATAAGACTAACCCTATCATAAGGGTGTAGAAAGGATTATATGAGAAATTAATTCTTAACATGTACAAGATGTTACCTAGGCTCTAGAAACTTTGATTCCTACGCAAACGTGTAATAATTATTTTTGAATAATTTGGTTCCTTTCAAGTGTAGACCCGTGATGCTAGCGATGAACTCCTCAGTAATACCCTTTTCTTTGTATCTAATTTTTCTATCCTTCCAGTTCTTCATGAACTCCTAGGAAAGGTGAAATTCATGGCCTCAAACCCTTTCCATGAATTTTTTAAAGCCCCATTTCACAGATATCCCATAGCTCTGTATATTTCTTCCATTCACCATTGTTCACCTGGTTCAACTCGAGATATTTCCCCACCCTTTCTACCCATAGAAAGAAGAGAACCCTATGAATGCAATCGTAGAAAGTGATAAAATTGAAGTGAGATACCTTAGGGGCATAAATCGAGTATTTTAAAAAGAATAGATCCCACACAATGTCAACACCAAGTGAGAGCTCAGTCATGTGGTAATCAATGATGTCTTTTCTTAGAATTAATAATAATAAGGAAATTAGGCAGAAGAGCATCTCCATGTATCCAAATATTAAAGTTACTTTCTAATATTCCTATATTATCCATAGAGATTGTAATTTTTTTTCCTTCCCTGTATGTGTAAATAAAGGAACAACTATTAAAAATATTAGCAAGTTGAGTGGCCTCATCAATAATCTGGTTAATAGACCA
The DNA here is from genome assembly GCA_018340775.1 of Taxus wallichiana var. yunnanensis. Lineage (NCBI taxonomy): Eukaryota > Viridiplantae > Streptophyta > Pinopsida > Cupressales > Taxaceae > Taxus > Taxus wallichiana. The sequence goes on along the minus strand of CM031243.1, from coordinate 218,061,959 downwards.
AATGGCCTTAGAAGTGCCTCTAAGACAATTGATGATATTAATTGAGTCCCCTTTAATGCTAATGTTTATAATATTGAGAGATTTAGAAATTATAATCCCCTAAGTGCTTCCGAGCCTCGAGAAATGGTTGGAGTTGACCCCCATAGGACCAACATAGGCTGCAACAATGAAAATACTATTATCCCTACAAATACAACCAAACCCTCTGGAATTTATGGGATTACCCATAGAGGCTCCATAAAATTTTAAGTTAAAGCATCCAAGATTAGGGAGATTCCAAGATATAAGATTTCTATTAATGCTTCAATTAGGTATGTTGTTAATGGAGAAGGGGGCCTTCCACTCAACCAAAATCTTGGCTTTAACCTCATTTTGAAGAAGTTTATTTTTGAGTTTGAAGTTTATAACATTATTCCTTATGCCTTAAAAATTTTGGTTGAAAATCTTGACTAGAGAAGGCTTCTTATCTTCAAATATGATAACATTACGTTCCTTCCAAATATTACATACAATGTGAGGGAAGGATAAAACAAAAATTTATTAATAATTGAATTCTTGAAAGGAGGAATACATTGTTTCCAAGATGAGAAGAGGGAATCATGAAAGACCCAATTGGTCCCCATAAATATGAAGAAAATATTCTAAACAAAAACAACATATGAGCAATGGAGGAAAAGATGATTGATTGATTCCTCAATTTTTTTGCAAAGACTACATTTGTTAGGAATAAGTTAACCCCTTTTGATCTAGTTATATATAGTCAAGATTATATTTTACCTTCTATTACATTGATTTATCTCATGATTCTTCTTCCAAAAACTATATATTTAGGTATTTTTCAATTAGCGACTAACCCATAGTGTGGTAATCAAATAAGAATTTACAAAAATTTATGCCCACATAGACTATTCCAACCTCTTGGGTATAGATAAAATCAATTAACCTTTGATGATACTACACACTAGGGAAAATTACCTTACCTCTTACGATTATTACTTTATCTATTGTTACCTCATTTTAGTTTTCGATTTGATTCCTTCATGCACGATATGTGCTTAGGGTTTCCTTGGCTACATTATATTTTGGCTATCCCCTCTATTATATATCGGTGTATCAAGTTCAATTAAAACTAATAGGTAGTTATAATTGGAGGTATCCTATATCCGACCCACATTTACTTCCATGTACCTTCCAATCTATTAGTGTTATACCTTGCAAGCCTCATACATTCATAGATCATGTTAATGATTCACATGATCATTTAGTTAAATCACCTATTATAATTATGGTTCTATACTAAGTTTTGAGTCCTTTTCCTGCTCTCATTCCATGTTCTAGCCCATATAAAATTCATACTTGAACAAGTTATCCTACATCCTCTATCATTTCATATTTTATCTCTCACCGGTCTTTTTTTACTTGTGTCTTCGCTTTTTCATTTCTTACACATACACACCAAATTAGTATGTGTATAAATTATTGAACACATATAGCTTCGGTCTTCACTTAAAAATTTCACCATCGATACTATGGACCCCATCTATCACCAAGGGAATCTAATGCTAAATTTGAATCCTTTGTAGCTAATAGTTATGATCAACGAGATATTGGTTGTATATATTCATTACACCACTGGTCATATTGTTCTTTCCAGCTGATTTACCTACTTATACTAATACACTTTTCGCCATTCGAGTTAATCCATATTTTCCCCTATAAGAATTGGATTTTTCTATACTTTTAAATGTCTATTGTTTCCATATTCATCATCTTTCTTCTATTTATTCCACATATACATGCCTAGTTTTCATGGACCATTTTTTTATAACAGGCATGTTCATTACCTACATAATTTTTCCATTCGTGTCATGGAATTTATCATCACACACCCCTTGTACTTATATCACACCCCTCAACACACAAATTACTTATAATAAATTTTTTTACCCATACCTTTGATTCAATCATATTTCCTTGTTATTTATTCTTATGGGTATTCTCTCCCTCACATCCCTTTTGCACATATAATGGATTCTAAATGGAACATGTATGATCATTCTTTATCTCTTCTACCACTTGAGGGCATGCATCCGCTTCACCTACTACACATGACATTAATTTTAATAATAACCTTATCAAATAACTCCCATGATATACGCTTTCTTGTTTATATTAAGTTTCAAAACACTTCACAAAACAACATTCAAATAATCACCTAATACAAAACCATCCAAATATGAGAAAAACACAAAATCATGACTTGTTCTAGTATATCTGGCTATCTTGTTACTTTATACATGGATTTTTTCACATTTATTTGATATATAGTATATATATTTTGTACACATATGCATTCATGAGGTATCTTAAGATTGATGCACAAAACTCACAGTTTGTTATAGGATGATAAGATTTAGCCTAGTTCCTTACACTACTCTCTTAGGGGCATCTCCCACACTATCCACGTGATTTTTTTATATGTTACTTTACACATTCCTCATCATGATTTTTTAGATACATAGCGTTCATTTCTATCTATCGATCAATGTTATTAACATGTGTTTTGTGCATTTCTACATATCTTGTTATATATGTTATTACTATTACTAGTATTTACACTTGTGTGTTATGATGTTGTCAATATTTTTATGTGGATTTAGCTGATTGTCATTTTTATTATGATTCTATGAATATTTTATTTTATAGGGCTTAAGGGCATCACTTATCTTGTGATACTATGGGTGTTTTATGTTTCGTCTTCACGCTTAATTTGCATGTATGCACTTACTTTTATAATTTTGGCACATTTTTCCTTCCACAATATCACACGTGACTCGGGATAGATGTCATTTAACATGGTATTTCTACATCTACATACATATTACATGATATAAGAAAAAATTTTCATAGGTATTAAATCCTCGTAAAAAGTCACAAATATTTTAATTTCCAAGGATTAAAAAAATTCAAAAATGTATAGTACTGAAGATAGGCCATGGTATGGTAGTGACCTCTCCATATGTTCCCAGATAGAGGGAAGTTTCATTTACAGATCTAGTTTCTAAAAATTCTATCGAGGTTTACATGATTATTATATGGGTATATATACAAATGACACAATTCATAGTAGGTTATAGGGGTCATGAATACATCATTCCTTCTTTAAAATATCATTTCACTTATAATTACAAATTGGGTTTGGGGACTTGAGACTCCTCCTTTGAAAATGTTTAGAATTATAAAGAATCAATTTAAGCATTGTAGAACCTTGCTAGTTCAAGGTTAGTTTATTCCTTCTAAGATATTTTTTCAAAATGGAAAAAATTGGTTCTAGATCCATTTATATTGGTGTGGTCCATGGGTTTATTGAAAAGTGTTGAAGCAATACTACAAGATTCATGGACGATATTTCCTCTTATCTCACAATGTTCTCAAAATAAGGAAATCATACAAGTAAAACTATGACCTTCTTATACTGGTATTTTCTCTTTTCTATCTCTCTCTCTCTCTCTCTCTCTCTCTCTCTCTTCACATTCTTGTAATAGGGAAGACATCGAATCACATGGGTTATTCGTATTCTAATCCTTCGTCCTCTCTAATATATCATATATCATAACATTGGGTAATGATAACCATCAATCCTCTCACACCCCCAAGAAAATTCCAAATCTTTAACGCATGACAAAAATGAGATATTACCCTCTATAAAATAAATAGGTGTATTATTTACATGTCTTGGATCTCCTTTACATTCTTTTTAATTGTTTAAAGTTACATGAATTAACCATATTTAGATTGAAAGTGTTGGCCATTGTGTCTTATTTTTGTCATTGATGTAAATTCCATTGATGGAAAATGGTTTCATGGTTTCATATCAATCTCCATGAGGTGTAAATTAAGGTCAAACATGAAGTTTGATTGGTAGTGTCATGTTTGGTAAAGTCCTATGGTGTTCTGGAGCAACATGGTTTAGTAGGTATGGTCATATTTTGAGTCATCCCAAGTTGAATGAAAGTTTTCATATGGTCCATCATAGTTTGGATGATGTTTCAAGAGTTTAAAATGTATAATATTCTTCATGTGGTCTCCAAGGTTAGTTCATGTGATATAATGGGTTGTAGGGGTCACTCTAGGCATATTCCTAGAACTAGAGCATGTGGTTTAGTATGATGATTTGAGAAAGGGATATGATAAATATTTTTGAAGAATGATGGAAGAATGGATAACATTCTATGAGAGTGTGGAGACACTCACATGAGTGTTAGATTGTAGTTACAAGTGGAAGACCTAGTTTCATGTGCTCATCTAGACCTAATCTAGGTTCCTAGAGGCCAAATGAAGCATGAATATGATTTTTAGAGTGATGTGAGCTCATGGAGGAATATAGGTGTGTGATACATGTTGTATTGGTGTGTTACGGCCTTTTGGAGAGGTGGCATGATGAGGTATGAAGTTATTCAACTATGACCTAACTTAATCCATAAAACCCCCTAAGGGATATTCATATAAATGAGAACGGATATGAAGATGCATACCTATTTTATCCATGATGATGATTGGATATTTTAGGAGAGTTTATTGAGGTGTTATGGGAAACATTTTAGGTTGCCATGATAAATATTTTGCAAGTTATATAGTGTTTTTGGTGAAACAAAGTTGAGAAGAAGGAATTTTCTAGCTCAAAATGCAACTTCTGATGCTCACTGTGGACCACGTGATTTCCATGGTACCTTGTGGATTTTAGGGATGTTTTTAAATTAAGATAATATCATTTCAAAAAAACAATGAGGTAATTTCATCGTCATGTTTTTATGAATGAATGTTAAGAAAGTACACTAATTTTTGTGAGTTTGAATCCTAGGTCAAGAGCGATGGAGAAGATATTCATGGTAGGTTCCCATAATTTATTTTTATTTATAGTAGGATGATTGGAGGTTATATAAGACTCCTCCATATTTATAGAACTGTTTATGGTAAAGCATGTGATGATTTGTGGACCCTACTCAAAAAGGAAAGTTTCTTAATATATTCAATTTGTGAAAACATTGTCCAAAGAAGGTATGAAATAAATTGACATTGTTTTGAGCCTAGGATTTTTTCTACATTTCAATGATATTTTCAAGTCATGGTTGAGGTCCTAGAGGGAAAAGTGTGCCCTATTTATGAAGACTAGTTTTTGGGCTTGTAAAGGACAATTTTGAGTAGTTTCAGAGATTGACTGGTTGAAGGCCTTCCACTTAGAGTTGGGAGGAAATGTAAGATTATATGGAAATTATACTAAAATTTATTTATAATGGTCTATGATTTGTATCATTATTATGAGGTTTGATAGGTGAACCAACTTAGTTTGTGAAGAATAAGGTTTCTTATTTTCATGACATGATTGCTCTAGCTAGAAGATGGAGGTAGAAGACACTTGTTTTGGATTGGTTAATGATTTATATACATTGGAGAGTGAATATGGATTCATTTTTTCCATATTTAAGGAATTTATATTTCTTGAAAGTGGCAGAAATGGTGCAAACTAGTTGAGTTTCCAAAACTACTTTTTGGGCAGCTCAGTTTGGTGAAGAAGAAAGTAAGTGTGGTTTACATGGATGAATGTTTAAAGAGGTATAAAAAGAATGGATGTGATGTAAATGTTATTTGATTTATAATGAGTTATTACATGGCATGTTTCAGGTGCTATGGTGTGATCTTAAGCATGATAAGTGAAGACTGGTTCCTGAAAGCAATAGTTTTGTGAAGGAAATGGTCCTTCTTATTAATATTATAAAGAATTTTATTGGTTAAAGTTAATGTGTGACCATACATTATTTTTTTACATCTTTTTTATATGTTCAAGGAATTTGGGGATTTAAAATCATGGTGATGTGTTTGGAGGTCCTTGAGGAGCTTAGTGATGGGGTTTTGAGCCATTTTTGGCTTGTTTGGTTGTCTTGGTGCATGAACGACCTACATGGGTCCATTTTATGAATGTATATGAGTATGTTGTTATGTTTGTGATTTTTTTGGTATATATATTGGGTTATGACCAACCTATTATGTGTTTTTTAGTTGGAACTCATGTAAAGCAAGTGTTTTGGTTCATTTTTGAATGAGTTGTGTATGGAGGAAACAATGTGGCCAAGGTAGGAGGGTGAAACCTATTCAAGAGAATAAAGATGGACCTGAGGATGTGTGAAATATTTTAAAGAAGTTTATAGAGTATGTGTGTAATTTTTTGAAGCCAAATTATTCCATGAAATACCAAGATAGAGCGAGCTGAAGGAGAGAGAAGATGAAGACGGTTTGAAGGTGTTCTAAGTTTAATTTGGGGTTAAAATCAGTTGTGAGATCAGAATATCTTTAGTGATCATACTTATGAAAAATGCATTATTCATATTCATATTCATAGGAGTATCTTGTTATGAGTAATATCAACAACGTTTTAGGGGTTGGTGCTATTTGTGGGGTTGATGCCTCACTAAAGAAATCTCTTGTGATGTGTAATATTCACTTGAGTCCATTATTTTTGTAATATAAGAACTTTTTTTAGTGGTTTTTCTTCCCCATGAATGTTTTCCACTTATATTTGGTGTGTTTTTTACTCTCTCTTGTGTTATGATATTGTGAATGGTTAATACACATCAAATATGCATATGTATAGTTATGAATGATGAATGGACAACTTAAATTATGAATGCAAGGTTTGGTCAATGATGTAAAAATTATTTTAAAATTGATTCACCCCCTCCTCTCATTCTATCATGCTTACAACATAAATTTAATTTTCTATCATAGACACTAAATACATTCTATATTATAGGTTTCATCTAAGAGGATGCCAACACCAACACATCATGAATTCCTTTTATCAAGTAAAAGTTTGTATGCTCACTTAGGAGTTTTTTCCTTTGAGCATGTAATTTTTAACTACAAACATAAAGGGGGAAATTGTAGACACTCAAATTAGGTAACGTTTCCTTTTTGAATTCCAAGTTTGACCTTATATCCTTAATAATAAAAATATTCACATTTGGAATCTAATCTCATCATCTCTCTAGTCATTCTACAACTTACTTATATTTACACTATACTCTATCACCAATTAGGGAATAATATTCAATCGAGTAGTATAAAATGTTTTATATAAATGTCACAAATTTTAGTTTAGATGTTTCTCTCTCCTCTCTAAAACCATATGGAAGTGTTAAGATATGGGGTTTGGTATTGGTCGACCCATAATATTTTTATTATTATTAATCATTTGCTTTTCTCATTAATGATAAATCATTCTTTGGGTCATTTCATCTTTTTAGGTTCATCTTTATCATGATATATCACCTACAAATTACCATATAAAAAAGTAATTATCACATTTTTACTTACTCGACATTCTTACAAGATACTATTGAAAATATCATTCCAAGAGCACTTAAAGGGTTCATAAATATTTGTAAATCGGTTGCACGTTATCTAGAGTAGTACCTAATATAATTATAAATCACTCAACCATGTGAAGGAGGCTAGAATCACACATCTACAAGGATGTAAATATCATAGATCCATTTTTTAGAAGGATTAAATTCAATCCAAACATTGTACAGACAGGGTTAGGTCATATAGATTAGGCATATCATTTCTCATTACTACCACACTGGGTACATTTTATACTACATAGTTAACCCACTATCTTTATGTCAAGATACATGAGGGAACCCATGGGGGTTAGTTATCTTTACACACTTACAAAATCACTTAGGATAATTACATGAAACTTGATTCCATAATGAGGATATATAGTGTAACATTGGGATTGGTTTAGCATATAGGATTTTGACCACCTTGAGTAGTCTATCCTTAAAGACACACACACACACACACACACACACACACACACACACACACACACACACACACACACACAATTTTCTCTTAGTCTCTTAATTTTTTGATAAATATTTCTACAATTTGATAAGGTTTATACTTTGTTGTAGGTCATCACAAGTCATCTTGTGGTTGTGTGAAAAAGAGTGACAAACATTGATCATTATTTCTAGATAAGTGAATTATCCAAAATGTTTCATCCTAATTGTCTATTGTGATAAATGTGTACAATCCTTTTATTAGAACATATAGTTCCTACTAGGCCGTACAAGTTTTGTACAATCATGCACCACACATTTTCTAGTTCTAAAATCTTGTGTAGAATTTACATCTCCAAAAATTCCTATACCACTACCATACACACCTAGATCACTCTAGAGTCATATTGAATAGATAATTATATCTTTAATCTAATGTTTTAAACTAGTTTATTGTCATTTATCAATCGCTTCTTTTATTTAAAGTTTTATTTGATTATTCCACTCATGTAAAATTTATGTTGTAATTGTTGGTGAGATAGTTTTTGCATCACAACATAGTGGTTTTCACCAATGGTCATGGGGCCATGCCTCTCTTTCTTGGGTATGGAGAGGCTTTAATTTATTTAATGCAAGGACTAAATGAAATTGTGTGTGGTTTTTAGGTTGGGTATCAGACATGAGTACTCCACTAAACTAGTGGTAAAGTGTTTGTATATTGTACAGGAGGAATTTATTTGGAAATAGGCAAAGGAAAGTAGAAAAATAGAGAGGGAGTTAATATTGTGAGTAGTAAATTAAAAATTCTCACTAATATTAACCAACTTAGGTCCAAATTCAATAGTAATAAATAAACTATGTAAGCAATACCAAGACTAATAAATTAGAGACACAAAGTTCTATGGATTCATTAATCAAATACACAAATTTCCTTCTTGGTTGTACAATATTACAATGCTTGCAAAGTTGGAAAGTAGAGAGAGTATAAGAACATAGGTAATGAGATAGAAGAATATAGCTTATTTCTTGCAATAGTAGTGAAACAAAGCCCAACAACTAATAACAATAAAAAAATTCTAATCATTTGGAATGGAGAGGTCATCCCAATAGAAATATTACAAAGATATATCTTCCTCTCCCCTTATGAATTTTCATCTTTCCACCACTTATGACCTTTCATATTCCTTTAGGAATGAAATTGAGTCCTTTTATTATTTTTAAAAAGGTAATTTGACAATGAAAATTGGGGCCACTTAAGTGAATAATATGAAAGAGTAAAAATTACATTCCCAAAGTGAAGAAATATAATGTTAGAGAGAGGGGGAGGAAGAGAGAGAAGGAGAGAGAAGGAGAGAGAAGTGGAAATCTGGAGACAAGGAAGCCTTTGTTGATGAATAACCTTCTCCTGATTGATCTTGAGAGAATATTCTGAGATTGAAGTTCTTTACACTTGAACTCTTTGTTGTCATTGAAATATTGTGAATGCCACTCATTAACTTGCAATGTGTATGAACACACTCAAAATTACTGATTAAGTACCATCACAATTTTTTCACTATATGGACATGTGATAACTATCTTAATCACTCAAACATGATGATTTACTTCTACCACTAATAATATTAATTGAAATTCATCATCTTGTAAATCCTTTGCCTCCGAGTATGTTATATGGAATTCACCTCGAGACTAAGTTTTTAGTGGTCTACGAGGACATCCTTTTCTATCTAAACCATGGTATAACTTCACAAAATTGAAAATATGAACTTTCCAACTATGAATAACCTAGTATGGATATCTTCCCATATGCATCTTCTCAGTGTTCAATCAACATCCTTATTTTCAAGTCTTCCAATTCCATACTTGTTAAATCACTTTCACTCTTATTAGGATACTCAATGTTTGAAGTTAAAATTGGATCCAAACTTGAGTGTTTGAGCTCCATGGTGAAAAAGGATAGTGAAATGAATGAGTGTGAAAAGTTTTACCACAATCTTAATATTTTCTATATTTAGTAATTCCACTTCATGGATTTCTATTTTTAGTAAGTGTCTCAATTTAGCACTTTTGAGTGTTCTTGATATGTAATGATTAATGGAAAATTAGAGAATGGACTATTGTAGCAATTAGTCTTTATATAATATGAATATTGGTATTACGTAGTAATTTTATAAGTGGATATTTCAAGTGTCAGAATGAGACGAGAGTGGTCTCAAAATTTTCATTATTTTACAAGGATACTCTGCTCTGAATTTTAGATGATTCTCTCATCTAGATTAGTGAGAAACTATGAACTTCATTCAAGAGGGAAGAATACTAAGATAAAATCAAGTCATATATATCTCTAAATATATTCCTTCTCATCATGCAAGCAATAGATCAAATGAAAGAAGATTTTATGAATAATATTTTCTCCAAATTTCGTAATTTGGCTTCTAGATCATCGGGAAAATGAAAATTTATTTGAGGAGGGAAAAATACTGAGAGAAAAAATAGTCCTCCATATCAATTAAAAATCCAATTCATCATGAATTAAATTTCTCAAATGAAAGATAATTTTATGAGGATCATTTGCTCCAAATTTCAGGCAATTTGGCTTACCGAGTCACCGAGAAAATGCAAATACATTTTCAACTAGTCTTGGGGAAAATGGAGTTCATGGATGGAAAAATCAGTCATTAATAACATTTGAATGGTATAATATCATTCGATGAATCATATATCATCACAAATATGTCTTCAAGAAGATTTGATGGTTAAAATTTGAAGTGATTTGGTCCACGTAATCATGAGAGATGTGAAAAATTAAAAATTTCAAGAATACAAGGTCTCAAGCACATTCCAGTAGCATATCAACATAGGAGAGATCTTTAAGAAGGTAAAAATTAATTTTAAATTCAAAAATGGTTAAGTGTCTAGAAAGGAATCCTTTCTATCTCATTTACACAACTTAACTATTGTTTAACCTATCCGAGCTCAATCATGGTTAGACAGGGGTTGAAGTGGAGTTCAAACCTAAAAATAGGGGATAAGAGGGGAAGGTATAGGAGGAAAAAATATTTTCTTTTCATTACATAATGACAAGTTTTTGTATGGGGTTTCATGAGAGTGATATGCAAGGGGTTGAAAACAAGTTCTTAGGGCTCAACAATGGTTTTACATGTGTCTGGGGCTAACTAAGAGAGAGGAGAACACACTTTTTTACCTCATGTCCACTTACACCTTGGGACAAATAAAATAGATAGAAATATCTCAAAAATTTTCCATGGGTGCATGCATCATGAGGAGGGGGCCAAATTTGAATAGATCTTGAGTTTACACATTTTCCACTCTCTAACACTTCAAGTTGCAACTTTTAAGTGATGAAACCAAGCATGTGGAAAAAAGAATGTAATTTTGTGTCCTCCATATCCCCTTAAATGTTGGGAAAATGTACAAGGGACACTCAACCTTGAAAAATGTGCCAAGGGGGTCCACAACATGAGGAGAGGGAAATATTTAATATTTTACACATGCCTAAAACACATCTTGTGGTGTTTTAAGTGACGAAAGGGAAACTTGCATAAAGGGAGTGCAATTATTTGTACCTTAAGTACCTTTTCACCTTAGAAAAAAGTGAAAGGGAAACACAACCTCCAAAATTTCGTTCAATCTTGTTTTTTTGTTGATGTCATCAACCCAATGCAAAATTAGAACAATAGGCATGAATTTTCTACCCCAAGAGCATGATATGGAGTTCGGAGAAAAAATATTATAGGATTTAAACTCCAAAACACCTACTGAGACTATCCTAAACAATTTAAAGATGAAATTATGTCTGAAATTTTATTTTAAGTAATTATTACTCTTTTGGCTCAAAGGTGTAGTTGTAGTGTCTTTGATCATCATGGAGGATTCTAAAGACTTGGACCAAAATTGATGTGTCTATACTATGAATAATTAAAAGATATTTCAATTTCTATTTGATAAGCTTCTAACTCCTCCTAAAAATCCTAGAATCTTTGGAACAAGGTGACTTTCTCTCTTGAATCCTTCATTCTATGTGCTGATATAACCTGATTTTTCTTGAATTATTCTTGACATAATTTTCCTTCACATATTTTCCCTAAAATCCCTTGGATAAATTCATTTATCTCATACAAAAATCTAGATGGGTTGAGCCTTTCCATTAATCTTATGGGGATGTCTTCATGCTGCAATATGGATAAAAATAGCCAATTTAGTGCTCCAGATAGCATTATTCCACCTTAGATCTAGTATCATCATGAAACCAAGTTTGATCAATTTCCCTACACATAAAAACACTTGAAAACCATGTTAACATGTTCCTCTTATCCAAAATGAGGGTGAAACAGACTCAAAGGAGTTGTGTGACATGATGGGTTGGTTGAAGCAAGGGTTCACAATGAAAGGGAGAGAGGTTTTAAAATGGTGGATTTTATTTTCATGATCATTGCGAAACCCTTCCAATTTTATTAATACATAAGCTCTAAAATCCCTTGTTCATAATTTTCATTCTCAACTACTATAATTACAACAAGGTTCATCTATGTCTTCTCATGTTACCCAAAGATGTCTCACAACTTATAAATCTACGATTACAACATTCTTAATGGAAGTTCACTTTTTTACTTGGATCACCATAAACAATGCTTAAACAATTATTTGAATGCAACCTTGCATCTCTAAATCCACCACTTGATATTGATGCAAGTGTTCCTCATGATCAATAGTTTGATAATAATTTCCATTTTAACTATCAAAACATATTTTCATTAAATATGGACATATGTCCAAGAATCTAGACTTATAGTATCATCATTTTTGGTTTTATAATTGTTGAAATTGGATTCTGAAATTTCCATTATTGGTTTTTATCTAGTGTGATATCGATTCCAATATTTTCATTATTTGTTTTTAAGTAGTGTAATATCGGATTCCAATATTTACACTATGTACAAGTAATTAAAACTCTTATTATCAACAACAAAATAATCCCATTATACCCTTGAAAGGTTTGCACTTTATAGAGATAATATTAGAATATTATTATCTAAGCTAATTTAAAATGGGCATTTTCCCATTTTAAACAAGTAACTTAAGAATATTTTTAGTTGAAAGGTTTTGTGGCTTCATTTATTAAGGTTTATCAATGTCCAAATTTAATGAAATTATGGTTATATACGTGCCTCACCAATGCATGGAAAAATATTCGATAATAATGACATCTATGAAAGACACACTTGTTGGTGTATAAGAAAACAACATGGGACATAATAAAAAGTATCATTACAAAATCAAGTTTCCTTATATTTTTGATCATGAGATGCTTTGTATCGAGTTTGAAGAATTGTGTCCTTATCCAAACTTAATTAATGGGTAATTATTCATATAAATTTTGTAGTTCTTAATTCAAGAATTAGGGGATTCAAAACATATAATTTAGTTGTAATGAAATCATAAACCATAACCAATTATCTATAAAATCAAATTTACTGCCACATAATAAATTGTATCGACTCAAAATGTTTTTGATTTATAAAGTAATATTAGAACAATTACAAAATAAGTTAATTTAGAATCATGGGCATTGGCCCATTCTAAACAAGTAACTTATGAATATTTTTATTAAAAGGATTGAGATGGTCGGAAGGATTGAGATGGTCAGGAGGAGAGCATATGTATTATGCACACTTATTAATGTTCAATTCAACAAGTATAATACATCAATGGTAAGAGCATGATTGGTGTTTTTAGAATTATAAGTCTCGTGGCTTCATTTATTATTAGGTTTATTAGTGTCGAAGCTTAATTAATGGGTTGTGCATGTCATAAGTTATGGGTTATGCACATAACTTTAGGAAAATATCATTTGATGTTGTGGTTGTAATGAAATCATAAATCATGGCCAATTCCATGAGAAAACCAAAGCATGAAATATTGAAATAAATTCCTTGTAAATTCTTACCCAATTCCATGTAAATCACAAATAGCTCCCTATAAACTTATTACCATAATAAATGAATTATTATATTTTTAAACATAATTAAATTTATTGCATGCTGAAAATTATATTAATAAGACATATGTCAAGTTTAGGGGGGATTTATTTGAAGAACATCCCTCTCAAGAAGTTATTTCAAGGTCCGAAGATGGTAGCAGGGGATGATCAATCTACTTATTCAGCCTTAGAGTAGTGAAGGGAAGATTCTCGAACTCGGCAGAGGTTTCTCTTAGTCTCTATCTACTAAAATACCATGGGACATGGGAAGAAAGTCACCCCACCGAATCCAAAGTCTAGTGCTAAATAGGGCTAAATATTCAAAGCCATTGATGTTAAAGCACCTAAGATTTAGACCAAATCATGAATGACTTGACTCTTAACAAGAGTATTCTAAACATTATGTTAAATACTCGACATGTAAAGAGGGAAAAATTTGAAATCAAGGTAGTCTTTTTGAACTTCGATAGTATGGAATCAGTTCAAAATAGGTGTTTGGCTCTAAAAAAATAGGTAGAAATACTAAAGGAAACCTTGAGAAAAATCAATAAATGGAACCTCCTTCATATTAAATCTACCATTGAACACCTTCATGTGATGACGTAGTTTCTGAAAATCCAAAAATAGGTTGGGAATGTGGAGTCTCCTAAGAAAAGGAAACAAGATGAGAATGAGTTGGCCTTTGAAATGATGGAGTATGTTATCCAAATGACTCTCCTAGTTATTTGGGTAACTGGTATAAATATTCTAGCTCTTAAGTCATCATTATTAAGGTTGCGCACACTCTAGATCAGTTGGCACAACTCCTTTGTTATAGCTTCCTTTTGGTGCCCATCCTTTTCCTCAAGTGCCCTTGCGTGCTTTCTCTTCTCTCCTTTTAGTTTTCTCTTTTTCTAATCTTCCCTTGCGCCTAACTTCCACACATTCACCTTCGTCCTAATTGGTTTCTTCCTTCAAAGTGCACCACACTTACTTCTATCGCCTAAGTCCTTAGCCTCTCATGTGCCACGCTCATTAAGTTGTAATAGTTCTTCTTTGACCATGTGTTCTCTACTCACTAGTTTGCTTCATTTTCCCTTAGCGTGTGCTCTTATGTACCTTCCTTCTATCTTCTTCCCATGCCTCATTCTTCTGTGCGCATCCCCGTGCCCTCCTTTATGCCCTTTTGTGCTAGGTCATATTTTGAAATGCTTGAATGTGTTGGGCATAACCAGGTCAAATCATGCCAACATGGTGCTTAGTCCTTGTAACAAATCAGTAATTGACACGTGGTAAAAATGAAAAATATTTGCATAGTTGGCCATCATTTCAGCCAATTCACACGTGCCACGTGTTTTGCATGCGCCGACGAATATGGAATCTTCTCGACAAGCGTATATTTTTCTACGAGCTTAGATTGGTATGCACCTAGACTTGTCAAAAAGCTGCTAACATCAACTACAGTTCTAGAAATTCAAATTCAAATTTTGGTGGATTTGGTAGGTGAGAAATGGGAAAATGTCTTTCTGAGCATTGATGAGCAAATCTGATTGCTCCAACCACCCGATTTGATATGATCCACCCTCCTTTTTCTTCAACACACCAAACAGGCGTGGGGAAGCGTATTTCATAGTTCTCCAAGTGGATTTATAGGCATTGAATGCTTCTTGTTGGTGATTATGTTTCAAATTCAGTTTTCCCTCCTTCTTCCTCCATAGATTCATCTATAAATGTAAGATCAAGGCTCATTTGTTATGTTGGACACTATGGATCCTTACGCATTTTGCTAAGGACTCCATATTTTTTTTTATTTTGAGTTGTAGACCTCAAGATTTGGCCCTTGCATGTGGATATTGACCTCCTTCATCATTGTAAAAAGTTTGTGCATTCCTGGAAGTAATAGAAGCATCATTTTTTGACTATTCACCGTCACAATGTGTTTTCTTTCTTTCTTCTTGCCTTTTCTTTTGAGTTGTGTGTTGGTTGTGTTATTTTATGTCCTTTGCAGTTCCATATTTAGTTTTCTTCCATGAGAACGATCCGGTGAATACGTGTTTCACTATTGTACGCATGCCTAGCATCCTTTCACGCATTTCCTTTCACTCTCACTTAAAAAGATAGTGTTCATCCCTCTTTTCTAGTCCTATCACCTTTTACTATAGGTTTCCATTCATGTCATCCTTCTATCCCTGGTCCCTTGGCATTATTAGCTTAGATTCCCTTTTTCAAAGCACTAGGAGTAGCAGTAGTAGTAGAAATAGATAGAGGAACCGACCTTCTCCAGAGATCCATCCCAAGCTTGCAAGGTCCCACAACTTAGGGATGGTTCCATTGTGGTCTCAAAACCTCGGCCCTTCCAAGATCTGAGATGCGGGTGCACGTTTGAGTAACCAACGCTTTAAGCACGCTCGATGGGACAAGCATTGAAAGCTCTAATTTCATATATCTCAATTCTTGTGTGTGGAATTAGTGTTTTAGTCTTTGGAGGCTCATTTCAACACATCATCGAAGAGTCCTAATATTTTAAGATATCTGTTTCAGCAGATCCCAGTACCTTTCATGAGAAAAGTGCATACAAGAAGAAGTGCAGTAGCTGAATATTCTTTTGAGTACCTCTAGTTATCCCCAAGAATAGTGCATATTAGAAATCCCATGCGCACATATCTATATCTAGCATGTCATGCCCACTCAACTCCTCCTCAAAATATATATCCTATGCGCCTGTGTGGCACATCAAAAACCTCCTCCACTTAGGAGATTTGCAAACTTTACTGGAGGGAGTCCCTTGCTGCTAGCTATACAACATGATATGCCAAATGGCACACTCAAGAATATTCCATACTTTACTGGTGAGAATAAAGTCACCCCTCATAAGCATATCAAAGATATAGAAAATGTGTGTTCACTCTATCTAATCACACAAGATGATGTAACAGAGGCTACTTGTAACCTCTTTTAAAGGTAAAGCACTTCAATGGTACCGAAGCTTGAGACTTGGATCAATTACCACCTGGGATGAGCTGGGAACAAATATTTGTAATTACTTTGAAGATAAGTTAGATCACCTATCTCTGGTGGAGCAACTGAAAACAACAAAGAGGACACCCAGTAAGCATATGACTAATTTCAACATCATATTTCAGAAGACTTGGGACAAAATCCCTCTTGTGGTAAGACCTACAACTCAACATGCTTTCCTGTATTATCTGAAGGCACTCAATAGTGATATCTCAGTCATGATCCAATCCATGGGAGGTAGGACTTTACTAGCTGCTTATAGTATTGCAGTAAGGGCAGAAAATAGTCTTATTCAGGTGGGAAAGTTGGCTCCTAGACCACTTATGCCCTTGTTCCCAAAAATGTCACAAGCGCCCTAGCCTTCTATGGCCCCTATTCCTATTCCTGAGAAAAGCACACAACTAGTTGCCTCAACATCCTACTCTCCAATGCAAAAGAAGGAGGATGAAGAATTAAAGGCCTTGATTAGAAATTTATCAAACAAGGTCATATCATTAGAAAAGCAACATGCGCAATCCTATAGAGGAAATTCCAATCAAGCGCATGGCCAAAGCAATCAGCCTTGGTGGAATCAATATGGAAATCAAAGATATGCACCCAACCAACAGAATGATAGATGGCAGCCTAATGCACATCTCCCCTTGTAAGTTGTTCCTCTCATGCCTTCTCTTCCAGCACCTAGTGTGAGTCGGGCGCTTGTTCTAGTTCAGAACAATTTGGCACAAGAGTCAGAATGGTGCTTCCCTTGCAACATGCCTCATATTCAATATCATTGTGCTAATCTGCGTGCACCCAAGCCTTTATGATCCATAATGCTTCAGCCTGTGAGCCTTCAACAGGTGCCCCTGAAGCAAATAACCAAGAAAGACAAGAAGCTCCTCTAGAAAAAAAATTGATCTTCTTTAGCACAAATGACTTCTATGCAATCAACCAAGCTGTAGAAGATACAAACAGACCACGTGCCCAAGTTATAGACAACACAAGATATAAGAAGAGAATGTTAGAATCAGGTGCGTAGGTCACAATCCCAACAATACAAGTGAATTATTAGAAGAAGAAAGAATCAAACAAGACCTCTTGCAGTAAAGGAACTCAAATTCCTATGCACGAGGCCCCACATAAAGATCCTCCTAAAGCATCATGCACCCCTAATTTGGTAGGTCAAGCCTCTACTCTAGCTAAAGTTTAGGCTTCTGCACCTAAATAATCAAGAAGGGATGTTGTTCCCCAAATACACAAGATGGGGGCCTCCCATTTAGCATTATTGACCAAATGAAGAGAACAAACATAAATGTCACAATGTGGGATGCATTAAGCATTCCATCTCAGTGGGATTTGTTGCATGAAGCTCAAGCGCAACTCCCATGTGATGATCCATCTATGCAGAAGCTACATTCTTCTATCAACATCTGCCAAGAAGAGGAGAAACAAGTAAGTAAATTTGTTAAACCCCCCCCCTTTATATGTCCTTAATTGTAGGAAAACACCTACTACATAATTACATGATTTTCCTATATTATGCCTAAGAAAATAGCTGATGTCTTGGGTCTGAAATATAGCCCTTTGTCTAAAGGAGTCCTGCAACTTGATGGCTCAATTTTCACTACCTTAGGAATCATCAAGGATCTTGAGTTGACCCTTCATGCATGTCCAAGTCTAACAATTACTCAAGATGTGTCAATCATTGACCTACCTCCTTTGTTTTCCCTATGTCTATCAAGAGAATTTACTACTAAAGTGGGTGGTTACTTGTCTTTTGATTGGTCTCATATGTTACTCAAGACAAGGTATGGTACCCGGTTTACCATACAAGCTAATCCTATATTTTCCTATCATGTAGAGTCATATGTCCCATCCCCTCTCCAAGCTAACTGTTTAATCCAAGAAGAACAAGCTTTAGTTCCTGAAGAGTAGTCTCTTCCACCCTCTATTCCTAACCTAGTGCTTGATGAATGGGTGGAAAGAAACCATAAATTTGATCCCTATGTTGAAGAACTGGAAGCTTATGAAACTGGGATTGGTACTTATGCACTATAGAAAAGGATGTAATGCTGCCACACACACTCAAGAAGGACAAATTTCAACCTGGGTCTATGGAAGTTTTACTTTGATGGATCCGAGAAGCGAAATGGCGTGGATGCAGGAGTGGTTCTCATTTCCCCTAAGAATGAGAAATTATTCTTCATGCATAGGCTACAGTTTTCATGCTCTAATAATGTGGCAGAGTATGAAGCGTTGGTGCATGGCTTGCTCATTGCTAAGAAGAAGAAAATTAAGGCGCTGCAGATCTTTGGGGACACAAAATTGGTTATCCAACAAGTCACCAACAAGTGCCGAAAAAGAATAAAATTATCAAATATTATAAGCATAGAGTATGGGACCTCCTTAAGAGCTTTGATGCTCTGAATCTATAGGTGGTGCCACGCAGAATGAACAAGGAAGATGACCAGATGGACACACTAGGTTCACGCCTTCTCTCTACGAGGACTTTATCAAAGGAACCACTCAACACATTAAGATGGTAATCAGGCCATCCATTCCAGATAAAAACACTAGCTGACAAGTGTTTGACAGTGAAATGCAGATCATCTAGTTTATCTAGAATGAATTTGAGTTCTCATCAAGCATGCAAGCTGATTTGCATAACAATGACTATAGTGACCAAGTGATACAATCTAAGATAATTAATTTTCCTAAAGGGCTAGTAACCCTAGAGACAATGTTCATCCCGATGATGAGTTCAAGGGTGAAGAAAGATACATGTGTGCCACCCAAGAATATTTCTCCTTAGTAACTATTACGTGTGGGAAAGAGTTGTTGCTCAGCAAGACTTGTGCGCATGAAGAAAAACATGCCTTCATATCTCTCTTTCAAAAATACAGTGATATATTCTCGTGGGAGTATGAAGACCTCAGAGGTTTTGATCCAAGTATTGCTCAATACTCCATTGACCTTAACCCTGGTATCAAACCTATCGGACATTAAGCAACGACCTATCAATCCAAAGATATAACCCCTCATGAGGAAGGAATTATCCAAACTCATTAAGGAAAAAAATATTTTTCCTATCAAATACTCTACCTTGGTCACAAATCTAGTTCCAGTACGTAAGAAGAATGGTGAAATCAGACTTTGTGTTTATTTCATAGATTTGAATAAGGCATCTCTAAAGGATCATTGTCCTTTTCCTTCAATAGAGAAGATTCTACAGACTATGGCTAGCGCGCAAATATTTTCCATACTAGATGGGTATTCAGGTTTCAACCAAATCCTAGTCAAGGAAGAGGATCAATTCAAGACAACATTTACAACTAAGTGGGGAACATATGCATATCATAAAATTCCCTTTAGTCTATCAAATGTGGGTGCCACATTTCAGCACACTATGGATATTGCCTTCAAAGGATATATTAATGAGTTCATCTTGGTTTACCTTGATGACATAACAATCTTCTCAAAGAAGAGCGTGGATCATATGGCACACCTGGAGAAAGTATTTGAGAGATGCGAGATAATTTGGGGTATCTCTTAACCCCAAGAAGTGTAATTTTTAGTAGCATGAGGCAATATTTTGGGCCACATGGTTTCAAAGGATGGCATCGCGATTGATCCTGAGCACGTTTCAGCCATTCTAGCTCTTTACTTGCCAGTGCACAAAAGTCCCTACAATCCTTCCTTGGCAAGATAAATTTTCTTAGGAATTTTATCCCTAACTTTTCAGGACTCGTTCAGCCCATCACCTTGATTCTCAAGAAGGAAAAATCCTTCAGATGGACAGTAGAAGGAAGAGAAAGCTTCAACAAGATCAAACAAGAGATTGCTTGTGCGCCAACACTTATCAATCCGGATTATTTAAAGGATTTCATCCTTTATGCTTATGGCGCTGATGCAAGTATTGCTACTATCTTAACACAAGAAAATGAACAGGGATCAAACAACCAAAGGGCTTTGTTCAACTAGAAATCAAGGATTATGAGTTAAAATACAATCACATGGAGAAACAAGTCTTTTCCATCATGCGTGTGCTCAAGAAATTTTAAAGTGTGCTCACCACCAATCATATCAAGGTGTTAGTCTCCCACTCTTCTGTTAGAGAATTCATCATGGGAGAAGAAATCAAAGTGAGAAAAGGGCACAATGGGTGACAAAAATCATGGAGTATGATGTGACTATCAAGGCTATAAAGATGGTAAGAGGTAACACACTCTGCAAGCATATTGCTAAGGATGCGCGAACTAAACTTGAAGCTTCATTTTTTTGGATGAAGACCTTATGCGTGCGAGAACTTGAATAGAATACGAGACTCTGGCGTGAGTGACTAGATGAAAGACATGATTACATTCCTTTTGGAGGTTGCTTACCCTCATAGTTTAAATAAAGCAAAGATAAAACATCTGAGGTTACAATCTATCCCTTATGTGTTGATTGATGGACTTCTCTTCAAAAGAAATATTTATGGTGTGTTGTTAAGATGTATCAACAATGCACAAACTGATAAAGTGTTATCATAATTTCATGACGGATTCTTGGGTGGAAACTTCTCTACCAAAACTACAACAATCAAGACCATAATGGCAGTATCTTTTTGCCTACCCTATTTGCGAGATGTGCACGATGGGTCACAAAATGCAAGGAATGCACTTTCTTTGTAGGAAAGAAAATATTGGTAGCACTTCCCCTCCAACCAATCCAAGTAGATCAGCCTTTTGTGCAATGGGAGCTTAAATTCATAGGTATGATCAATATTCCTTCAAGCATTAGACATAAATTGGTGTTGACAGCCTACAGATTACTTTACCAGATGGAAAGAAGATGTCACTCTTAAGTAATCAACCGAGGCAGTCATCCTTGAATTTCTCAAAGGAATAGTCACAAGGTTTAGCGTTCCTCAAACCATTATCTTTGATAATGCAAAGGCCTTCCTTGGTAGTAAAATCACTGATTGGGCTCTAAGTTTGGGCATTTACTTGAAGAATTCTTCCAACTATTACCCTCAGGGAAATGGTTTGGTAGAATCAACAAACAAGAACCTGATCAGAATCATGAAGTGCACAATGAACATCAGCCAAAGATAGTGGCATACAAAGGTCTCACATACGCTCTGGGAAGATAGAATCACAATAAAAAAAAAAATAGGAACTTCACCTTACAAGCTTGTCTATGGAAAGGAGGCTACCCTTCCTTTGACACTAGAGTTGAATTCATTAGCACTTGCCCAACAACTAGAATTTGAAGGCACAGACAAAGAGAAACAAAATGGCAAAGATGTTCAATCTTGAAGAATCAATGAACTTTGCCATGATCAAGCTATAACAACATCAATAAAAAACAAAGAAATGGTTTTAAAAATGGCTAGGTAAATTTTGATAACATGCATCAGAAGATTCAAATCCCAAGCAAATTGATTGATTCAGAGCAAAATCAGGTTTCTAGGGTCCCTTCAGGTATTTTTCTAACTCCCCTGGCCGAAGAAACAGGGAGCAAGCTCTGAGAAAATGCAAAAAAGGTTGCAGAAAGGCAAATAGGTTGATCCAGGAAAGAGTATGAAAATTGGCTAAAACCTGCTCAAGGTAGCATTTGGGACAAGTGGGACAAATGGAAGTGGATCGGCCGAAAAGCCTCTAGGCGGCCCAAATTGCATTCGGGACAATCGGGCCAGAAGTACGCGGCGGGCGTGAAAAGCCGATCCGGCCGAAAGAGGAAGAAAAATTGGCTAAGTGTTGCTCGGGACGTTTGGGACAAAAAGGCCCGAACCGGCCGGTTCGGCCGAAATGAGCACAGGCAGCCCAAAAGAAAATGGGACAAATGGGATGATAGTACGCGGTGGGCGCGAAATGCCGGTTCGACCGAGAGAAAATCGACTAACTGCTGCAGCAGCTCGGGACAAGCGGGCCGGAAAGGCGCGAACCGGCCGAACCGGGCGAAAGAGGTCAAAACAGTCCGAAGGCAATTGGGACATCCGGGGCAAATGGACGCGAACCGGCCGGTTCGGCTGAAATCAGCACAAGGAGCACTAAGCAATTGGGACATCTGGGACAAAAGGATGCGAAGGGCGCGAAAAAGCCGGCAGGGCCGAGAACCATTCAGAAGCCGCCACGTGTCTCGGGAAAAAGGGTCAAAAAGGTCAAAGGGCAAGTTTTAAAAGGTCAGCCCGAACCAATGAAATAGCGCCACGTGTCCAGTTAAGGGCCCCACAAGTGAATTTCAAAATGAAAGCCCGCGAAAGACGGAGGAGAGAGAATTGCTCGTCCAATCAGCACGTGCCACGTGTCGTCCAGGTGGCAGAGCGCGGGAAAGGATTTCAAAACACGTTTTCACCTGTTTTGTGCCCTAGATCTTCAGATCGCCATAACTTTTGATCCAGAGCTCGGATTTGCACGTTCTTTACATCAACGGAAAGCTGGTGAAATTCTCTACACGATTCCGGGTCAATCTTGCATTTTGGAGTAGTCTGGAGGAAAAAAAATCGAGAAACGGCTCTGATGCGTATATTCATGGCCGGAAATGACATTCCAGCGACCAGAGTTAATGCAGAATGGGTCGCATTCTCCTACAATCCAGTCAAAATGATAGGTTATGGGTTTGTAAGGTCCTCCATGCCATTTTAATACACCTGCAGTCAAGAAAGAATGGGCTCCCATGCCTTTGTACGTCTCCTGTTCCCTGGGTTCGACCCTTGCATTTTAAAAGCCAGTTTTGGGCTCATTTCAAGGGGGGAACATTTTCGGGCATAGCAGACTTCTTCTTTCACCTTCTTCAAGGGATTGATAAAGTATCAGACCTCTCCAAGGATTGTAACAGTTTTCTTTACCTCTCTGAGGGTGTAATGCGTATTTTGATATTAAATTGATAATGCAAGCTCTGTGAATGGGTTTCAATCCTCTGTTTGTATTATTTGCTTGATTTCAGATGCTAAATTATACATTATCAGTCTGTGTATGTTTTTATGTTGTGAACCTTGGTCTGTGTCTATTTGCATGACTAATATGTTTCACCACTCCTTTTGGTGCATCACCATCTTTAGTTAGTTTCAATTTTTGCACTTCTACCCCTGTCTCCTTGCAAGTTAGAATAGGATTAGGATCTAAACCTCTGTAGTTTTGCAAAATATAGATCTAAATCAGAGGAGTTTGAGGAACCAGCCTCTAATCTGGAGATTCCTCTCTCAGTTTCCAAGTCCCACACTTGGAGAGAGGTTTCCATGTTGTGCAATTACACTGGATGCAAGAGTGATCAACCTAGAAATCTGATCAGCGTCCAGGGGTGCTGTAATTTTGCACTAACAGTTTTGGCACGCCCGGTGGGACCAGAGGTCTCAATTTTATTGCAGCAAAGTTGATGTGCATCTGCTGCAAGTTTCTTGCTTGAAAAGAGCTATTATTTGCATATCTGGCGACTCCAAGGGGAAGAATCAATAGAATTTCAGCAGTCAGGCCTGAAAGCTTATGAGAAGAATCACAAGGTCAAGAGTTGGAGAGGAGGAAGTACTGTTTGAATACCTGCAATTATCTCCAAGAAGAAGGCAAAGAGGAAGAAGGATTCAAAGGTCCCCATCTCCACCAAACAGAACTCTCTCAACTCCTCCACCTGAGCGGCCTTTCTTTCAGTATACAAGGGTTTTAAGACCAATCAGAATGGCGCAACCAGTGAACCCCTATGTCAACTTCACAGGCAGCAGCCCACTTGCTCTCAATGCACAAAATCCAATCCCAGTTGCAGCACTGAAGAACATTCCATACTTTACTGGGGAAAATCAGACCACTCCTGGTGATCATGTCAAGGACATTGCTAACATTTGTGCAATCCATGAGATTAATGAGATGCAAGTAGCTGTCAAATTGCTGGCGTCTTCATTCAAGGGAAAAGCATTGCAATGGTTTAGGAGCCTTGAAGCTGGCTCTATCACAAACTGGAATCAGCTGTGTATTGCACTTCACAATCAATTTGGAGAGAAGGGAGACAACTTGTCTCTTTTGGAGCAGCTAACAACCATCAAGAGAGCTTCCAATGAGCAGCTAACTGACTTCAACTTCAGATTTCAAAGGTCTTGGGATAGAATTCCAGTGGCAGTCAGGCCAACAGCAGAAGGTGCTTTTCTATATTACCTTAAAGCTTTAAATTCTGATATTTCTGTGTTGATTCAATCTATGGGAGGCACAACTATCCCTGCTGCTTATAGTATTGCCATTAGAGCTGAAAATTGTCTGATTCAAGCCGGCAAGCTAGCTCCTAGGCCTCCAATGCCATTATATCCAAGTTTAGAGAGCCCAAGTACTAGTCAAGTACCTGTCTTAGCTCCTATTCCCACTCCTAGGAATCAGAGTTCAAATGAAGCTTCCACTTCATCTCCAAGTGCCCCAAATGAGCTTCAAGAAGTCATGAAGCAACTGCAAAATTTAGGTAATGAGCTGGTCACACTTAAGAGACAGCAAACTCAAGGTTTTAGACCTTCGTATCAGCCTCAAGCTCAACCTAATAGGCAGCCATATCAGCCTCAAAGGCCACCCAATCCAGCTGCAAATATGAATCAAACAAGGCCTCCTGCCAATAAACCATTCCAGCCCTATAATCCAAATGCCATATCTGCCTCTAAGGCATTAGTACCAGCACAAAACAACACTGCCCAGGAGTATGATTGGTGTTTTCCATGTAATGAGCCTCATAATCAATCCATGTGCTTCAATGGTGCTTTGACCCAAGCTTTAATGGTAACAAGTGCTGGTGTGGAGGGTGAGAGTACTCAAGAAAACAGCCAACAACAAGAAACATTCCAACAGCAACCTGCCCCAAATGACACCACATTGGTAAATTGGCAAGCAGAGGATTTCTGTGGCATGAATCAGGCAGTTTCTCAAGGTGTTGCTGCCAACACAAGGTCAAAAAGGAGAAATTTGGGTGAAGAACAGCCGTTAGCCCCAGCTAATCCACAACCTTCCACAGCTCCACAAATGATTGGCAAGCAAAACCCAGTTTCAAATGCACAAGGGCAGTCAAGAACAGCCCCTAGGCCAACTCAAATGCCAGCTGTTGCTGCCCACATACAAGGAGCAAATGTGCAGACCAAGGGACAGCAGAGAAATCCTTCATCACCATTCAGTATCATTGATCAGATGAAGAAGACAAACGTCAATATATCTATGTGGGAATCGCTATCCATCCCAGGCCAAAGAAATCTGCTGCAAGCTGCCATAAAGGATTGGCCAACTTCGAATCAGCAAGTCCAAATGCAGGAGAAGGTACTCACAAATGCTGCCCACCCTCAAGGAAATCATGGAGCACAACAAGGTAGAATGCTGAAGCCTCCCCCTTTCTATGTTTCGTTAATCATTGGAAATCAGCTAGTGCATAATTGCATGATAGATTCCGGGGCAAGTAGCTCAGTTATGCCTAAACAGATAGCTGATCAGTTAGGGCTCCAGTATGAAATAACATCTAAGGGAGTAGTGCAGCTGGATGGGACAGCAATAGCAACAGTTGGAGTGATTAGAAATTTGAGTCTTACCTTGCATGCATGTCCAAATGTTGTTGTCTTACAAGATATATCAGTCATAGACCTTCCACCACTCTTTGCCCTCTGTTTGTCAAGAGATTTCACTGCCAAAATTGGGGGATATTTGTCCGCTGATTGGTCTCACATGCTATTCAGAACGAGATATGGGACTAAGGCCACAATTAGGTCAGAACCTATTGCAGACTTCCACATTGAGCCCTATACTCCAAGTCAGATTAATGCCAATTGCTCAGCATTTGATCAAGAAGATCACCCTGGCACTGATGAAGCCGACACTAAGGTTGGAAGTATTCCAGATTTGACTCTTGATGAATGGGCAAACAAGGTACATGCTTTTGATCCTTATCAAGAAGTAGAAGAATCTGAGCTAGGGGTCTATTGTATACACGAAGAAAGTAAACATATTCCTAGCATCACCAAGCCAAACCACAAGGATGACAATGAAGTATGGCAGCTGTTTTTCGATGGATCAAGGAGTAGACAAGGTGCAGGAGGTGGAGCCATGCTTGTTTCACCTCAAGGAATAAAGCATTATTCAGCTTTTAGATTTCAATTTGCATGCTCCAATAACACTGCTGAATATGAAGCCTTGGTGCAAGGGATGCATTGGGCAATAAAGAGAAAAATAAAGAACTTGCAAGTTTTTGGGGACAGTGAGCTGATTGTAAATCAGGTCAAGGGACAACATGCTGCCAAAAATGATCTACTCAGATGCTACAAGAACAGGGTGTGGGACCTCGTGGAAGATTTTGAGGGCTTTGGCATCAAATCCATCCCTAGGAAAGAGAATCAAGCTGCTGACAGGCTTGCAGCAGTAGGGGCAGCCTTTGACATTATAGAAAACATTCAACAAGACCAGGCGATATAGCCAAACATCCACGTGATTGTGAGGCCTTCAGTGCCGGATAACGATGTCAGTTGGCAAGTATTTGAGAATGATCAGCAAATCATCCACTTCTTGCAAGAAGAAGCTGAGTTCTCAGCTAAGAATCAAGAGAAGTTGGAACAGCAATATGGTGACCAGGTGATACAGCTGAGAACTGACAAGCTGCCCAAGGGACTTATCACCTTGGAGTCCATTTTTAACCCCAATGATCAGTTTAGAAAGGAGAAAGCAAACATTCAGGTTAAGAGAGAAGATTCGGTATCCATCTTGGTAGAAGAGAACAAGCCATTGCAAATTGGAAAGATGACAACTGAACAGGAAAGGTATGAGTTCATACAGCTATGTCAAGAATTCCCTGACGTGTTTGCTTGGAGTTATGAAGATTTGAAAGGGTTCAATCCCAACTTAGCTCAGCATACCATTGAATTGGACCCAAATACTAAGCCTATCAGGCAGAAACAAAGACCAGTCAATCCACACATGGAGCCTCTCATGAGGAAAGAATCTGGACAAGCTGATTGAGTCAAGAATCATATTCCCATCAAGCATTCTAGTTGGGTTGCCAACTTAGTTCGATCGAGAAAAGAAGAGTGGAGAGATCAGGTGTGTGTTGACTTGAGAGATTTGAATAGAGCCTCTCTCGAGGACCATTATCCACTCCCTTCCATGGAGCAAATCTTTGCAGATCGTAGCTGGTTCGAGAGAGGTTTTCACTACTTGATGGTTACTCGGGCTTGATCAGATTATGGTAAAGGGGAAGACCGAGTTCAAGACAGCCTTCACAACCAAATGGGGCACATATGCTTACAAGAAGATGCCATTTGGGTGTCGAATGCCGAGCAACATTCCAACTGAGCTATGGATATGGCATTCAAAGGCTTGATCAACAAGATAGTGCTGATATACTTAGATGATATTACTGTCTTCTCAAAGAATGCTGCAGACCATCTCTTTCACCTCAGGCAAGTGTTTCAGAGGTGTAGAAAATTCGGTGTGTCTTTGAATCCTAAGAAGTGCATCTTTCTTGCACATGAAGGGAAGCTCCTTGGCCATATTGTCTCCAAGGAGGGATTAGCAATTGATCCAGAGAGGGTCGAAGCCATAAGGGCTCTACCATTGCCAAGCCACAAGAAAGCCCTTCAGAGTTTCCTGGGAAGGATAAACTTTGTTCGGAGGTTTGTCCCAAATTTTGCAGCCCTTGTCAAGCCCATCACTAAAATGTTAAGAAAAAGCATGGCTTTCAAATGGACGGCAGAAGGCAAGGAGAGTTTTGAAGCAATCAAAGAAGCCATCTCCCAGGCACCCACTCTCATCAACCCAGACTTTTCCAAGGATTTCATCCTCTATGCATTTGGAGGTGATGACACTATTTCTGCCATTCTGGTACAGCAGAACAAAGATAATGATGAGCAGCCGATTGCCTTCTTCAGCCAGAGCCTAGGTGACTGCGAAATGAGGTACTCTTTTATTGAAAAGCATGTGCTTGCAGTAATCAGAAGCTTGAAGAAATTCAAGCATTTAGTCTCAAACAACAAGATACAGTTGCTAGTCTCGCATGCTGGGGTTAAGGATTTCCTCCTCAACAAGGATTTGAATGAGAAAAGGGCAGGTTGGATCACCCGTGTCATGGAGTATGACATTGAGATCAAGATCACCAAGCTGGTAAGAGGCAAAGGTTTGTGTGAGCAGCTCGCTTCCAGACAACCAGACAACCCAGAAGATGAAGAAGACGCTGTCCTGCTATTACAAGATGATCAAAAATAGGAAAATGATGATGTGTCCACTCCCTGTTGGACTCAGAATATGATACATTTCCTACAGACGGGCATGTGCCCTCTAGAAATGAGCAAAGCAAAAAGAAGATACTTCAGGTTGCAGGCAATTCCATATGCCATCATTGATGGAGTTTTGTTCAAGAAGGACGTCAATGGAGTGCTGCTGAGATGCATTAACACAGGTCAGATTCAAAGGGTGTTGGAAGAATTTCATAATGGACCAGCTGGTGGCCATTTTGCACCAAGAGTGACAGCTCTGAAAATCATGAAGGCTGGTTATTATTGGCCTAAAATCTTCAGTGATTGCTATGCATGGATCAAGAGGTGTAAGAATTGTGCATTCTTCACAGGAAAAGAGAGACTCGCTGCCCTTCCATTGCATCCAATTACAGTAGATCAGCCATTCATGCAGTGGGGTTTGGACTTCATTGGAGTCATCAATCCCAATTCGAGCCAAGGGCACAAATGGATTTTGACAGCCACAGACTACTTCACCAGATGGACAGAAGCAATAGCACTCAAAGAGGTGAATGAGTCTAGCATTTTGGACTTTTACGAAGGGATAACTTCCAGATTTGGTGTACCTGCTACAATAGTCTCTGATAATGCATTGGCATTCATCGGATCTAAAGTGACTGAGTGGGCTGTCAAGAACGGGATTTACCTGAGCACTTCATCAAACTATTACCCTCAAGGTAATGGCCAGGCCGAGTCTACAAACAAAAACTTGCTGAGGATCATTAGGAGGACTCTTGATGAGAATCAGAGGGCTTGGCATACCAAACTGAAATCAGCCTTATGGGCTGATAGGATAACTCCCAAAAGATCCACGGGTAACTCTCCATTTAGGCTTGTCTACGGAAGAGAGGCAATCTTGCCCATGTCACTTGAGTTGCCAACGTTGGAACTCATGAAACAGCTGGAGTTGCTAGAGTTTGAGCCCATGGAGGTGAGGTATGCAGAGTTGATGGAGCTGCAAGAGATCAGAGATCAGGCATCCCAAGCAATGGAAAAGGATCAAGCTTTGATCAAAAAGACCTTTGATAGGAAGGCCAAAGACAGATCTTTTCAAGTAGGAGATCTAGTGCTGAAATGGGATGTGGACAGAGCAAAACCAGGAAGGCATTCAAAATTTGATGCCATTTGGAGTGGCCCATACATGGTCACAAAGTGCAAGAGCAACAATGCTTTCCAATTGGCCTCATTGGATGGTGAAGAACTGCAGATTCCAGTAAATGGAATCTATCTCAAGCATTGCTTCTAGAGGGAGGTTCACTACACCTGTAGATATTAGATTAGATTTTCTTTCCTCCAAGTGCTTGTGCACATTGTTTTGCTGTAGGTTAGTTTTGTTTTCCCTAAGTGCCTTGCACGACTTACTTTCTGTCATGGAGATGTTTAGCATGTCTTTGCTTTCATCAGGTCACATTCCATCTTCCCCCTCACACATTCTGAGTCAGTTTGGATTCTAATAGAATATTTGATGACTCCATGCCCAATGGATTGCTTCAGGCAACTGGTCTTTCCATCTAGCAGGCAGATGATCCCGCTGAGTCGCCAAAATTGTTATCCAAAATTCACCCCCTAGGGTAAATTTTGATAACATGCATCAGAAGATTCAAATCCCAAGCAAATTGATTGATTCAGAGAAAAATCAGGTTTCTAGGGTCCCTTCAGGTATTTTTCTAACTCCCCTGGCCGAAGAAACAGGGAGCAAGCTCTGAGAAAATGCAAAAAGGTTGCAGAAAGGCAAATAGGTTGATCCAGGAAAGAGTATGAAAATTGGCTAAGTCCTGCTCAAGGTAGCATTTGGGACAAGTGGGACAAATGGAAGCGGATCGGCCGAAAAGCCTCTAGGCGGCCCAAATTGCATTCGGGACAATCGGGCCAGAAGTACGCGGCGGGCGCGAAAAGCCGATCCGGCCGAAAGAGGAAGAAAAATTGGCTAAGTGTTGCTCGGGACGTTTGGGACAAAAAGGCCCGAACCGGCCGGTTCGGCCGAAATGAGCACAGGCAGCCCAAAAGAAAATGGGACAAATGGGATGATAGTACGCGGTGGGCGCGAAATGCCGGTTCGACCGAGAGAAAATCGACTAACTGCTGCAGCAGCTTGGGACAAGCGGGCCGAAAAGGCGCGAACCGGCCGAACCGGGCGAAAGAGGTCAAAACAGTCCGAAGGCAATTGGGACATCCGGGGCAAATGGACGCGAACCGGCCGGTTCGGCCGAAATCAGCACAAGGAGCACTAAGCAATTGGGACGTCTGGGACAAAAGGACGCGAAGGGCGTGAAAAAGCCGGCAGGGCCGAGAACCATTCAGAAGCCGCCACGTGTCTCGGGAAAAAGGGTCAAAAAGGTCAAAGGGCAAGTTTTAAAAGGTCAGCCCGAACCAATGAAATAGCGCCACGTGTCCAGTTAAGGGCCCCACAAGTGAATTTCAAAATGAAAGCCCATGAAAGATGGAGGAGAGAGAATTTCTCGTCCAATCAGCACGTGCCACGTGTCGTCCAGGTGGCAGAGCGCGGGAAAGGATTTCAAAACACGTTTTCACCTGTTTTGTGCCCTAGATCTTCAGATCGCCATAACTTTTGATCCAGAGCTCGGATTTGCACGTTCTTTACATCAACGGAAAGCTGGTGAAATTCTCTACACGATTCGGGGTCAATCTTGCGTTTTGGAGTAGTCTGGAGGGAGGAAAATCGAGAAACGGCTCTGACGCGTATTCATGGCCGGAAATGACATTCCAGCGACCAGAGTTAATGCAGAATGGGTCGCATTCTCCTACAATCTGGTCAAAATGACAGGTTATGGGTTTGTAAGGTCCTCCATGCCATTTTAATACACCTGCAGTCAAGAAAGAATGGGCTCCCATGCCTTTGTACGTCTCCTGTTCCCTGGGTTCGACCCTTGCATTTTAAAAGCCAGTTTTGGGCTCATTTCAGGGGGGAACATTTTCGGGCATAGTAGACTTCTTCTTTCACCTTCTTCAAGGGATTGATAAAGTATCGAGACCTCTCCAAGGATTATATGTGATTTTCTTTACCTCTCTGAGGGTGTAATGCGTATTTTGATATTAAATTGATAATGCAAGCTCTGTGAATGGGTTTCAATCCTCTGTTTGTATTATTTGCTTGATTTCAGATGCTAAATTATACATTATCAGTCTGTGTATGTTTTTATGTTGTGAACCTTGGTCTGTGTCTATTTGCATGACTAATATGTTTCACCACTCCTTTTGGTGCATCACCATCTTTAGTTAGTTTCAATTTTTGCACTTCTACCCCTGTCTCCTTGCAAGTTAGAATAGGATTAGGATCTAAACCTCTGTAGTTTTGCAAAATATAGATCTAAATCAGAGGAGTTTGAGGAACCAGCCTCTAATCTGGAGATTCCTCTCTCAGTTTCCAAGTCCCACACTTGGAGAGAGGTTTCCATGTTGTGTAATTACACTGGATGCAAGAGTGATCAACCTAGAAATCTGATCAGCGTCTACATGGTTCTTCCTTCTCACGTGCTTCTTGCACATGCTCTTCATTACTTCCAAAATCAGATCTTATTTCAAAGTTGCAAGATTTAGACTAGATCCAAGAAATTATCTTCAAAGTGATTGTAGGGGCAGCTTCACAATTGTATAACAAGACTACATGCCGAATGGATGCTCTAGGCTACTGATATTCTTCATCTAGTAGGTAGATGGCCCCGAAAGTCACCAAAAATATTATCCAAATGAATCTCCTAGTTATTTGGGTAATCGGTATAAATATTCGGCTCTTAAGTCCTCATTAAAGGTTACGCGCTCTCGGGATTAGTTGGCCTAAATCCCTAGTTATAACTTCCTTTTGTTGCCCATACTTTTCCTCAAGCACCCTTGTGCACTTTCTGGTCTCTCCTTTTCTTTTCCTCTTTATTCCACTCCTCCCTTATGCCCAACTTCCATGCATTCACCTTCTTCCTAATCAGTTTCTTCCCTTCCCATGTGCCCCACACTTACTTTTATCAGCTAATTCCTTAGCCCCTCACATGCCACGCTCATTACTTTGTAATAGTTGCACCTTGACCATGTGTTATCTACTCAATAGTTTGCTTCATTTTCCCTCTACACGTGCTCTTGCACGCCTTATTTCTATCTTCTTCCCACACCTCATTCTTTTGTGCACATACATGTGCCCTCCTTTGCACCCTTCTGTGCTAGGTCATCTTCATACATGCTTGAATGTGTTGGGCATAACTAGTCAAAGCATGCTAGTAGGGTACTGAATCCTTGCAACAAATCAATAATTGACACGTGGCATAAATGACAAATATTTTTCATAGTTGGCCATCATTTCAGCCAATCCACATGTGCCACATGTTTTTTGTGCGCCGACGACTCTAGCATCTTCTCGAAAGCCATATCTTTTTCCACAGAGTTTAGATTGCAGTGTGCCTGGAATTGTCGGAAAGATGCGACATCACCTACAGTGCTAGAAATTCAAATTCAAATTTTTGTAGATCTAGTAGGTGAGAAATGGGAAAACATCTTTCTAAGCATTGGTGAGCAGATTTGATTGCTCCAACCACTTAGTTTGATATGATCCTACCTCATTTTTCTTCAACACCTCAAAAAGCATGGGGAAGCATATTTCATAGATCTCCAGGTGGATTTATAGGCATTAAATGCTTCTTATTGGTGGTTGTGTTTCAAATTCAGTTTTTCCCTCCTTCTTCCCTTCTTCCTCCATGGATTCATCTATAAATGTAAGAGCAAGGCTCATTTGTTATGTTGGACACTCTGGATCCTTACACATTTTGCTAAGGACTCCATATTTTCTGTATTTTGAGTTGCAGACCTCTATATTTGGCTCTTGCATGTGGATATCAACATCCTTCATCATTGTAATAACTCTGTGCATTTCTGGAAGTAATAGAAGCATCGTTTTGTGACTATTCTCTGTCCTAATGTGTTTTCATTCTTTCTTCTTGCCTTTTATTTTGTGTTGTGTGTTGGTTGTGCCATTTCAGGTCCCTTGTAGTTCCATATTTAGTTGTGTTCCATGAGAACGATCTGGTGAATACGTGTTTCACTGTGATACTCATGCCTAGCCTTCTTTCACGTATTTCCTTTCACTCTCTCTCATAACAGATAGTGTTCATCCCTCTTTTCTGGTGCTATCACCTTTTAGTTTAGGTTTCCATTCATGTCATCCTTCTATCCCTTCTCCCTTGGCATTATTATCTTAGTTTTCCTTTTTCAGCACTAGGAGTAGCAATAGCAGTAGAAATGGATAGAGGAACCACCTTCTTCGGAGATCCATCCAAAGCGTGCAAGGCCCCACAACTTGGGGATGGTTCCATTGTGGTCTCAAACACCTCAGCCCTTCCCAAATTCAAGATGCAGGTGCACATTTGAGAAACTAACAGAGTCACCATTGAAAAATTTGTACAAGAATTAGATATCTTGCTCAAATATTTGGAGAGAAAATGACGTGACACTAGCATTTAAGCCCTTGATTTTGTTTTTCTCTTGTTGTTGGTTTCATTTTGCAATGTTGTACGTTTGGGTTTTGTTGTATAGTTGTTGGTTTGTGATCCCTCTAGTTTTTGTACTTTTTTGGTTGATGTATATGTATTTTTTATCCCATGTGGGTTTTTTTCATGAATTGTATGAGGTAGGGTACCCTTAAACCTTATCTAGCATTAATTAAACAAATATATTAATAATACATTAATAATATTTAACTTCTATAAACGACACGATGAATTATTATGAATTATATGGGAAAATATTCCAAAATAATACAATACTCAATATTCTAGTTAAATATTAGATAATAATACAAATCTAAAGTTTATTGGAGCATGTAAGGAAATTGTTGGAGCATAAATAGAACACCAAAGAACACAATATTGTAGAGTAATTATCACTATATGTAAGTAGAATAGCTTAGCCACTTTGAGGGGGCAACCTCCAAACCATACAATAAGACTCAAATGCTTAATATGATGATCAACTACTACCTAATAACCTCTATATATACTATTCCTATGCTATGGCCATCACCAAGGCTGACCCACTAATGATAATATAACATATATGAAAGAGATGCATCATGATAAGAAGTTATGATAGCCACAAGTCAGCTATATACATCCAATGTAAGATATATGATTAAGGGTGTAGCATGCCCCTCCCCTTCAAAGAAACATTGTCAACATTGTTGAGAAGCTTTGGATGCTAGTACAGAAATTTGCATCCTCCCAAAATGTGTCTTCATTAACTATATTTTTCCATTTGATCAAATAGTCATGATGAACCTTGTCCTCAATTGCTTAGTGCATGTTTGTAAGATACATTCTAGTTCCAAGATGATTCTTCCCTCCTTTTTAAAATCTCATAATATTATTTTGGCTGATATCGTCTATCTAATTACCCTTTTTAGGAAATATACATGGAATATTGAATGTATTCGAGCGGTGGAGAAAGTTATAGTTTGTATACTACATTGTCAATCTTCTCGTAACACCCGATAAGGGCCATAATACTTATGTGGAATATTTTTATCCTTTTTCTATTGTTTCACCAGAATTTTCTTATATGGATATAAAAATAAAAACCCAATCATTGACTTCAAAATATATTTCACCGCGATGTTGGTGTGCCTGTTGCTTCATGCAATTTTGTGTCATGTCCAATTTCTCCCCGAGACTTAAAATCACCTCTTGTTGGTGTTGAATATGTTCTTCAACTACTCTACCTCTTGCTTGAACTCTCAAATATGAGATGATGCATGGTGGATGGTACCCATATAATGCTAAGAAAGGAGACATTTTAGATGAAGTATAAAAGGAGGTGTTATACCACCATTCTTCTAGTGGTAACAATTGGACCCATCTCACTTGCTTATCTGAGGTAAAACAATGAAGATATACCTCTAAGAACTTGTTTCCCACCTCTATTTTACCATCATACTGGGGATGATAAGATGAACTATGAGCTAGTTGCATGCCTAAACATGAGAACAAGTCAGTCCAAAAATTACTAGTAAAGATAGGGTCTTGATCACTTACTATAATCTTTGGTGTCCCATGTAGCTTCTGAATTGTATCCATGAAGGTTGTTACTACT
Source organism: Taxus wallichiana var. yunnanensis (assembly GCA_018340775.1). NCBI lineage: Eukaryota > Viridiplantae > Streptophyta > Pinopsida > Cupressales > Taxaceae > Taxus > Taxus wallichiana. Next base: position 218,025,838 of record CM031243.1, on the reverse strand, counting down.
GTACTTGTAACAAATGGATGTGATAAGGCAAAAAAATGGGCATATTTGGTGAGTCTATCCACCACCACCATGATTACATTTTTCCCTTCTAATTTAGGAAATTCTCGTGATGAAGTCCATGGACACCTCTTCCCACCTCTAGCTAGGAATAGATAGAGGTTATAAAAGACCTGGGACTTAATTGTTTAGCCCTTATTTTCTTGACAAACTATGAATCTTTCTACAATTTTTTTGACATCCCCTGTTAGCCCTTCCTAAAATAAATCATGCTTGATTTGAGGATAAGTCTTCAAGAATCTATAATGCCCCCTACAAGAGAATCATGGAACTCAGATAGAACCCTATTTTTAAGCTTTGAATTCTTACATAGGCATAATCTATTTGAATACCATAAAACCTATACTTTCCATATAAATTTATCTGACATGTTTGGATCCTATTGGAGATTCTGAATGAGATTTTGTGTATATGTATCATTTTTATATTCATACCTTGCATCCTCTATCCAATCCTCATGAAATACAGATATGTCACACAACAATGCCTCGGTTGATTCATCCTTTCGATATAGAGCATCAACAACTACATTCTCTTTCCCTTTCTTGTATATTATCTCAAAATCATACCCCAACATTTTTTAGATCCATTTATGTTGTTATTTAGATAATAAAAATTTCTCTAAGAATTATTTCAAACTATCATGATCTGTCTTTACTTTGAAATGTATACCCATAAGATAAGGTCTCCATTGGTTCACTACATGAAGTATTGTGAGCATTTCATTCTCATAAACTAGTTTTGATATATTATTACCTTTTAATCAATGGATCTCAAAGGAAATGGGTCAAGATTCTTGCATGATTATTGTCCCCATACCATACCCTAAAGCATCACATTCAACAATGAATGTTTTTGAAAAATTTTGTGGCTAGAATCGAGTGGTGCACATGGCCTCCTTCAACTTCTAAAATTTTGTAGTAGCTTCCTCATTCCAATGGAAAGATTCCTTCAAAAAAAATTTGAGTGGTTTTGACATGCTTCCACAATTCCTTACAAATCTACGATAATAACTTTTAAGCCCCAAAATACTTGGATATTTTTTAGGGTTTTGGAACCTTCCATTTAAGCATGGATTTTATACTATTAGGATACACTTTAACACCTTCATAAGAGACAATATGACCCAAATATTCAACATCCTTAAATATAAAATAAAACTTAGAAGGATTCACATAAATTTGATGTTGTTCAAGAGTTTCCATCACCTTAGTTACATGATGCGGGGTTCCTCCCATATTTTACTATAGATTAATTTATCATCAAAGAACACTAAAACGAACTTCCACATAAATGGCTTAAAGATAGAATTAATCAAGAATGTATACGGTGAATTTGTTAGCCCAAAATGCATTACCAAGAAATCATAATGGCCTTCATGTGTCCTAAAGGATGTTTTATGAATATCTTCATCCCTGATTCTAATTTGATGATATCTGGAATGAAGATCAATTTTGGTAAAGTAAATAGCACCATGAAACTCATCTAGAAAATCATTGATTACAAAAATAGGAAACTTATCTTTGAATGTGTACTTATTTATTCCCTGTAATCTAGACACATGTGCCAATTGTTATCTTTTTTATGTACCATCACTACAGGATAAGAATAAGTACTCTGACTATGATGAATAATTCCTGCTTCTAACATCTCTTGTACTATCTTCTCAATCTCTCTATCTTGCATATAGGGGTACCTATAAGGTCCGATGTTGGGTGGTCAAATCCCTAGTACTATATGGATGGCATGGTCATGGTATCTTTTTGGAGGTAAAACCTTTGACATATCTCGAGAAACAATGAGTGCTAATCTATAATTACTTTTATCCGAGGGTATAAATTTATTTTCCTAATGTGCTTCCAATGAAAATAGTTGTGTCGAAACCACTCTACAACTTTTATAAGATATTTTTTCATCTGGTGAGAGCTCACCAACTATGGGGAATTTTCTCTTAATCCTTTTAGATTAAATTTCCTCCCTTCTGATTGAAATCACATGACCAAATCTTGGAAATTCATTTCAATGGTTTTCAAGGTGGTAAACCACTAAAATCATAACACAATGTCTGCTCCTCCCATGGGAATGACATACGTAGGGATAGTTAAAAAGTAATATCCCATGGTGAGATTAATATTATGGAATTTTCCTAAACAACTAACAGTTCCCCCATCAACAATATTTACTTGAAATTATGGAGATGAATAAACAAATCAGTTTAAGCATACCACTAACTTATGATTGATGAAGTTATGAGTACTTCCCAAATTAATCAATAATGTTCCCTATTTTTCTTAAGAATCCAACCACTTTAAGAGTTTTGGGAGTGTTAATACCTAAAATTTCATGACATGATATCATTGGCTGGGGTTCTCCTAATTCCTGCTCTGGCTCTACCTCTTCATCTTCTTCATTCTCTTCTTATTCATTAAGCCCCTCAATGTAGAACAACTTATTTTCAACACACTTATGTCTTGGTCCATATTTGCTGTCACAATTAAAACATAACACTTTGGCTCTCTTTTCTTCAATTTGTTGAGGTGTCAGTCTAACTGGCCGAGGGAATGATGGTGGCAAGGTGTTATGATCTCTGATATTAGTGACAATTTGTCTCCTATTGGAAATAAAAATTTCCTCTACCCTATGTGCCATGATAATAGAATCTAAAACCTTACAAGGATTAAAAATATGCACCTCATTCTTAATGTTTTCCTTAATACCCCTAATAAATAAGTCCTTTAGATTCTTTTTTGTAATATTTTTCACCCTCAAGGAATGGTTTTAGAATTGATGAATGTAATCCTTGATCGTCATGTTTTTCTTAACTTTGTTAAATGGATGAAATAATTCTGACACACTAGAACTATAGTGCAATTGCAACTCTTCAGTGAGTATTGTCCATATAACATTGAGAAATTTTTTTTTCCTTTGAGCACATAACCATCGATACCAAAACAATTGGCCAGGTTTGAGATACAAGGATGCCATGGTAACCTTTTGTCCCAAAGGAATTTGATGTAGATCGAATAAATTATCCATTTGGTTAATCCAATTGAGTGGATCCTTTCCATAAAACTTATGCATTTCCACTTTCAGAAGCATGTTACAGTCTATAGAGTGTTTTTCTTTGGATTGGGCATGCTCAAAGATCCACCCTGGCTAGTTTTCCTATTACTTTGACCTGAAGATCCACCTTGGTTGATATCAGTATGATTGAGTTATGGCTGATCACGAGGAAGATGATGACCTGTTATATTTGAACTAAATTGGTGAATTAAATCCTCCAATCACTTTCCAATATTTTCTACATACTCTTTGTTGGCCATTCTAAAGTCGAGGTTTTATAACTCAGACTCAAGCTGGCTTACCTTATGGTCCGTTGAAGTAAACCCTAGCCTTGAGTACTCTATAGTTACCTCTTATGACTCTAAATACTCAAATATTATTTCATATTTGTCTAAGGTTTTACTTGGAGTGATGGGATTATTTTTTCCTCTTGTGGAAGGCCTTGTCATGATGCCCCAAAATGGTAGGATTTCGGGATCAAGGTCAAAATTTAGGGTTTGATATTTCGATATGAATTTGGAAAAATATGATAAAAATTAAATAACTAACTCAAACTAATATTTTATTCTCTTTCTGAAAAATGTAAAGAACTTGGAAAAATTCCACAATTTGCGATTCATAGAGAAAATTTATTAAAAATCATAAAATTGATGTAAATTTTTCAAACAATTCAAAATATCTTGAAATTTTTATATGATCTTACTTGAGTGATTTCTCCACAACCCAAAACAAATTGCAAAAAATTCGCTTCCAAATTGGAGATATGGATTATCCTTTGAAACTAGGGTTTTGACGTAGTTCGCCGAGATCAAGCTCTGATACCACTTGTAAGGAAATTATTTGGATAAATAAGAATATCAAGAGAAATAGAACACCAACGAACAAAATATTGTAGATAAATTATCACAATATGCAAGTAGAATAGTTTAACCACTTCAAGGGGGAAACCTCCAAACCATACAATAAGACTGAAATGCTTATTATGATGATAAACTACTACCTAATAACCTCTATATATACTATTCATATGTTATGTCCATCACCAAGGCTTACCCACTAATGCTAATATAACATATATGAAAGAGATACATCATGATAAGAAGTTATGATATCCACAAGTCAGCTATATACATCCAATGTAAGATATATATGATTATGGGAGCAACAAAGCATAATTTGGAATAACATTTTTCAAAAACCCATATCCCGGATAAGATGATTCACATACAAATTTATGATATTCAATATTTTCTCAAAGTTAACATGCATTACTCATGTCATTTTTGGGTATCTTTATGAAGCCACTTTGGCAATTTTTGTTTGGTGTCCATGCCCTGATGATTTTATCCATATAAATATATTCTTTAAGTTTGTATGAGATGGTCCATGTTTTATTTGGCCTTAAAAATACTAATACAATGTTTCACATTGCCTTCTCCCAAATTGTTTCCAATATTAAGCACTCACCTTTTTATTTACATTATTTCCTTCTCATTTAAGGACAATATACCCATCTTCTCTCCCTATCCATATCTTTTTACTATCATTTCTTGGTCATATAAGAAACATCTATCACTTGAAAATTTCCTTTAAAGGATTGAATTATACTTTATATCTTCCAAAAATAGGCCCAACGTAAATATCATTATTACTTGGGATCTCTTGGATAATGTATTCATCTCTATGAATATGTGTGGTTCTTGTTATTTTGTCACATATGTCTTTCTATTGTATTGTTTACTGCCAAAGACAAACATCGACCTCTGCTAAAGTTTATGAATTGTCTATCTAAATCGCGCAAAACAAACAATCTCCCAATATGTTATCTTTGGAATCCAATATTCACTACCTTCACCTCGGTTCAAAGCGCTTCCCCAATACACTGCCCTTTACAACTTTATTTATTTTTTAGAGAAAATCCACATAATCATCCTCTAAAAATGCAAGATACATAAATGTTTTAACAACATAAAAACAAAGTTGGCAAGTGAGATAGAATTAAATCCCTAATAAAGTTATAGAAAATAATATAACTACCATCACGATGAAGTTGACAACACACACAGAATGGTCCATCAGTAACCACAATACACTAAAAATCAATCATAATTTTGAAGTATTTTCAACCCTTACCCATTAATCCAAGTTCATGTTTGCATAGAAATAAAACATAACCAATCAGGGGTTAAATTTGATGACCACCTATGCCTATCACACAATTTTGAAGTGACGGTAATTTTTAAATATTTCCCATCAAAAAAGTAAAAAGTCATGTTATTTATACACTATTAATTAAATATAAAAATACTATTTAATATATTCAACTATATTTAATATATAATTTACATATAAATCTAAATGACCATTAAATTTAACCCTTGAATAAAACATTTAGTATAATATGTCGTTCGTGGGAGATTTAAAATAATATAATCATAGAGGGGGGACACGGACCCAATGCCTCATCATTGTAGAAATTTTATTCATCATTTAGAATCCATAGTGTCTATTTTAATCATCATTTGGAATCCATAGTGTCTATTTTAATCATCATTTGGAATCCATTATATATTTCATGAGGAATCAAAGTTGTTTCCAGAAATTTGAAACCCTAGTTGTTTACTTTTCCTTTGACCTTTTGTTCAACATCGTCACCATAACAAGGAAATAATCGTATCGTAGATATCCATATATCAAAAAAAAATTCCATGAGAAATTTGAAACCCTAGCTATTTACATTGCCTTCAAACTTTTTTCAATGTCGTCACCATAATGGCATGGATATAGTCATAGTAGGGACAATTTCCTTGTCAATTTTCATTCAAACTTGGAAATAGTGATAAATTATTAATGCATGGATAAAGTTGAAACCCTAGTTATTTGTTTTACCTTCAACATTTTTCTCAATGTCGTAACCATAGTAAGGAGATAGCCATAACATGGACATAATCGAAATAGTGACAAGCCTTATAGTTATATGTAGTTGGAATTCCTTTTGAAGGAAGTGAATAAAAGGAAAGTTTATTCTTACCTTCATTCCCTACTAATTATTAGACATTTTGGGTTTTAGTCTATTTAGTGTGGCCACGATTTTTACTTCTCCATACATGGTGTTTTCTTTTTCATCAAAATTTTATTACAAGTTATTCTTGTAGCTAAGAGATAATTGTAAATAGTGACAATTTGACTTGTCATGGAGCTATTGTTACAAGCATTTAACACTTATAGGTATCTGGAATTCATTTTGATGGAAGCTGTTAACATGGAAGTTTCTTCCTACCTCTATTCATTGCTAATTATTAGAAATTTATGGTTTCAATCTCTTGTGTTTAGGGTTTGGGTGTCCTACTATAATGTCTTATTTTATTGTGTTTCGGACCAATATGTGGATGTCATATTAATTACTTGTATATTTTTTTAAAAATTAGAATGAGGAATGCATTGTATTCCAACATATACATCTATTTTGGTATTTTTTATTTGTGGCACTTTATTTTCAAACTATAAACGAAGACAAATATTATATTAATATTAGTCCACAATAATAATTAATCACATGCAAAATTTTTATGGAGCTATACGTATGGGTTTTTTTCGAGCTGGAATTATGGGTTATTCGAAGCTAGAAGTATGGGTTATCCAGAGCCGAATGTATGAATGGTCTGGAGCTGCAAGTTTAATCATTATGTGGAATCCATAGGGTCAGGTTTAATCATCATTTGGAATGCATGTTATAATTGGATTCTTGTCAATTTATATTTTAATTGTGAGGATGTGAAACCCTAGTTGTTGGGAGAAAGCTAGAAATAGGGTTTGTGTTATCGTCAAATGGTTGTGTTAATAATTTTGACCATTTATATGATATATTTTATTTACAAGGTAAAGAGAAATTATTGACAAAATTCATTATATAATTATTATACAAGGTCAAATTCTCTCCCAGAGTTATAGCATTTTCATATAAATTTTTCTAGGTAGCTATAATATAGATTTAAAAATAAGCATAATCATATTATTAAGTTCTCGGTATGAACATATATATCTAATTATTAATTTGGAAGAGAGATAAGAAGTTACTTGCTAGTTGTGATGAACTGACCCTCCTAACTATCTATTATAAGGAATTGGAGAAGAAATTTGTTATTATGAATGACAACCGATTTGAATTGATCGACCATAGAAAGATAATAAAAATTATTTCAGCCCTTGCATGGGTACCCATGTGTTATAAGATTATGAATATATACCCATTTTGAAAGGACAAAGGAGAAAGGAGAATGGATACCCATGACTTGTAAAGAGACTACCCATCTACTTGTATTAGATCAATCGGTGATCTTCGGGGTAGATTTCAACACTTGAGAATTTATTAATAAGAAGACGTTATGTTGAGTTATTTGATTTGATCTATTGATATACTATCAACATAACAATAAATATATAACACAACATAAAAATATATATTTATCGACACAACAATTACTCGTGTTATTAAGGATACTTATTATATTAAGAGCTAGTTAAAAATTCAAATATAAAAAAATGAGAATGAAAATCTATTCTGATAAATATTATTTACATTTAAGTAATTTTACATATAATTTATAAAATTCATGTCTAATGAAATATGGGGTTTAAGAAGAAATTAGAGCCTGAATCAATAGAGGAATTATTAAAAGGTGGGGAAACAATATCTATCTTAAGGTAGTTGGGTGGCTAGGGTATTTGAGGGTTATAACTTTCAACTGGTAGATGAATTTACTTTGAACATTCAAATTGACCATACTATTTTCAAAGGATTCAAAATCCATGTGAATGTTAATATAATTACAAAAATTTATAAAACTTCAAGAAGATGGACAAATTTTTTTGATAGCAAATTATCATACTTATCTCTTCCAGAGATTTGTTATCGAAAAATAAAAAAGTAGAGATAGTATTTGACCAAGAAGGTAAGTGAAATGGAATCAAAAGAGAAATCCTAACTAAACCCTAGGATAGGGTGGCAATTTGGATCATGAGGTATTTTTCATATGGAGGTTATTTTGGGAACATTTTAGGGAGTTGCATGAAAATGATGATCCATATAAAAATGGGAAACACCATCCTTTCATCTTCCCTCTATTTTTGTATCAATATATTCATTTTATGTCTCAAAGGTATCAAAAAGATAAAAGGGATGAGACATCATGGGCTGATATAATTGATTTGCAAGCACCATTTTATAGAAAAAAATAAGGGGAAGACAAAATGGGGTTGTTTTATTATAGAAAAATTTGAACTCAGTCCTCTAAGTATGCAAACTGAGGACCATACACAAAAATATGAGGAAAAATCCCAACATCTCTTACCGTAAAAATGAATATTTAGTTTTTTTTTTGTTCATTTAGTTTTATCTGAAGGAGATTTTGAGGAGGAAAATCCTCAAATACAGAGAAGAAAAATAAGAAGAAGGTTACTCATTATTCATGAGGAATCGATGAAGAAGAAGAAATAGCTAAGAAAGCATGAGAGATGGAAAAAGGTGAGGTAGAGCACTACACCCAAGGAAAGGGAAGACCACGATACACCAATTAGGGAAATGAGTAAGAACAAAGGGAAGGCCCCAATAATTGAAGAAGTTGAGATTCTACCACCTCCACCAAATTAAAGTAGAGAATTAAAATATGCATTAGCTTTTTCAAACATTAAGAGGGTTATTGAAGAACATAGGATATAAATCCTTCTCCTAAATCAAGTAGTATAAGAGAAGGATCATACTATCTCGAGAAATCAAAAAGCTAGATAATATGGAGGAAATCACTCAACCAACTATAAATCCACCACCCACTAAAAAGGAACTAGTAGATTTAGAATCTTCTCAAACACATTTTAGTCCACCACATGTTGATTCGTAAAAACATTTTGAAGAACCCGATTAAGAAACCCGAACAAGTAATCTTTTGGTTTTCTAGATTTTGGATCTTTTCATGAAGAGGTTTTTGTTGTTTGGCCAAATGGGGGGTGATCTTGTTAGAACTGAACTTGCTAACCTCGAAGGGGTCATGCCTGAAGATATGGCTCTATTTGATAGCAAGGGATTTACACCCTTTCTGAAATTTTTCGAAGGGCATTATGAAAATCTTAGCAAAGATTTTTCTAGCACTTGGAAAATGACCAAAAATGAGTGGTTATTGAAATGAAGGGGATTAGTATGGATATCACTATGGATTCAGTGGCCAAATTGATGGGAATCCCTGCTGTGGGGAGGGAGGTCTATAAACCTAAGAAGAAAGCCTTTGAAGAACTAGAATATTTTCCTTAAAGGTAATGAGAATATCACTTCCCATTTTGTTGGTTACCTTCGAATGTCTCTTCCTAATCCTTATGATGAGGTGGCTCTCACCCTTATTCAATTTTTAACTTTGGAGGGTCACCACAAGTGTATTTATGCCTACCACCTCCCTATGCTAAATCATTTTAGGCGTGGACAGGCTTTTAGTTTTCCCTACTTTCTGTTTCGCTCCTTGTGTGCCTCTATTTCGTAGTTCAAAACAAGAAGAATATTTGTCCCTCTCCATCAAGGATTTATCCTTTCCCTTGTAAAAAGAGTGGCTTTGGACATAGATAAAATTGGATCCCTTACCATGGCTTTGGAAGCTTATGCAGATGGCACTGGTTCGGAATCGGAGGATGAGGATTCGAGTGATGATACCGAATCTCAGGATGGGGACTCGGATGATGACTAGGATGGGGTGGAGGTGGTGGTGGCCTAGAATCTTAAGGATTTGAAATCGAAGCAGGTCCCTTGTACTTCACCATACACCAAGGGTGAGTCTAGTAAATAGGAAGTTGTGACCCCTATCAATGCTCAACTAGAACAACACTTCAAGGATTTGGGTCATGTCAGACTGGTAAAAGGGGAAAACCATTTGGAAAGGATGACAATGGATATTGAGGAACTCAAGGGTGATATGCGGCTCACTAAGAGCTTGGTTTAGTTTTTGTTCAATGACTGGCATAAGATGAAAGCGCAGGTGGAGGAAGCGGTCAAGCAATGGGCATGACAGAGAGATTGAGGTTTTAAAGGCCAACTTTGGTTTCATAACCAAAGATTTGGATCATGTTCGGGATATCCTCCATAACTACATGGAATGGAGCATAGTCATAGTGAAATCGACTCTATAACACCTTTAGACTCTGGGCCGATTGTTAATACCTATTGTGTCGTGGATAGTCAGGGCAGGAAGAGAAAGGCGACCCTTGATGGTTTCGACTTGGGTACCTTGGCGGGTAATATTGATGCTTTGGTGAAGGAATGGGATAAGGTGTTGGAGGGGCTTGAAAAATCCTATAAATGATCTAGGGTGGGATGTTTTGGTTTTTTTTACTGTCTTTGATCTTGGTTGTTACTTTCATCACTGTTGTTAGTTTCTCTGTGTTTTTTTTGTTGTTAGTTTTGCTACTCGAGCTCCGGAGAGCTCTTATTACTATGAACTGTTATATTTTTTATGTTGTAGTTTTGTAATTATCTACTCTCTTGGAGTGGTGTTGGTGTACGGGGTAGGGCCCCTCAACCCTTTTTACCTCTTATAAAAAAATCCAAAATCCACCTACTACACACAAGGAGACTGCAAAATCAGCCACTCAGACAGACATGATCCAACCTTATACTATAATAATATGGTTAAAAAGAGAAGTTGCAATCCAAGAAAAATAATTTAAATGGCATAAAAAAATAGCCAAATTGGAAAGAGAATTTTAAAAAATTAGAAAAGAGAAGGAAACCTAGGAGACAAATAAGAAAAAAATTGAAAAGAGGATCCTAGATGCATGTTCTGTGGGAAATAATTTGTTGGCTTGTAGAAAACCATCTACCCTTTACAATTTTTTTATTTCAAAACATTATTTTAGGTGGGTTCTATTAAGGATTTCTTGTGACCTCCTTATGATATAGAAAATGGGAAACAATTTGTAGAGGCCTTTGTGATGGAAAATGAGGAACAAAAAACCTCATTTGTGAGTTATTTCTATATGGACTCTTAATACCCCATGAGACCACTTTCTTGGTCAATATTTATGTAGGAGAATTCCAGCTAAAATATTTTTCATCCCTATTACAAAATCAAAAAAATTTGGAAAATCACACAAATGAATTTGAGGAGAAGGAGAAGTCTAGGTCAGGACTGTATATTCACCCCAACTATGCAAAATCATATGGTTTTGTTACTAAATTCAAAAGGTGGGTATATGCTCTAGACCTTGTAGGAAAATATGATGCAAGCTTGGTGATTTTCCTAAAGAAATACACTAAAATATTATCCCAAATATCAAATCGACCATAAAAACCTGTAACCATAGATGGGAATCATTGTCTTATACAATGAAGATAAAGGAGATAATCTCTCCTCCCAATTTGAAATGGTCATTAAGAAGAGCTAAGGTTGTGGTGGAAGTTATCATTGAATTAAAAAGGGATTGGGTTGGAATGTGGTATATACATCCTCTTTTACTAGTTCTAACACCACATTGGACCCGCCATGGAGAGAAAAACATTAAACATTTCCAAGTGGCTTGATAAAATTACTGAAAATAAAGAACATGGAGAACATGGTCAAAATTATTGGGTGGATTTGTTTCAACAATATAATCAAAATTTTCCACACAAGAGGAACCAAGGACGAAAATGCATAGCGGGACATGAATTAAAGTAAGTTTGGGAGGTTGATGAGACCCATAAATGCCTCATTATTTACTTCTCATTGACAATGTTAACCATCTTAGACTAGAAATTTCAATTTGATTTTAGTTTTAGAAACTTGTATTTGAATTAGAATTATCAATTTAAATGCATATTTAATATTTTTTATACCACTAATAGATTGAAAGTTATGGTATACCAATTAGTGTTTCTAAGATCAAAATAGGTGTACAATGTATAGTTTTTTATTTGACCTCTGAATCATACATTGTTCCAGCTATGGTCCATGTTTAATTTCAGCTCTGTCCATGTAGACTTCGGGCTCATGAAAATGCATACATCTAACTCCAGGACCATCATTACTTTCGATTCGGACTATAAATACTACTAGCTCCGGAATATAAATTTTTTTATCTCTACACCATTTATAATTCCATCTTAGGACCATGTACACTTCTAGATTACGACCATTCATACTTTTATCTCTCGGGCTTGTCAAACAAATGTAGTCCATTTAAACTATAAATGTGATCAAGATCCCGGTTGTAATATATACTTCCAAATTGATCTGAGTATGGCTATATCTTAGTAGGGAAGTGATGATTATAACAATTCTCTTTCCCATTTCCTTTTTGATTTTGTAGGAATTGTATATTCTAAATTAACCCAAGCATGAAGGATTTTTTTGTGTTTTATTCTATGTAACTATGAAGGTATAATTAGGTAAGGATAAAAATACTTCAAAATTATGAATGTAATATAAATCAATAAGAATGCAATTATAACATGGTTTCCAATTAATTATCAAACTTGATCTAATTCATATCAAATTATGGTAAAAACTATATGTTTCAATTTTATTTACATAAAATGAAGGTAATATGATAGTTCATTATTAATCGCTTCTCTAACAGGGGCTTCCATCTTCCTATTAAAAGGGTTACTGAACCATATTTCTCCTAACAACTAGCTTTAGACCATTTAAACTTCTAGCTCTATATAAGTTATACTTGTAATCTATATTTGCAAACGAATATATACCTGTAATATGTATATTCTAAATTGACCCAATGGATTCCAAATGATGATTAAATTGGTTACAATGATAAGTTTTCTTATTTATCCTTCCCCCCATCATTTTAAATCGATAAGTTATATAGTTTTTTATTTTTCCTTCACCATCATTTGAAATTGATTTGGTCAAGTTTAATCATCATTTGGAAACCATGTTATAATTTCATTCATGTCGATTTTTATTGCATTCATAATTTTGAAGTATTTTATATCCTTACCTATTAGGCCTTCATGTTTGCATAAAATAAATCACAACCAAATATTTCTATAATATGGTTCCTGGGATGTTAAGAAAATATAATCATGGGGGAAGGACAAATAAAAAATTGGGGAAGGGTAAATAACTTAGGGGAAGGACAAACAAAAAACTATATAATCATGATTATATTTTCTTAACATCCCATGAACCATATTATAGAAATATTTGGTTGTGTTTTATTTTATGCAAACATGAAGGCCTAATCAGGTAAGGATAGAAAATACTTCAAAATTATGAATGCAATAAAAATCGACATGAATGTAATTATAACATGGTTTCCAATTGATGATTAAAATTGACCAAATTGATTTCAAATGATGGGGAAAATAGAGGTTATAATTTCATTTACGTATAATGAAGGTAAGATGATAGTTCATTGTTAACCACATCCTCTAATAGGAAATCCAACATACAAACAATTAAAATTTTCAGCTTTGGACCACGGATACTTCCAATACCAAACAATCCATACTTCCAACACTAGACTATCCATATTCATTCTCATACAACCATATTTTTCATTCCCACTATATTTCCTAGATTTTCAAAATGGATATCTAATGCCCATTATAATCATTACCTATAATATTAGAATGGACATATCTCATTCTATTAATTGTCATAATATAATCATCTTTCTCATTCCTTCTATATTACTTGAATGTTCAGAATGGACATGCTCATTTTAATCATATCCTGTAATATGAGAATGTGGATCTACCCATCCTATTTATTGGATAACAATCATCTTTCTCATTCCTTATATATTTCCTGAATGTCTAAAATGGACATATGCACATTTTAATCATATCCTATAATATGAGAATGGACATATACCCATTTTATTGATTGCCATTCCTTCCAAATTACCTTTATCAAAATGGATATCTTCCCGTTATATTCATTCTCATACAACCATTCTTCTCATTCCTTTTATATTGTTTGAATGTTTAGAATGGACATATTTCCATTCCAAGCATTGCTAATAATATGAGAATAGGCATCTCCCCATTCTATTCATTATCATACAATCATATTTCTCATTCATTATATATTTAACCTCAATGAGAATGGAAATACTTCCATTCTATTCATTATCATTCATTGTAATATGATGTAAATTATACTTCCATCTCTGGACAATTTAGTCTTCCGGCTCTCCGATAATTCATTATTCTGTTCCGGATAATACATACTTTCAGCTACGGACCATTTATAATTTCATCTCTAGACCATCCATATTTATAACACTATACAATATATACTTCCAGCTCCGAACCATCCATATTCATTCTTATACAACCATATTTTTCACTCCCACTAAATTTCCTGAATGTTCGAATGGACATAATTATTCCCATTCTAATCATATCTTGTAATATGAGAATGGACATATTCCCATTTTATTCATTCTCATGTAATCATCTTTCTCATTCCTTCTATATTTCCCATAATATGAGAATGGAAAACTTCCCATTGTATTCATTCTCATACAGCCATCTTCTCATTCCTTGTATATTTATTTAATGTTTGGAATGTACATATACACATTCTAATCATATCCTATGATATGAGTTTAGAACATCTGCCCATTCTATTCATTTTAATTCCTTCCAATTTGCCTTTATCATAATGGACATCTATCCAATTTATTCATACTCATATAACCATCCTTCTCATTCCTTCTATATTGTCTGAATGTTCAAAATGGACATAATTCCAATCCAAACATTACCAATAAAATGAGAATAGGCATATCCCCATTCTATTCATTATCATACAATAATATTTCTCATTCATTCTATATTTAACCTCAATGAGAATGGACATTTGTCCCTTCTATTCATTCTCATTCATTGTAATGTGATGTAAATTATACTTCCATCTACAGAAAATTCATTCTTCTAGTTTCAAATAATACATATCTTCATCTCTAGACCATCCATACTTTCAACTCTGTACAATCCTTATTCATTCTTATACAACCATATTTTTCATTCACACTAAATTAATTGAATGTTCATAATGGAAATAATAATCCCCATTACAATCACACCCATTCTATTCATTATCATAATATAATCATATTTCTATTTAATCATATATTACTTAAATGTTCATAATGGAGATATTCCCATTCTAATCATATCCTATAATATGAGAATGCACACATGTTCAAAAGAGGAAGCTTCCCATTCTATTCATTCTCATATAATCATGTTTCTCATTCCTTCTATATTTCTTATAATATGATAATGGACATCTTCCCATTCTATTCATTCTCATAAAACCATCTTTCTCATTCCTTATATATTATTTGAATGTCTAGAATGGACATATGCACATTCTAATCATATTCTATAATATGAGAATGGACATATACCCATTCCATTCATTATTATTCCTTCCAAATTTCCTTTATCAAAATTAACATCTTCCCATTCTATCCATTCTCATACAACCATATTTCTCTTTCCTTCTATATTACTTGAATGTTCGTAATGGACATATGCCCATTCTAATCATTTTATTTAATATAGGAATGGAAATTTGTGTATTCTATTAATTTTTTCATACAATCCTCTAAATTATCATTCATTTTATATTTAACCTATTGGTACCCAAATTGATCCATCCTTTGAAACTGAGCAGCATCACAAGTTGATCAAGATTCTTAGAGACAAACAAATCATAATATGAGTTATTTTGTAGCCGAGGATGGATTTTAGATGACTCTTTATTACTCTGGTTTGGAAAGTGATGGATAGCACCATGCTAAGGATTTGACCTACCCTCACTACTTTAGGTTGTGCCTTCAACTAGGGTGAGAGGACCTATTTTGTGACCTGTGTTAGTGGAAAATATCAATGGATTAACAATATTTGACTCTCCCTTTGCAATAGTTGAAGGAGACCTTGAGAAAACATGATCAACACAACACAACTTAAATTTCATGAGTTGTCACCTTAGAGTATGAAGATTTTTCTAGATAAGGTCCAGTCACTAAAGAGAATGATAAAAATTGATTGCATCTGCCTATTTTGGTAAAGGATGGACCAATTCAATGAATTTATTTAGCATTTGTGGATATACAATGCAAACAAGGATGGTTCATGTATGATTTACTACTGAATGTGTAATTTTTGTTTGGGAGTTAGGCTGGATAAAGTTGATTATACAAAATTCTTGAGAACTTATAACAAATTTTGGAAAATCTCCAAAGCAAAATGACAAGTGGCTTCAAATAGTCAGAATGAACCTTCAACTAGAGAATGTGCATCTATGAAAGCTCAAAGACACATGGATTCACACATTCTTCCAGGATTTAACACAAAATATCATGTTAGACACTTAATTAAACATCAAAATACCCCGATTCATCACACTTATGATACGCTCATAAAATGAAAAACAATCTGTATCACTAGAATGAAAGTAAAGTGAATTTAAATCATTTATTACATTATGAAATGAAATCTCTCTTCATAATATAATTACAAATTCCACAATACTATCAAAAGGATAAGATCTTGTGTGATTCAAAGGGACTCCTAACATAATATTGAATCGGGAACATTGATAACTATTTGAAGATATCTCAAAATGATAGCAAACATAAAAAAGTTCATGATTAACACGATTTACTCAAGGTTCTTCAAATTGATCAGCAAGGGAAAGTTTATTTACAATCTCAAAGCTTATCAATGGCTGGAAACTTGCAACCATCTTGACATGATCAATTTCAAATATACACAAGAAATAACTGGTTTCTCAAATAAGTTCCTTCGGAAAATGGCTTTTCTTGGCTTTCTCTCCTTTTTTATTTAAATAAATCTTAGAAAAATTAACCCCCTCTGGCGTGATTATCCTTTTTCCTTTTATATCACCCCCTTCACTTGTTAACCTTCAAAAAAATTTCCCCCTAAAAGTATGAATATTCCAAGGAATATTTCCCTTTTCAAAATTTGTTCTAGAACATGGCATTTAAAAATGTTTTTCTTTTAAAACTGCTAAATGTACAAAGCGCAAGTCTTTTCAATCAACTTCACTTGTGCTCGACTAGGATATCAGGTCATCACTTCTGGTGGATTACTTTAATCATTCTTTCTGATATTGATTAGATAATCATTTCAAACAATCTTTGAACACTTCTAGATGACTCTGATATGACATATATCCATACTCACTTTTCAATAATCTGCCTTAGGTGCCACACACTTTGCTTCATGTCTCATTGGCTTAATTTCCACACATAGTTTCTATCGAATCACCTTGATTTACCATCTCTGCTCATTCCTAACCTTTTCCAATTCTTAAATTCCCCTTTGTATGAACTGAACAAAATATCCTTCATTTTATGGGAAATATTGTACCAAATGAAAAACATGTCTCGTTTTCATTATAAAACATGGCTCAATTTCATTATCATCATGCATTTCCCTTCTTGTTATGAGTATAAGAAATTTCAAAGAAAATGGCGAAGGTACTTGTAGCTCACAACCTGAAGGAGATTTCTTCAGAGGACTTAAATCAAATTTTCAATTTAAGTGGTCCTGATGAAGCTTTTGTCAGGGATCTATTTGATATATAATATGCGGGTGATACCAAAGGGCCCTTAACATACTAGAAAGTTCGGTTAGTACTTATTACAAGGCTAATCTGGATCAATCATGTGTTTGAGACTTCGGGTTATGTATTTCCATATTTTTAGATGGGAGCACTTGAAATCTCCCAAAGATTTAAAAATATACTTTGGGTTGAGAGAAGACGTCGGGTCTCTAGGAAAAATAGTTTTCAATGTCCCTTTTTGTGTGATGAGGGGTTTTTATCAAGAGATATTCCCAAGGAATCATATGTGCTATATGATAAATCTTCCATCGACATTGTGCCTATTATTTCCCACAAAATAGATGAGTTGGAGAAGAGAATCAATTTCTTGGAGAAGAAGCAAGAAGAGACCATGCCTTCATAACCCGTTTCAAGCACTGGGTCATCCTTAGGGAAAAGTAAAGGTGAACCAAAACCTCAACTTCCAATCATTACCTCAAATGGAGAAAAGGACCGATCATTGTCTGCTCACCATTCAAGGGTATAAATTTCCTCCACTCGGACAATAGGGAAGATTTACTATTCGGTCATCCACCTTCTTGCATTGTTCTCCTCGGGTAGAGCATGAAATTTTGGTCACTCAACCAATTCCTTCTCTAAATGAAAATCCAATTTTCAAAAGGAAATGGGAGGCTAGGTCAAGTTTAAGGCCTCGTAATCAGCCCATCAAAAAAATTTAGTACTTTCCCTTCCAATCACCTCGGGCATCCCCTCTCAAAATGCTCCTAGCATGTCGACCCTTCACAAAGGGAAAGGAAAGATGAAATTATTCATAGGAGGTATGGATATTTTAGATTGGGTGTCATCACAACAAAGAAAGTTGAACTTGAGAAAATCATGAGTCATCCTATAATGACTCTGGAAGCATTGATGGATATGGGAATGTCCCAGGACCTGGCACGGTCAATCATTTTGTTCAGAAAACACAAGGCTCAAGCCAGTTTGTGCTAAGGAAAAAAAAAATTTTGAACAAGCTTCCCCTGCTAGGAGGAAACTATGAAGTAGGGCTGAAGAATGCCTAGATGTTGTCTTCCTTTCATTATTTCTATCTCTGGCATATGTATATCTTTCTTTGTCATGGGTAGGGGCCCCTATAGAACCCCATTTTGTTCCTTATTCAGAATGCAAGAAGCACAAAAATATCAATCATTTACATGCTTATCCAAATGTATGTTAATTTCATCAAAGTAAATATGGCATTACTACATTCTTCCACTTTTCAATTAAAATAAGGGAACAATAAAATTCAGAAAAACAATTACATCCCATGTAATAGAATTATTATTTTAAAGTATCATTTTAAAAGGATGAATATGAAAAGAGAATATAGTTCAAGGAAAAATTGTCTAAGCATGTTCATCATCCTTTGCATCTGTATTTTCTTCTTCGTCAACATCCACTTACGTATATTGTTCTTTTAAAACCCTCACCACATATGCATCATATATTTTGAATAAGTAATTTACCTCATCCTCATCTGGTCCTGTATGTTGCTGGAAAATTAGTGCCTACCTAGATATTGCATCAATGCAATAGCCCATTTTCATCTTGTATTCCAGTGGTCTTGCCTTTAACTCCGCAATTATATTCTCAATATTTCTCATGGTCTTATTGACTTCATAGGATAAATCATTCTTCAGAACATTCCTTTCAAAGGAATTAAATAATAAGTCAATCTTCATATCCCCGTAACTCTTTTGAACTTATCAATGACCATATCCTCTAACTTTAAGTCAGCAGCATTGAGAGTATCATCAACCCACTTTCTCTTAATTTCAAGCTTTTCCTTAATCCCATTCAAGGTCTCTACTCGATCTTTGATAATTCTTCAATATCATGATGGATTCCTTTGATTTGTTATAGGCATAATATCTTCCTACTCAACTATCTCATCACTTAGTTGGGTTATACAGGTTTAACTTGAGAAGAATACATTCAAAATAGAAAATCTCATTATCGGATTTGTTTAACTATCTCATCAATTTCACCGAGTCTATTTTTAGATCTTCATACTTTGACCTGGCCTTTACAATTGCTTCCTTTTCCCTCTTGGTAAATTTTTCAATCAATGTGTCCACTACCTGGACCTTCTTGATAGCGTTGTTTATTTTATCCATTCCCTCAGGGGTATCATTGGAGGAACTTGTTTGAGCCTGGCTAGGTTGCCTAATCAATTACTACAAACTCAAACTTAGTGCTTTAACTTACTCTTTTAAACACTTATTTATCAGTCTATCTTCATCCACCTTTTTCAAAAGGTTATTGACAACTTCAGACACCCCTTTCTTTAGTTGGTCTCTTGAAGTATTTCCCAATGGAATAATATGAACATTATAATCAATGGTTGTTATGTCATCCCTAGTATTTCCTTCAAAGGGGATTGCTACTTCTAAATTTTTATCTCCTGACGAGTCAATGTGGGTTTTAGAAATAATTCTAGCTCTTTCTGAGGCTGTTAATATCTTTGGAAAAGATAGAGTAGTAAGGTCAATAGCTTACATAGGAAGGATATCTTTTTCCTCATTTGAAATTAGTTCACTGATCCACCCTTTCGCCAAATTTTTTCCAGCCTTTTCCTCTTGTGATTCAGGTTGAGGCTCCTCAGGGACAACCATCAACTATTTGAAAACCCCTTGCTCATCCAAATTTAGTGATTCTACCTGTTTTTCATTATTTACTTCAATGACCATCTTGTTATTCTCACCTTGTGTTAATAATTCTTTCAGATGTTCCTCTCCTTGGTCTAGAGACTGAAGTTGATCATTTCTTCCTTGATTTATATCAACAATCAGGGGAGATTCCTTCCTTATTTCTTCAATGGATGCCATACTAGACCCCACTTTTCCTTCGACATTTTCTTGAGTTCTTGATCGTGGCTTATGAGTTTTCATTCTTCAAACTCGGTGAGTTAGCATCCCACCCTCCTTTTTCTTTGTTGATATTCTGGTAATGATATGGTAGGTTTGTTCATCTGAAGCCAACTCCACATTTCTGTCTAGGAGCTGCATGTCCTTATCAGCAATTCTTATCTCGCCAACAATTGTGGCTTGTGTTACCTCTACTTTCTCTTTATAAACATATTTTCCCTTTTGAGAGAGTTCATCAACCTTAGTAACTTCATCGAAATAAAAATAATCTCTTCTATTGAGATCTCTGTATTGAAATCTTCTCTACTATAGGTAGTTCTGGTTTATCTTATTCTACAACAAACTATTTTATAGAAGGATCATCTATTACTTGAGCCTTTTCTTTACTATTCAATAGAAGAACATTTCTCTCTATTTCCTCCCTAGTTTGGAGGTCATCTATCGACATCGTTAATGATTCACTCATTGATAATTTGAGAGCATATAACATGGAAAATCCCTCACCAAGATCAACATTAATTACCTTGTTATCCAAAATTCACCCCCAGGGTAAATTTGATAACATGCATCAGAATACTCAAGTCCCAGGCAAATAGATTGATTTAAGGTAAAAAAATCATGTTTCTAGGGTCCCCTCGGATTTTTCTAACTCTCTTGTCTAAGAAGAAAGGAGCAAGTTCTAAAAAAGGGTGAAAAAGTTACAAAAACAAGCTTGGGCCAGAAAAAATCATGAAAATTGGCTAAGTCCTAGTCCAGGCGGTCCTTGGGATAGTTGGGATGTCGGGGCGCGAATCGGCTGAAAGGCCGCCAGGTGGTCCGTAGAGCACTTGGACAGGCCGGGACATTGGAACGCGTGGGATGCGGAAAGGTGATTCGGCCGAAGGAGGAAAATTTGACTAATCTGGCATGCGAGCAATGTGGGGATGGGACATCTGGGCCATGAGGATGCGAAGGACGTGAACCGCCCGGATCGGCCGGCATGGGGAACTTTCACACTGGGATAGTTGGGACAAAGGGACGTGTGGGACGTGGAGAGCCGAAGGAGCCAAGAGCCAATCAAATAATGCCACGTGTCTTCGCCTCAAAGAGGGATAGGGAAGCCCGAATCGGGCGGATCGGAGGAATTTTTCCCAGATAGTTCAGGACAACCGGGCCAAAGGGATGCGAGGGACGTGAAAAGCCGGCAGGCCCACGGACAAATCAGGAAATGCCACGTGTCACAAGGGAAAACATCCAAAATTTCAAAGGGCAAGGTTTGAAGCGTTGGCCCGAGCCAATAAAAAGAGGACATGTGTCCTAAGGAGAAGGGGAGTGTGGAGCTTGGGGAGGAATTAGAGAATTTGGAAAAGTTTTGGCCAAAAACTAAAAGGTAAAGGATGACCCCGCCCCCGATCTCCAACCAGATCATGCCACGTGTCCCAGTGGCGGGGGACGAGGAAAAAAATGGAAAATTTTCCAAAATTACAAAAAAGTCAAAAATTTCAAGGAAAACCCACGGGTAAGGGAAGGAGAGAGATTTGCTCATCCAATCTGTGCCCGACATGTGTCGTCTAGGTGGTGGAGCGCGGGAAAAAATTTCAAAACCCATTTTTGCCTGTTTTGTGCCCTAAATCTTCTAGATCGCCATATCTTTCGATCAAGAGGTTGGATTTTCACATTCTTTATATCATTGGAAAGCTTATAAAATTCTCTACATGATTTCGGGGTCAATCTTGAATTTTGGTTTAGTATGGAGAGAGAAAGTTAAGAAACGGCTCTGACGCGTGTTCATGGCCAGAAGTGACATTTCAGCGACCAAATTTAGTGCGAGAATGGGTCGCATTCTCCTCCAATTCGGTCGAAATGGTAGGGTGTGGGTTTATAAGGTGCTCCATGCTGATTTAATGCATTTGCGATCATTGAGGAATGGGCTCCCACATTTTTGTACATTTTCTCTCTCTGGCTCAGACCATGCAATGTAAAAGCCAAATTTGGGTCATTTTCAAAGGGGGATACTTTTGGCATAGCAAACTTCTTCTTTCACCTCCAGCAGTGATTGTTGCAAGGATGAGACCTCTTCAAAGATCAGAATAGTTTTCTACCTCTCGAGGTTGTAATGCAGTGGTTTTGACATTGGAAATGATAATGGAAGCTTTGTGAATGGGTTTCAGTCCTTTGTTTGTATTATTTGCTTCATTTCAGATCCTAAATTATATCTTATCAGCCTATGTATGTTTTATCATTGCAATCTTTGGTTTGTGTCTATTTGCATGACAAAAATATTCACCACTCCTTTTGGTGCATCACCATCTTTAGTTAGTTTCAATTTTTGCATTTCTATCCCTGTCTCCTTGCAATTTAGAGTAGGATTAGGGTCTGAACCTCTGTAGTTGTGTAAATATAGATCTAAATCAGAGGAGTTTGAGGAACCAGCCTCTAATCTGGAGATTCCTCTCTCATTTTCACAAGTCCCACACTTGGAGAGAGGTTTCCATGTTGTGCAATCACACTGGATGCCTGAAACATCAACCTAGAAGCCGATGTGCGTCTAGTGGTGCTTGTGATCTGCTGTGATTTGGAAACAATAGTTTTGGCACGCCCAGTGGGACACTAGAGGTCTCATCTTTATTGTAGAAAAGTTGATGTGCATCTGCTGTAATTTTCTTGCTTGAAAAAGAGCTATTATTTGCATATCTGGCGACTCCAAGGGGAAGAATCAACTGGTTTCAGCAGTGTAGGCCTGAAAACTCATGAGAAGAGTCACCACAAGGTCAAGAGTTGGAGAAGAAGAAGTGTTATTTGAATATTTGTAATTATCTCCAAGAAGAAGGTAAAGAGGAAGGAGGATTCAAAGGTCTCCATCCCCACCAAACAGAACTCTCTCAACTCCTCCACTCAGTAGGCCTTTCATTCGGTTAATAAGGGTTTTAAGACCAATTAGAATGGCACAAAACAACCCCTATGTCAACTTCATAGGTAGTAGCCCACTTGCCCTCAATGCACAACATCCATTCCTATTACATCCTTGAAGAAAATTGCATACTTCACTAGAGAAAATCAGACTACTCCAGTGATCATGTTAAAGATATTGCTAACCTTTGTGCAATTCATGAAATCAATGAAATACAAGTGGCTGTCAAGTTGCTGGCGTCTTCATTTAAGGGGAAAGCATTGCAGGTTTAGGAGCCTTGGAGCCGGTTCTATCACAAATTGGAATCATCTGTGTATAGCACTTCATGAGAAATTTGGAGAAAAGGGAGACAACTTGTCTCTTTTGGAGCAGCTGACAACCACCAAGAGAGCTCCCAATGAGCAGCTGACCGATTTCAACTTCAGATTTCAAAAGACTTGGGAGAGAATTCCAGTGGCAATCAGGCCAACAACAGAAGGTTCTTTTCTCTACTATCTCAAAGCTCTAAATTCTGATATTTCTATGTTGATTCAGTCCATGGGAGGCATAACTATCCCTATGGCTTATAGCATTGCCATTAGGGCTGAAAATTGTTTGATCCAAGCTGGCAAACTAGCCCCTAGACCTCCCATGCCATTGTTTCCAAGTTTAGAGAGTCCAAATACCAATCAAGCACCTAATTTGGCTCCTTCTCCCACTCCTAGAAATCAGAGTTCAAATGAAGCTTCTACTTCATCTCCAAGTGCCCCAAATGAGCTTCAAGAAGTCATGAAGCAATTGCAAAACCTAGGCAATGAGCTGGTTACTCTCAAAAGGCAACAAGCCCAAGGTTTTAGACCTTCTTACCAGCCCCAAGCTCAGCCTAATAGGCATCCATACCAACCACAAAGACCTCCTAATCCAGCTGTAAATGTAAATCAAACAAGGCCTCTTGCCAATAGACCATTTCAACCCTATAATCCTAATGCCATATCTTCCTCTAAGGCATTGGTGCCAACACAAAACAACATTGCTCAAGAGTATGATTGGTGTTTTCCATGCAATGAACCTCATAACCAATCTATGTGCTTCAATGGTGCTTTGAATCAAGCATTAATGGTGACAACTACTGGTGTGGAGGGTGAGGGCAATCAAGGAAACAACCAACAACAAGAAACATTCCAATAGTAATCAGCCCCAAATGACACCACATTGGTAAATTGGCAAGCAGAGGATTTTTGTGGCATGAACCGGGTAGTTCCTCAAGGTGTTGCAGCCAACACAAGGTCGAAAGAAGGAATTTGGGTGAAGAACAGCCATTAGCCCCAACCAATCCACAACCTCCCATGGCTCCGAAATGGTTGGCAAGTAAAATTCAATTTCAAATGCACAAGGACAGATGAGAACAGCTCCTAGACCAACTCAAATACCAGTTATTGCTGCCCATGTGTAAGGAGTGAATGTGCAAACCAAGGGATAGTAGAGGGATACTTTATCTCCATTCAACATCATAGATCGATGAAGAAGACAAATGTTAATATATCAATGTGAGAATCCCTATCTATCCCAGGCCAAAGAGATTTGCTGCAAGCTGCCATGAAGGACTAGTCCACTTAAAATCAGCAAGTTCGGATGAAAGACAAAGTACTTACAAATGCTGCCCAGCCTGAGGGAAATCACGGAGGACAAAGCAAGGTAAAATGTTGAAGCCCCCTCCTTTCTATGTTTCATTGATCATTGGAAATCAGCTTGTGCACAATTGCATGATAGACTCGGGGCAAAGTAGCTCAAGAATGCCTAAGAAAATAGCTGATCAGCTAGGGCTCCAGTATGAAACAATATCCAAAGGGTATTGCAGCTAGATGGGACAGCAAGAAGAACAACAGATTGGAGTGATTAGAAACTTGAGTCTTACCTTGCATGCATGTCCAAATGTTGTTGTTTTTTACAAGATGTATCATTCATAGACCTTCCACCACTCTTTGCCCTATGCTTGTCAAGGGACTTCACAGCTAATATTGGGGATATTTGTCTCATTGATTGGTCACACATGTTTGTTCGAATGAGGTATGGAACTAAGGCTACAATCAGGTCAAAACCTATTGCAAACTTCCATATTGAGCCTTACACTCCAAGTCAGATTAATGCCAATTGCTCAAGCATTTGATCAAGAAGATCACCCAAGCACCGATGAGGCTGACACCAAGGTTGGAAGCATCCTGGATCTAACTCTTGATGAATGGGGAAACAAGATACATGCATTTGATCCTTATCAAGAAGTGGAAGAATCTGAGCTAGGGGTCCATTGCATACATGAAGAAAATCAGCCTATTCCTAGCATCACCAAGCCAAACCACAAAGATGACAATGAGGTATGGTAGTTGCTTTTTGATGGATCAAGGAGTAGACAAGGTGCAGGAGGTGGAGCTATGCTTGTTTCACCTCAAGGAGTAAAGTACTATTCAGCTTTTAGATTTCAGTTTGCATGCTCCAATAACACTGCTGAATATGAAGCCTTGGTGCAAGGGATACATTGAGAAATAAAGAGAGGAATAAAGTACTTGCAAGTCTTTGGTGACAAAGAATTGATTGTAAATCAGGTCAAGGGATAGCATGCTACCAAGAATGATCTCGCTTCAAAGTGCTACAAGAATAGGGTGTGGGACCTCATGGAAGATTTTGAGGGTTTTGGCATCAAATCCATTCCTAGGAAAGAGAATCAAGTGCCGATAGGCTTGCGCAGAGGGGCAGCCTTTGACATTGTGGAAAGCATTCAACAAGACAAGGTACGGCCAAACATCCACGTGATTGTGAGGCCTTCAAGATTTGAGATAACAATGTTAGTTGGCAAGTGTTTGAAAATTACCAAAGAAATCATCCATTTCTTGCAAGAAGAAGTGAGTTCTCACCAAGAATCAAGAAAAATTGGAACAACAAAGATGGTGACCAAGTGGTACAAAGAGAAATAACAAGCTACCCAAGGGACTTATCACTTTGGAGTCCATTTTTAACCCTAATGATCAGTTTAGAAAGGAGAAAGCAAACATTCGGAGTCAAGAAAGAGGATTCAAGTATCCATTTTGGTAGAAGAGAACAAACCATTGCAAATTGGAAGGATGAAAACTGAACAAGAAAGGTATGAGTTCATACAATGCGTCCAAGAGTTCCTCGACGTGTTTGGTTGGAGCTATGAGGACTTGAAAGGTTTCAATCCTAACTTAGCTCAAAGATACCATCAAATTAGATCCAAATAATAAGCCTGTCAGGTAGAAACAAAGACCAGTCAATCCACACATGGAGCCTCTCATGAGGAAGGAATTGGACAAGCTGATTGAGTCAAGGATCATATTCCCAATCAAGCATTCTAGTTGGGTTGCCAACTTAGTTCTAGTCAGAAAGAAGAGTGGAGAGATCAGATTGTGTGTTGACTTTAGAGACTTGAATAGAGCCTCTCTCAAAGACCATTACCCACTTTGCCTTCCATGGAGAAAATCTTACAAGTTGTGGGTGGCTCTGAGAGGTTTTCACTACTTGATGGCTACTCAGGCTACAATCAGATTATGGTGAAGGAAGAGGACAAGTTCAAGACAGCCTTCACAACCAAATGGGGAAATTTTGCATACAGGAAAATGCCATTTGGGCTGTCCAACGCTTCTTACCTTCCAAAGGGCAATGGACATGGCGTTCAAAGGTTTGATTAACAATGTGGTGCTGATTCAACTTGATGATATCACTATTTTTTCCAAAAATGCAGCAGACCACCTCTCTCATTTGAGGCAAGTCTTCACAAGGTGCAGGATATTTGGAGTGTCTTTGAATCCTAAGAAGTGCATCTTTCTTGCACATGAAGGAAAGCTCCTTGGCCATATTGTCTCCAAGGAAGGATTAGCAATTGATCCAGAGAGGGTTGAAGCCATAAGAGCACTACCATTGCCAAGCCACAAGAAAGCCCTTCAGAGTTTCTTGGGAAGGATAAACTTTGTTCGAAGGTTTGTCCTAGATTTTGTAGCCCTTGTCAAGCCCATCACCAAAATGTTAAAGAAGAGCATGGCTTTCAAGTGGACAACAGAAGGCAAGGAGAGTTTTGAAGCAATCAAAGAAGCCATCTCTCAAGCACCAACTCTCATCAACCCGGACTTCTCCAAGGATTTCATCCTCTATGCATTTGGAGGTAATGACACTATTTCTGCCATTTTGGTACAGCAGAACAAGGATAATGATGAGCAGCCAATTGCCTTCTTCAGCCGAGCCTAGATGACTATGAGGTGAGGTACTCTTTTATTGAGAAGCATGTACTTGCAGTAATCAGAAGCTTGAAGAAATTCAAGCATTTAATCTCAAACAACAAGGTCCAGTTGCTGGTCTCACACGCTGGAGTTAAGGACTTCCTCCTCAACAAGGATTTGAATGAGAAAAGGGCAGGTTGGATCACCCATGTCATGGAGTATGACATTGAGATCAAGATCACCAAGCTGGTAAGAGGGAAAGGATTGTGTGAGCAGCTGGTTTTGGGGAAGCAAAGAGAAGTATGCAATGAAGAAGAGGCTGTTTTGATAGTCCAGGACAGCCATGAGCTTAGCGGCAATCAAGAAGAAGATAATGCTACCCCCACTCCTTGCTGGACCCAAGGTATTATGCACTTCCTAGGCACGTGCCTATGCCCTCCGAGAGATGAACAAGACCCAAAGGAGACACTTCAGATTGCGGTTGTCTCGTATGCCATTGTTGATGGGGTTTTGTACAAGAAAGATGTGAATGGAGTGTTGCTGAGATGCATTAGCACAAATCAGATTCAAAGGGTGTTGGAAGAGTTACATGATGGACCAGTGGTGGCCATTTTGCACCAAGAGTGACAGCTCTAAAAATCATGAAAGCTGGTTATTATTGGCCTAAGATCTTCAAAGATGATTGCTATGCATGGATCAAGAGGTGTAAGAATTATGCATTCTTCACAGGAAAAGAGAGACTTGCTGCCCTTCCATTACATCCAATCTCAGTTGACCAGACATTCATACAATGGGGTTTGGACTTCATTGGAGTCATTAATCCCAATTCAAGCCAAGGGCACAAATGGATTTTGACAGCCACAGACTACTTCACCAAATGGACAAAGCGTGTAGCACTCAAAGAGGCAAATGAGTCTAGCATCTTAGACTTTTATGAGGGGATAACAACCAGATTTGGTGTACTGCTACAATAATCTCTGATAATGCATTGGCATTCATTGGATCTAAGGTGACTGAGTGGGCTGTCAAGAATGGTATCTACCTAAGCACTTCATCAAACTATTACCGTCAAGGTAATGGCTAGGCCGAGTCTACAAACAAGAACTTGTTGAGGATCATTAGGAGGACTCTTGACGAGAATCAGAGGTCTTGGCATACCAAATTGAAATCAGCCTTATGGGCTGATAGGATAACTCCCAAGAGATCCACAGGTAACTCTCCATTCAAACTTGTCTATGGAAGAGAGGAAATCTTACCCATGTCACTAGAGTTGCCAACATTGGAACTCATGAAGCAGCTGGAGTTGCTAGAGTTTGAGCCCATGGAGGTGAGGTATGCAGAGTTGATGGAGCTGCAAGAGATCAGAAATCAGGCATCCCAGAAATGGAGAAGGATCAAGCTTTGATCAAGAAGACCTTCGATAGGAAGGCCAAGGATAGATATTTTCGAGGTTGAATATCTAGTGTTGAAATGGGATGTGGATAGAGGAAAACTAGGAAGGCATTTAAAATTTGATGTGCTTTGGAGTGGCCCATACATGGTCACGAAGTGCAAGAACAGTAATGCTTTCCAATTGGCCTCATTGGATGGTGAAGAACTGTAGATTCCAGTAAATGGAATCTATCTCAAGCATTGCTTCTAGAGGGAAATTCACTACCTTGTAAATATTAGATTATATTTTCATTCCTCCAAGTGCTTGTGCACATTGTTTTTCTGTAGGTTAGTTTTGTTTTCCCTAAGTGCTTTGGCACAGCTTGTTGTCCATGGAGATGCTTTACGGTCCTTGCTTCCATCAGGTGATATTCCATCTTCCTCCTTGCACATACTGAGTTATTCGGGGTTCTAAATAGAATATTTGATGACTCCATGCCCAATGGATCGCTTCGAGCTCTTGGCCTTTTCACCTAGCAAGTAGGTAACCCCATTGAGTCAACAAATTGTTATCCAAAATTCAACCCTGTGGTAAATTCGATAACATGCATCAGAATACTCAAGTCCCAGGAAAATAGATTGATTCAAGGCAAAAAATCATGTTTCTAGGGTCCCCTCGATTTTTTCTAACTCTCCTGTCCAAGAAGAAAGGAGCAAGTTCTAAAAAGGGGTGAAAAAGTTACAAAAACAAGCTTGGGCCAGAAAAAATCATGAAAATTGGCTAAGTCCTAGTCCAGCGGTCCTTGGGACAGTTGGGATGTCGGGGTGCGAATCGGTTGAAAGGCTGCCAAGTGGTCCGCAGAGCACTGGGATAGGCCGGACATTAAAACGCGTGGACGCGGAAAGCTGATTCGAGGGAAGGAGGAAAATTTGACTAACTAACCCGCGCAGAGCAGTGGGGACATCCGGCCATGAGGACGCGAAGGAGCGAACCGCCGGATCGGTCGGCATGCATGGGGAAATTTCACACTGGGACAGGTTGGGACAAAAAGACGCGAGGATGCGGAGAGCCGAAGGAGCCGAGAGCCAATCAAATTACGCCATGTGTCTTCACCTCAAAGAGGGATAGGGAAGCCCAAATCAGGCAGATTGGAGAAATTTGTCCCAGACAGTTTGGGACAACCGGGCCAAAGGGACGCAAGGGATGCGAAAAGCCGGCAAGCCAATAGACGAATCAGGAAACACCATGTGTCACAAGGGAAAATGTCCAAAATTTCAAAGGGCAAGGTTTGAAGCATTGGCCCGAGCCAATAAAAAGAGGACACATGTCCTAAGGAGAAGGGGAGTGTGGAGCTCGGGGAGGAATTAGAGAATTTGGCAAAAGTTTTGGCCAAAACTAAAAGGTAAAGGATGACCTCATGCCCCTGTCCTCCCAACCGAGATCATGCCACGTGTCCCAAGTGGTGGGGGCCTTGAGGAAAAAATGGGAAATTTTCCAAAATTACAAAAAAAGTTGAAACTTTCAAGGAAAACCTACGGTAAGGGAAGGAGAGAGAGTTGCTCATCCAATTCGTGCCCGACATGTGTCATCCAGTGGCGGAGTGCGGGAAAAATTTCAAAACCCATTTTTGCTGTTTTGTGCCTAAATCTTTAGATCGCCATATCTTTCGATCCAAAGCTTGGATTTGCACGTTATTTATATCATTGGAAAGATTATAAAATTCTCTACATTATTTCAGGTTCAATCTTGAATTTTGGTTCAAGATGGAGAGAGAAAGTTAAGAAATGGCTCGACGCGTGTTCATGGCCAGAAGTGACATTTCAGCGACCAAATTTAGTGCGAGAATGGGTCGCATTCTCCTCCAATTCGGTCAGAAATGGTAGGGTATGGGTTTGTAAGGTCCTCCATGCTAATTTAATGCATTTACAGTCAATGAGGAATGGGCTCCCACATTTTTGTACTTTTTCTCTCTCCTAGGCTCGACCCATGCAATGTAAAAGCCAGATTTGGCTCATTTTTAAAGGGGGAATACTTTTTGGCATAGAAAACTTATTCTTTCACCTCCAACAAGTGATTGTTGCAAGTATCGACCTCTTTAAAGATCAGAACAGGTTTCTACCTCTCTCGAGGTTGTAATGCGATGGTTTTTACATTGGAAATGATAATGCAAGCTTTGTGAATGGGTTTCAGATCCTTTGTTTGTATTATTTGCTTCATTTTAGATCCTAAATTATATCTTATCAGCTGTGTATGTTTTATTGTTGTAATCTTTGGTTTTTGTCTATTTGCATGACAAAAATATTCACCACTCCTTTTGGTGCATCACCATCTTTAGTTAGTTTCAATTTTTGCATTTCTCCCCTGTCTCCTTACAATTTAGAGTAGGATTAGGGTCTAAACCTCTATAGTTGTTCAAATATAGATCTAAATCGAGGATTTTGAGGAACTAACCTCTAACTGGGAGATTCCTCTCTCGCCACAAGTCCCACACTTGGAGAGAGGTTTCCATGTTGTGCAATCACACTGGATGCCTGAAACATCAATCTAGAAGCCTGATGTATGTCCAGGGGTGCTTGTGATCTCCGCAACAACAATTACATCAACTTGGGCACTCACAGATTCATATAATGTTCCATCAAAGGCATACTCATATCGTTAGTAAGTAGGGTTTCATATGTCTTTGTACTTGGAGTTAAGGTTTTGTTGCTTAGTGAACTATCCACAACATTTTCTTGGGTTTCTTGATTTTGAGTGGCTTCCGTTGTTGCTTCTTTCATAGGCAAAGGTGGGAAAGGAGACTCGATTGTCCCACTTGTGGCAATGATGGGGCATGTTGTGCCTGATAAACATCACTCCTTTCAAATTCAAGAGGATCAATTACCATATCTCTGTGCTTGTGCTTCTTGGGCATGTGGGCACCTACTCTCACCAAGACTGGTACATGAGCAACCTTATGTTTCTTATGTGCCCTTTCAAAAAATTTAGATCGAGCCACTCTTTTCCCTTCCTTATGTAGCTTAGATTGAGCAAGACCACTTGTTATGGCTCCACTCATTCATTTCTCAGTGTTATGAGGTTCTAGTGCAACACCCGAGAACACTACATGGGATGTTAAGCCCTTCCCCTTTTCTTGAATTGACATTGTAAAAGCAATGGGTGCATTTTCCAAAGATTTCAAAAGCATGCTTTCGCTCTTTTTGCCGAGAACCGACATAGAGTACCGGTTCCACTAACGATTGAGGTCCACTCATCTATGAGTTCAGGGTGAGCCTTTTTGATGGAAATTGAGGGGCATTTCCTCCCAGAGGATCCATTCTATCTGATCCCTCCTTTAGGGTGGAATATCATCGTTAAAGTTTCCCAAACCCTCTGAAGTTATTTACGATTTTGGTATTTTGAATTGATAGGTCGATGCCTTTTTGAGTTAACCAATTCAAAATTCTTCTCATTACATCCAATATCCTTATATAATAATCATCAAATTCTATCTCATTCCAATCTAGGGGAATTATGGGTTGTACTTCCACCTTCTAATAAACATAATATTTGCTTACCGTATGTGGGTCATCCATAATTCCTTATGGAATAACTACAATTTTGAAATCAATTATTTGTGAAAGGGTCATTCTAGAGAAATACCTTAATCTGACTCTTTCTCATCCCTACAGTTCATCCAATAATCTTCAAATTGAGGCTCATGCTCAAAAGTGTTCACAATGTTGTTGAATACCCATATGATGTCATAACTAGCCCTTGCCTCAAACTTTTCCATATCAAATTTCTGCATTTCATCTTCAATCAACATGTCCTTTATGATGGAAGGGCATGAATACCTTCCAATTCAAATAGGGAATTTGATATTTGTCTTATGCCTCCCAACAATTAATTTATGCACAGGTGTTAGTTGCCTTGCTAGTTCACATAAAACAATTTATCATCTACATACCTAGGCAACTTACAAGGCTTTCCCTCAAAACCACTAACCCTTATGTATGTGAACTTTTTATATTGAATGAAGTAGCATCCGTATTCCAAAATAACTTGTCTATCTTGTTCAGACATCCTATATTGTCCCCATTTTGGCTTGAAAAGAACAATTGATTGGGGAAAAGAAAGCATCATTAACTAACCTTACATTCCCACTCCAGTTGATCATTGCGCTTGGGAAATATCTCATGCATTTGGAACTACTTGAAAATTCTCATGGTGACAAACCTGGGAAACGTCTATGCCCAATAACATTGTAGATTAAGTAAGTCATCATATAAAATTCTAGCTTTGAATTGTCACCCATCTCAATTCTTGCTGCTAAGGTGACCATGTGGCCATGGAGTGCTTCTGTAATGAAATTTACCTAGCATATAATCCCTTTTCTCTCTAGAATGATCCATATATAGGTAATCATCCATTCCTTAAATTCATTTACAATTTCTAAACTCACCATTCGACTTAGTAACAAAATGACATATTCAACCTCTTCAACAAATTGTGACCTAACTAGATTTTTAGGATTCTATCCATTATCTTTTTTGCAAATAATCCATTTTGTATTTATCATCTTGATATAGTCCTTTTTCTTTGCTTCATAATCTAGCAGGGCTAATTTGATAGCAATGGTGATCGAGTTAGCGATTACATGTAATTTTAACATTATTCTAATGGTTGCAGGAGTCAATGTCAAAATCGCATCCCCACTCCCATCTAATACTTCCCTTTTTATGGGATCATAATTCATAAAGCACAATCCACACACAACGTTGGGCAATGAACTACTAGTGGGATAACACCTACTAAACCAATACAACTATCTTGAATTGCCATTTAGGTATTCACTCTTATGGAGGCTATTAAGTCTCTGAATAAAATCATCCAGATCAACACACATCAAGTCCATATCGTAATCTTTCCAAATCACTCATGACCTCGACACAAAATGAGAATGAAGATGGCATAGTCTTCATTTTCAAAAACCCTAACTTTCCTTTAAACCAACCTACCACTTAAAGATAAAAACAATATTTTCTAAGATCTTACCAAGTCAATTTGCAAGTGCCTAAGAAATTTAAATCCAAATCAACAACCTTTTTAAGTCATTAGGTTCATATTTGAGCTTCATAGATAAAAACATGATAATTATCCATGAAAATCATAAAGGTAGCAACAAAAATCAAGAAAATTGGTAAATAAAGATGAAAGCATTCATAGACTTTAAAACGTCCTTGATTTGTATAGAAACATTAATGGTGATAGAAATAAATGCAATCCATCATGACCATTCAATCCATCATTCTTAATTTTGAAAATGATGTCCATGTGGAATAAATTTTTCACTAACACGGGCTAGGGGGAACCTTTTGTAATTTTGCAGCATTTGAGAATTTACACACTTTTAGAAAACTTGACCCACCCATCCACCTTTTGGTTTTTAGCACGGTCTCAACATGTGGTCAAACTTGAGTGATAGTGGGGTTGTGACACTTTTTAATAGTTTTATCCATTTTCCTTTCAAATGCTTGAGTTCCCAGTGCGACCCACATCCCCATCTTTTTCATATAAGTAACCACGTGTCCCTTACGGGTTTCAGAACCTTTTACACCTTTACTCCTTTCCTCTTAAATGTACAAAGCTACAAATATGTACCACCTCCCCACATCCACTCCAATTGTGACACATGTACACTCCTTGACACCAATTGAGAAATTACTTGTGTTACCTTTTGATTATGAATATTCAGAGAACATTTATCGAATCGGGCCAATTTCACACTTTGTGAATATGAGATAAAATTACAAGTTTGTAAATTTGACCCACCACACCACAATCAATTGGGAATTGCCACATAACATCAGGGAAATGGAGAGAAAATGTAAATAAAAAGACAAGACCTAGAAGTAATTTACAACAAGTGATCCCTCCAACTTCAAAACTTAAAACACAATGGCCTCCCCATAAGAAACCAAAAATAATGCATATCCAGATATGATCCTCAACTGAAAAAAGAGGAAAGACTAAACCATACATAGAAAATCTACAAATTTGACTCACACCTCTATAGGGAAAGCAGAAAAATATAGCAGAAAATGATGGAAAATATTAACCAAATAAGGGCAAGATTAATTCAAGCACCAACACCGCTCCAACTTAGGGATGAGCACTCTTTGAGTGCCTCAAGAACAAACCATGGTGTAGAGAAAAGTAGACCATGTGCCAAAATCCATTGGGCCATGGAGTCAAAAAACCAACTATAGAAACAAGTGATAACAACCAACTCCCCAGAAAACACACCGAGAAACCCAAAACCAACGGTCATTGGTCACCAAGGACCGATACAAACAAGGACAAAAAACAAAAAAAAATAGAAAATTATACACTATACAATAGTGCGTACCTTGATTTTGAGAGATCAATCAAGAAAGTGCTTCAAGTGCCTACCATTAATAGGAAACTCAAGTAGTTCTCCATCTAAATCCTTTAAGAAAAAGTATGCTCACCAATTGATGTCAATGGAGTAAGGACCCATCCATAATGCATCAAACTTTCCATGTTTTCCCTTGTCCTCATGCCTTTATCCCATAGTAACACAAGATCTCCTACACTGAACACTCGAGGAGTCACCTTTTTATCAAATAATTTTTTCAACTTTTCCCTAAATTTCAAATGTCTCTGATGGGACTCTCTTCTTACTTCATCTAATTCAACAATTTGATTTATCCTTGCATCATATGGACTAACTTCTTGATCCTCAAATTGTCGAATAAATTGGTAGGAAGATAGTTGCATGTGCAGGGGAAGGAGGGCTTGAGTTCCATACACCAATTCAAAAGGATTTTTCCAGTAGCTCTCTTAATAGTAATTCTATCAGCCCAGACATCAAACTTCAATTGTTCACCCCATCTTCATTTATTTATCTCCAATGTCCTCCTGATTATTTTCAACAAATTCTTATTGCTTGATTCAGCTTGCCCATTACCTTGGGGATTGTAATTAGATGCATATGTGAGATTTATTCCATACTCCTAACACATGGCCACCAAGGTTTAACTCGAAAATCATAGCATTATCAACAATTATTTTGGTAGGCACTCCAAATCTATAGATTATGTGATTTAAGACAAAATCCATAACAATCTAGTGAGTTTCTTTCTTAGTAGGAATTGCCTCAACCCATTTGGTGAAATAATCAGTAGCCACCAATATCCATCTGTGGCCTACACTTTAAGGATCCAATATTTCTCCAACAAATTCCATACCCCACTTTTAAAATGGTCTTTGACTCATACTAGTTGTAAAGGGAGAGCTCCTGAAGCTTTCAATCTTCCTGAGAAGCATTGGAAACTCTCACATCTTCTCACTAATAGAGTTGTATCTTTAAAAAGTGTGGGCCACCAATAACCAACTCTTAAAATCTTGTGAGACACTCTTCTTCCAGCAAAATTCCCCACAAACTCCTCCATGAAAATCAACAACTAGTTTAGGGGCTTCATCTTCAATAATGCACCTCAAGAGAATCCCTTCAGGATTCTTCCATGTCAATCCATAATCAATGATAATATATTTATGGGAAGCCAACCTAAGCACCCTCTTTTGATTTTTACTCAAATGTCCAGGACATTCCAAATTCTTAAGATAAAACATGATGTCCTTGTACCATGCTGAATTGATCAATATTTCATGGACATTCATACCTTCTCCCTCAATTTCATTTATTTCCATTACTTACAAGTTGCTCTCTACCATTATCTTTTCCAACCCTAAACCCCTAACTAACTTGGTGGTTTGAATATCCATGTCATACTCTTGTAATTTTTTACCCACCGACACCTTTTTCTTGAGATTTCCATTTCTGATAAAATATCCTTGACCATAGTATGAGGAACATAGGCTGTGATCTTGGAGCTCAAGATATATGGTCTGAAAATTTTGTTGCTCTTACCAAAGAGAAAGCCTGCTTTTCCATGATAGTATATTTCAATTCTACTCCTTGAAGTTCCTTACTAAAGAAAGCAATTGGCCTTTCATTTCCTTCATCATCCTTTTGTAATAGTACATAGGTAATAGTATTTTCAAGCAAAAGAAAACATTTGAAAATATTTCTTGTAATCAAGAGCTGCCAAAATAGGGGCATTCTTTAATGCTTCTTTAATCCCAACAAAAGCTTGGATAGCTTCTTCCTCCCATTTGATAACCTGATCCTTTTTAGCATACTCGTAATGGGGATAGTCATTTCAGCAAAGTTAGAAATAAATCTCCTGATGAAATTTATTTTTCCAAAAAAGGATTGAATTCCCTTTTGGTTTTGGTATAGGGACTTTGCCAATAGCTTCCACTCATTTAGGATCTATCATGACCCTTCCTTAGATATGATGTGTCCCAAAAATTTCCTTCTGAACCCCAAAGTGGCACTTTTTAGGATTCAATGAAATGCCATATTCTCTACACCTTAACAACATTTTCTCCAGATGTTGCAAGTGATCACTCCTTCTCCTTGAAAATATTGTCACATCATCTTGGTACACAATAATGAAATCATTTATGTATCCTAAGAATGCTACATCCATAGCTCTTTGAAATGTTGCTCCAACATTCATCAGACCAAATGGAATTCTTACATACACATAAGTACCCCATGGAGTGGTGAAAGCAGTTTTGATTCTTTCTAACTATTTCACCACCACTTGATTATATCCTGAGAATCCATCCAGAGTAGACAATAATTCTAAGCCAGTAACTAACTACAACATGTTATCCATATTGGGAAGGGGATAATTATCTTTGATTGATGCTTTATTCAAGTTCCTAAAATCCACACACAACCTTATATCTCCATTCTTTTTTCGAATTGGCACTAAATTTTCCACCCATGAAGAATACCTTATGGGTTGTATGATGCCTCCATCCCTTAGATTTTTTAATTCTTCTTGCATTTTGAGGGAGATAAGTGGATTGATTGGTCTTTGCTTTTTCTTGAATGGCTTGGCATTAGCTTCCAGTGGTATTTCATGCTGGAAAAGGTCTTCCCTATATGCCTTTAATTCTGAATATGACCATGCCAAGCAGTCTTGTATTCTTTCAATAGTTGACATATGATTTATTTTCTTCCTTATTCAGTTACTACCTAGCCATATTTTCCTAGGTTTACTTGTCCATCCCTAGGTTGTGTTCTTCCACATCTCTCGAAGCTGACATATGCCTACTAACAATGTGATCAACATTATCAAAGTTTGACTCAAGTGTAACCAAACCTCTTGGAATAGTATTTGTCTTCAACTGAATAATATCTTTACCAAATAAGGTCTCTCTACCCTCATTAATACAAACCATTGGCTCCCAATCCACATTCTAATTTGTGAATTCTCCTTTGTTTTGTAAAAACCTCTAAATTTGGGCATCATCTTCAAAAACTTGCCAATGTTTGACATTATCAGGGACAGAAACGGTCTTGTTAGTACCTCAATGTCATATTCACAATATGGAGACATTGTGTAATTTTCAAACCTAGACCCCAATACTGCCAATCTATCTGCTACAATATTTTGTTTTCTTTCATGGTACACTATGTTGAAGGAGTCAAACATTTCAATGAAATCCCAAACTGCATGCTTATATTGTTTCATTCTTTGATTCTTTATTGCATACAACTTTCAAACTTGCTTGACTACCAATTCCAAATCCCCTTTAACAATAATGTCTTTAATACCATATCTCCAAGAAATCCTTAAACCCAAAAGCAATGCTTCATATTCTACAATATTGTTTGTGCATTCGAACTTGAGTTTAAAAGAAAAATTGAACTCTTTCTTATCTAGGGATATCAAGACAACACCAACACCATTTCCAAAATTAGAACAAGCTCCATCAAACATCAAAGTCCAAGGGGAACCAAGTTGCTCAAGAAATTTACATTTATCAATTTCATGCTCCTTGAAATCTACATAACCAACAAAATTGTCAACATCTACATCTATATATAATACTTCATACGAAGCATTGTTAGGATCTTCAATCAGATGTAACATCTTATTTTCACCATATAACTTTACAAGATTTCCTTCCAATGGTATGGTTGTGTATGACATATCCATTTGCACACTTCCCCCCACACTAGAAACCCATTTCCTTGATAATAGCATTCCCCATTTGGCCAGCAGTCCACAATAACCACATTCATAGTTAAGGATTTTCCAGGTAAGATACCAATTACACTATTAACCCTTTAACATATCCAATCACAAGCACTTCCCTTGAATCCATAGTTGTGCATTTTCCAAAGGTTGTTGTTACTTTGATGTTCAATTCATTCATCACCTCAAGAGGCATCACATTGCATGAAGCTCCCAAATCAAACATACAGTTATGCACCAACCTATCCTTGATGATCAAAGTGGTATAAAAAGGATCAACATCAAGTTGAGATTCCACAAGTGAAGTACCCAAGTATACTTTTGGTGATTCTCCCAATTCTTCCAAGGCTTATGGTATCTCAAGCTCTGTGATGACATGAGGAAGATCCACACCATTCACATTATTTCCTTGGGTTGTTATCTCTTCTTTAAATCCCAAATACTCAAATGCTCATTTTCTATGCTCAGGGATTCTAAGAAATTCAACAATAGGCACAATGACTTTGATTTGACTCAAAATATGGGCTATATCACATGGAACATATTTGGGTAAGGTAGTGTTGGATGGGAGATTTATGATTCCTTCTGGTGGTATAATAGTCTTTGCAATTTGGGCATGAGCTGGGGTACAAGTTTTATTTGGAACAACAAGGCATTTTTTTAAATGTATCCTTCTTAGGGGTTTCCTTGGGGATATTAGTGAGAAGTGGAGTTTTTGGTTTGGCTTGAGGACCTCCCCTTTGATAACTCTACTTCTTGTATTATATTCCTTTTCTTGTGCAACTACTGCATTCATCAATAGTTTCCTATCTTCCTCAAAAGGTATTCCCCCATCATACTTCTTAATCATTAAGGCCCTTAAGTATTCAAAATCATGATTAGGTAAATCAAATGTTTACACCCACCATATCAATCTCAACACCATCATCATGCGAGAGGTAATACTCTGAATGCAATCCTAGAAACTTTGAACAGTTCTAGAACTTATTAAATCAGTTGAAGTAGCCCTCTATTGTGAATTTTTAGGGCATTCCATCATACACACATCACCATAAGCTTCATCATCATTT
Organism: Taxus wallichiana var. yunnanensis; assembly: GCA_018340775.1. Lineage (NCBI taxonomy): Eukaryota > Viridiplantae > Streptophyta > Pinopsida > Cupressales > Taxaceae > Taxus > Taxus wallichiana. Next base: position 217,985,572 of record CM031243.1, on the reverse strand, counting down.
ACCTCTTCAACCTCCTTACTCAAATCACATGGGGAGTGTGGAAACACTTATCACACCAATCAATAATGTGGGCCTCTTCCACTATAGCAACCCTAGTAGTCAAAGGATCAAGGACCAATCTATTCTCTCTAAGTTGTGGTTTCTTATTACCTGATCCCATGGGCCCCTTTCCTCTGTCATCTGATATGTGATCATTCCTAGGATGATTTCCAAATCTATCCTGGTTTTGTGGTTTATGCTGACCTTGAGAGCTTTGTCCTATCCCTTTTTCTACTCTAGCCAACTTGTAAGATATTTCTTTAACCGCCCCAGCCAAAGTCTTCACAACCTCCTCTAGATCAACTACTTTTTTTGCCTAAGGTCTATCAATTAATCAATTTGACACCTTCTCTCTTAGGAGGTTTTCCAACTGCCTTGATATTATTTTCAATTTTCAAGGCCATAGTGAAATCCTTCCTTAATGTTCCAGGGTTCTTGTCTCTTAAGTAGTAGGCAACCTTTTTGTCAAAAGCATCAAAATATTTGATTAAACAAGACTCATCACTTGGCCTCAAGATTATGGGTAATCTATTCAAAGTCTTATTGAATATGGTATTAAAATCTTGGATAGACTCATTGGGATTCTTTTTAATATTCTCAAACTCAGATGAAGGAACCTTGGGTCAGTCTTATCCCCATATTGTAATCTAAAAGCATTTTTCATCTCATTCCATGAGTCTATTGAATTGTCTGGTAAATATTTATACCAATCACATGCATCCTCTTCGAGAGTATGAATGAATAATTTTATGTACACATCCTCATACTCAATTTCAAAATATTCCATCATGTTAACAAAAGTCTCAAATGTTGATCCCCAGTAATGGAATTATTTCCCTAAAATTTAGGCAACCTATTTCTCACATCTTGGGGTACAACATTAGGATACCCAACCATGCCTCTAAAATTTATTGGTCCAAAAGTATTGACAACAAAAGGAGGTCTAGGTGGAGGCTGAGCCATATTATCTTGAGGAGGTGATCCTATAGGAGAATCAAAATGATAGGGGACCAGGGGCCTTTGGAGCATAGAGTATAACTTTCCAAGTAAATATCCTCTAATGATTCAGTTTCATGAAACACCCTATCAGTCCTGATGATGAAGGGAAAAAATGGGGGATACATTTTTCAGACACAAATGATGGCCCTTCACCGGTTGGAGAATTTAGTTTTTTACGAGGACTATTTGATTCAAAATTATTTGAAGATGTAGGGTAGTCCTCAACTACAGGTTGATCACCTTCCAGAACTTAGTACTACCTTTTCTCTTTGACTCTTGATTTCCCAATACTCTCCAGACTCGTCTTCCTTCTGAATTTTCCTTCCCAAGCTCTGGAAATAACTTTCTAGTAGGATCCCTAGTAAATAAATATCTTCTTCCTTCCATCTTTGTGAATATTAATGACAAAACTACTTGACAAAGATTAAGACACTAGTAATTGCCAAGAATTGTAAACTAACACGAGTCACCACCAAGGATTTTCACCTTAGATATGCTAAAGCACTATAAGTAATTTTTCAACTTTGTCTATCAACACTCAATTTCTACAAAGCTCATGGATCTGATCATCCTTTGTCAATATTTATCAATATCCACACTGATCTAGTGCAACATTTACTAAAACCAGAAAATATTACACAACAAACTCTCTGATCTCATAAAATTCTCACAAATTTTAACAAATGATGATGTTTAAAAAATAGATTTTCATAAGAATCATTACCAGAGGTCGATGTGCATATGTATTTACACAAATAGTCCCCAAAAACGGTGCTTTAGATCGGTGTTGGTACCCAAATTGATCCTTCCTTTGAAACCGAGTAACATCACAAGTTGATCAGGATGCTTAGAGACAAACAAATCATAATAGGAGTCATTTTGTAGCTAGGGATGGATTCTAGATGACTCTTTATCACTCTAGTTTGGAAAGGACTGGATAACACCATGCTAAGGTTTGACCTACCCTCACTACTTTAGGTTGTGCCTTCAACCAGGGTGAGAGGACCCATTTTGTGACTTGTGTTAGTGAAAATATCAATGGATTAACAATATTTGACTCTCCCTTTTTCAATATTTGAAGGAGACCTTGAGAAAACATGGTCAATACAACATAACCTAACTCTCACGAGTTGTCACCTTAGAGAATGAAGATGTTTTCTAGATAAGGTCCAGGTCACTAAAGACAATGATAAAAATTGATTGCATCTGCATATTTTGGTAAAGGATAGACCAATTCAATGAATTTATTCAACATTTGTGGATATACAGTGCAAAGGATGGTTCATGTATGATTTACTACTGAATGTGTAATTTGTGGTTGGGAAGTTAAGCAAGATAAAGTTGATTATACCAAATTCTTGAGAAATTTTAACAAATGTTGGAAAATCTACAAAGCAAAATGACAAAATGGCTTCAAATAGTCAGAATGAACCTTCAACTAGAGAATGTGCATCTATGAAAGCTCAAAGACACACATGATTCACACATTCTTCAAGGATTTAACACAAAATCTCATGTTAAAGACTTAATTAAACATCAAAATCCCCGATTCATCATGCTTATGATACACTCATAAACTGACAAACAATTTGTATCATCAAAATGAAAGTAAAGTGAATTTAAATCATTTATTGCATTATGAAATGAAAACTCTCTTCATAATGTAATTGCAAATGCCACAATACTATCATGAGGACAAGATCTTGTGTGATTTAGAGGAACTCCTAATATAAGATTGCAATAGGAACACAAATAACTATTTGAAGATATCTCAAAATGATAGTAGACACAACAAGGTTCATGATTAACACGAATTACTTAAGGTTTTTCAAATTGATCAACAAGGGAAAGTTTATTTACAATCTCAAATCTTATCAATGGTTGGACACTTGCAACCATCTTGACATGATCAATTTCAAAGATACACAAGAAATAATTGGTTTCTCAAATAAGTTCCTTCGAAAATGGCTTTTCTCGGCTTTCTCTCCTTCTCTTTTCTTTGAATAACTTCTCAAAAATTAACCCCCTTTTTGGCGTGATTATCCTTTTTCCTTTTATATCACCCCCTTCACTTGTTAACCTTCAAAGTTTTTTCCCTAAAAGTATGAATATTCCAAGGAATATTTCCTTTTCAAAATTTGTTCTAGAACATGGCATTTAAAAAGTTTTTTTTTAAAACTACCAGATGTACAAAGCACAAGTCTTTTCAATCAACTTCACTTGTGCTCAATTGGGATATCAGGTCATCACTTCTGGTGGATTACTTTAATCATTCTTTCTTGATATTGATTAGATAATCATTTCAAACAATCTCTAAACACTTTCGATGACTCTGATATGACATATATCCATACTCACTTTTCAATAATCTACCTTGGGTGCCACACACTCTATTTTATGTCTCATTGGCTTAATTTCCACACATAGTTTCTCATGAATCACCTTGATTTACCAGATCTCTCTCATTCCTAACCTTTTCCAATTCTTAAATTCCCTTCTGTGTGAACTAAAAAAATCTCCTTCATTTCATGGGAAATATTTTACCAAATCAAAAACATATGTCTCCTTTTCATTATAAAACTTGGCTCAATTTCATTATCATCATGCATTTCCCTTCTTGTTCTAGTATAAGAAATTTCAAAGAAAATGGCAAAGGTACTCTGTAGCTCACAACCTGAAGGAGATTTCTTCAGAGGACTTAAATCATATTTTTTATTTAAGTAGGTCTGATGAAGCTTTTTCAGGGCTCTTGTTTGATATAGAATGTGCGGGTGACACTAGAGGACCCTTAACATACCAAAAAGTTTGGTTAGCACTTCTTACAAGGCTAATCAGATCAATCCTATGTGTTTCAGCCTTCTAGGTTATGTATTTCCATCTTTTTAGATGGGAGCACTTGAAATCTCCCAAAGATTTAAAAAGATATTGGGTTGAGAGAAGACCTCAGGTCTCTGGGAAAACTAGTTTTCAATGTCCCTTTTTATGTGATGAGGGTTTGTATCAAAAGATATTCCCAAGGAATCATATGTGTTGTATGATAAATCCTCCATCGACACAATGCCTATATTTCCCACAAAATAGATGAGTTGGAGAGAGAATCAATTTCCTGAGAAAAATAAAGTAGAGATTGTGCCTTCAAACAACCAGTTTCAGCACCAAGGTCATCTTCAAGGAAAAGGAAAGGTGAACCACAACCTCAACCTCCAATCATTATCTCAGATGGAGAAGAGGACCAATCATTGTCTACTCACATTCAAGGGAAGAAATTTCCTCCACTTGGGACAATAGGGGAGATTTGTAAATTCGGTCATCCACCCACTTAATGCATCATGCTCCTCGGAAGAGCATGAATTTTTGGGGCCTCAACCAATTCCTTCTCTCGAAAGACAATCCACCTTTCACAAGGAAATGGGAGGTTGGTCAAGTTCAGGCCTCACAATCAGCCCAACCAACAACATGTAGTACTTTCCCTTCCAATCACCTCGGCATCCCCTCTCAAACCACTCCTAGCATGTCGACCCTTCACAAAGGGAAAGGAAAGATGAAATTCTTCACAGAGGTCTAGATCTTTTAGATTGGGTGTCATCACAATAGAAGAAAATTCAAACTTGAGAAAATCATGAGTCATCCTAGAATGACTCTAGAAGTGTTGATGGATATGGGAATGTCCCAGACTCTAGTAGGGTCAATCATTTTTGTTCAGATAACACAAGGCTCAAGCGAGTTTGTGCTAAGGAAAACAAACTTTTGAACAAGCTTCCCCTACTGGGAGGAAACTATGAAGTAGGGTGAAGAATGCCTAGATGTTTCTTCCTTTCATTGTTTCTATCTCTAGCATATGTATATCTTTCTTTTTCATGGGCAGGGGCCCCTATAGAACCCCATTTTGTTCCTTATTCAAAATGCAAGAAGCACAACAATATCAATCATTTACATGCTTATCCAAATGTATGTTAATTTCATCAAAGTAAATATGGCATTACTACATTCTTCCACTTTTCAATTGAAATAAGGAACAATAAAATTTAGAAAAAAAATTACATCCCATGTAATAGAAGTATTATTTTAAAGTATCAATTTAAAAGGATGAATATGAAAAGAGAATACAATTCAAGGAACAATTGTCTAAGCATGTTCATCATCCTTTGCATCTGCATTTTCTTCTTCTTCAACTCCACTTCTATATCTTGTTCTTTCGGAAACCTCACCACATATGCATCATACCTTTTGAATAACTCATTAACCTCATCCTCATCTGGTCCTATATGATGCTGAAAATTAGTGCCTTCCTAGATATTGCATCAATGCAATGGCCCATTTTCTACTTGTATTCCAGTGGTCTTGCTTTTAACTCTACAATTCTATTCTCAATCTTTCTCATGGTCTTAATGACTTCATAGGAGAAATCATTCTTCAGAACATTCCTTTCAAAGGAATTAAGTAAGAAGTCAATCTTCATATCCCCATAACTCTTTTTGAACTTATCAATGACCATATCCTCTAACTTTAAGTCAATAGCATCGAGAGTATCATCAACCCAGTTTCTCTTAATTTCAAGCTTTTCCTTGATCCCATTCAAGGTCTCTACTCTGATCTTTGACAACTCTTCAATATCATGTTGGCTTCCTTTGACTATTATAGGCACAATATCTTCCTACTCAACTAACTCATCACTGAGCTTGGGTAATGCGGTCTAACTTGGGAAGAATACCTTCAAAATAGAAAATCTCATTGTCACACTATTCAACTATCTCATCAATTTCACTGAGTCTATTTTTGAGATCTTCATACTTTTGACCTGCCTCTCTAAATTGCTTCCTTTCCCTCTTGGTTAATTTTTCAATCCATGTGTCCACTTCCTGACCTTCTTGACAACCTTGTTTATTTTATCCATTCCCTCAAGGGTATCATGGAGGCACTTGTTTGAGCCTGACTAGGTTTCCCAATCAATTGCTGCAAACTCAAACTTAGGGCTTTAACTTGCTCTTTTAATTACTTCTTTTCATTCTATCTTCATCCACCTTTTGCAAAAGGTCATTGACAACTTCAGATACCCCTTGCTTTAGTTGGTCCTTGAAGGATTTCCCAAGGGAATAATCTGGATGTTATAATCATTGGTTGTTATGTCATCCCTAGTCTTTCCTTCAAAGGGGATTGCTACTTCCAAAGTTTTAGCTCTGATGAGTCAGTGTGGGTTTTAGTGATAGTTCTAGCTCTTTTGAGGCTCTTACTATCTTTGGAAAAGACATAGAGTAAGTAAGGTCAATAGCTTGCACAGGAAGGATCTCTTTTTCTTCATTTGAAATTAGTTCACTGATCCACCCTTTTCACCAAATTTGTTCCATCCTTTTTCCTCTTGTGATTCAGGTTGAGGCTCCTCAGGACAACCATTAACTATTTGAAACCCCCTACTCATCCAAACTTAGTGATTCTTCCCATTTTTTTCATTATTTACTTCAATGACCATCTTGTTATTCTCACCTTGTGTTAATAATTCTTTTGGATGTTCCTCTCCTTAGTCTAGAGACTAAAGTTGATCATTTCTTCCTTGATTTATATCAATAATCAGGGAGATTCCTTCCTTATTTCTTCAATGGATGCCATACTGACCCCACTTTTCCTTCAACATTTTCTTGAGTTACTTGACTGGCTTACGAGTTCTTCATTCTTCAAACTCTGCTGAGTTGGCATCCTACCCTCCTCGTGCTCTGATGATGTTTCTTGAAATGATATGGTAGGTTGTTCATCTAAAGCCAACTCCACATTTTTGTCTAGGAGTTACATGTCCTTATCAACAATGCTTATCTCACCAACAATTGTGGCTTTGTGCTACCTCTACTTTCTCTTTATAAATAGATTTTCCCTTTTGAGAAAGTTCATCAACCTTAGTAACTTCAACAGAAATAGAAATAATCTCTTCTATTAACACCTCTATATTAACATCTTCTCTACTAGGCAATTCTAGTTTATTTGATTCTGCAACAACTTGTTTATAGAAGGAGCATCTGTTACTTGAGCCTTTTCTTTACTATTCAATGGAGGAGCATTTCTCTCTATTTCCTCACTAGTTTGGAGGTCATCTACCAGTATCATTAATGGTTCACTCATTGATAATTTGAGAGCATCTAACATGGAAAATCCCTCACCAGTATCAACATCAATTACATCATCTTGGGCCTTCACAAATTCATACAATGTTCTAGTCAAAGGCATACTCATATCGTTAGTAAGTAGGGTTTCATATGTCTTTGTACCTGGAGTTAAGGTTTGGCTACTTACTGAACTATCTACAACATTTTCCTAGGTTTCTTGATCTTGAGTGGATTCCATTGTTGCTTCTTTCACATAGAAGAGGTGGGAAAGGAGACTCTGATTGTCCCACTTATGGCAAATGATGGGGCATGTTGTGCCTGATAAACATCACTCCTTTCAAATTCAAGAGGATCAATTACCATATCTCTATGTTTGTGCTTCTTGGGCATGTGGGCACCTACTCTCACCAAGACTGGTACATGAGCAACCTTATGTTTCTTGTGTGCCCTTTCAAAAAAATTTTAGATCAAGAGCTACTCTTTTCCCTTCCTTATGTAGCTTAGATTGAGTAAGACCACTTGTTATGGCTCCACTCATTAATTTCTCAGTATTATGAGGCTTTGGTGAACACCTGAGAAAACTACATGGGATGTTAGCCCTTCCCCTTTTCCTGATTGGCATTACAAAAGTAATGGGGGCATTTTCCATAGATTTCAAAAGCATGCTTTCAGTATTTTTCCTGAGAATTGACATAGGAGTACCAGTTCCACTAGTGGCTGAGGTCCACTCATCTATGAGTTCAGGAGTGGGCCTTTTTGAGGGAAATTGAGGGGCCTTTCCTCCCAGAGGATCCATTCTATCTGCTCCCTCCTTCAGGGGTGGAATATCATCATTCAAGTTTCCCAAACTCCTAAAGTTATTTAAGATTTTGGTATTTTGAATTGATAGGTCAATGCCTTTCTGAGTTAACCAATTCATAGTTCTTCTCATTACATCACTATCCTTATATAAGAATCATCAGATTCTATCTCATTCCAATCTGGGGAATTATGGGTTGTGCTTCCACCTTCTGATCAACATAATACCTTTGTTTACCATATGTGGGTCATCCACAATTCCTTCTGGAATAACTATAATTTTGAAATCAATTATTTGTGAAAGGGTCATTCTAGAGAAATCCCTTAATCTTGACCTCTTCCTCATCCCTACAGTTCATCCAATAATCTTCAAACTAAGGCTCATGCTCAAAAGTGTTTGCAATGTTGTTGAATACCCATCTGATGTCATAACTGGCCCTTGCCTCAAAATTTTCCATATCAAATTTCTACATTTCATCTTCAATCAACCTAGCCTTTATGATGGAAGGGCATGAATACCTTCCAATTCGAATAGGGAATTTGATATTTTCTTATGCCTCCCAACAATTAATTTATGCATAGGTGTTAGCTTCCTTTCTAGTTCACATAAAATCAATTTATCATCTACATACCTAGGCAACTTATAAGGCTTTCCTCAAAACCACTAACCCTTATGTATGTGAACTTTTTATATTGAATGAAGTAACATCCATATTCCAAAATCACTTTTCTAGCTTATTTCAGACATCTATATTGTCCCCACTTTGGCTTGAAAAGACAAATGATTGGGGAAAAGAAAGCATCATTAACTAACCTTACATTCCCACTCTAGTTGATCAGTTGTAGTTGGGGAATATCTCATGCATTTGGCACTGCTTGAAATCTACACATGGTGACAAACCCAGAAACATCTATGCCCAACAACATTGTAGATTAAGTAAGTCATCATATAAAATTCTAGCTTTGAATTGTCACCCATCTCAATTCTTACTGCTAAGGTGACCATGTGGCCATGGAGTGCTTCTATAATGAAATTTTCCCAATAGATACTCCCTTTTCTCTCCAAAATGATCCATATATAGGTAACCATCCATTCCTTAAATTCATTTATAGTTTCCAAACCCACCATTCGACTTAGTAACACAATGACATCTTCAACCTCTTCAACAAATTATGCCCTAACTATCTTTTTAGGGATTCTAGCTATTGTTATTTTTTTCGCAATAAGCCATTTTGTATTTATCATCTTGACATAGTCCTTTTTCTTTGCTTCATAATCCCATAGGGCTAATTTGATAGCAATGGTGATCGGGTTGGTGATTACAGAAATTTTAACATTATTCTAATGGTTGCAGTGTCAATGTCAAAATTGCATCCCCACTCCCATCTAATACTTCCCTCTTTTTGGGATCATAATTCATAGCACAATGCCACACCAACTCGGGAAATGAACTGCGCTGGTGGGATAACACCTACTAAAGCAATACGACTATCTTGAATTGCCTTTAGGGATTCACTCTTATGGGGGCTATTAAGTCTCTAAAGAAAATCATCTAGATCAACACACATCAAGTCCATGTCTATAATCTTTCCAAATCACTCATGACCCCTAACATGCAACTGAGAACAAAGATGGCATAGGTCTTCATCTTCAAAAACCCTAACTTTCCTTTAAACCAACTTGCCACTTGAAAGAGAAACATAGAGTTTCTAAGCTCTTACCAGTCAATCCATGAGTGCCTAAGCAATTTAAATCCAAATCAACAACCTTTTTCAGTCCTCAGGTTTGTATTTGAGCTTCAAAACTAATAACATGATAATTCTCCATGAAAATCACAAAGGTAGCAACAAAAATCAAGAAAATTGGTAAATAAAGATGAAAGCATTCACATGCTTTAAAATGTCCTTGATTTGCATAGCAACATTAATGGTGGCAGAAATAAATGCAATGCATCATGACCATTCAATCCACCATTCTCAATTTTGAAAATGAGCCATCCACGTGGAATAAAATTTTCGCTAACACGGCTCGGGGCACCTTTTGTAATTTTGTAGCATTTGAGAACTTTACACACTTTTGGAAAACTTGACCCACCCATCCAATTTTTGGTTTTCAACATGGGCTCGACATGTGGTCGCACTTGGGTGATAGTGGGGTTGCATTGCCCTTTTTACAGTTTTATCCCATTTCCCTTTCAAACCAAAAATGCTTGAGTTCCCCAACGACCCGCATCCCCACCTTTTGCATATAAGTAGCCACGTGTCCCTTTACAGGGTTTTGGGAACCTTTTACACCTTTACTCCTTTCCTCTTAAATGCACAAAGCTACAAATATGTACCGCCTCCCCGCATCCACTCCAATTGTGACAAATGTACACTCCTTGACACCAATTGAGAAATTACTTGTGTTACCTTTTGATTGCGAATATTCAAAGAACTATTTATCGGGTAACAAGGCTGATTTCACACTTTGTGAATGTGAGAGAAAATTACAAGTTTGTAAATTTGACCCGCCACACCATAATCAATTGGGAGCTGCCACATATTAGCGGGAAATGGGAGAGAAAATGCAAATAAAAAGACAAGACCCAACAAGTGATCCCTCTAACTTCAAAACTTAAAACACAACGTCCTCCCCAACTTCAAACTTAAAAATGCATATTCAAGCCTTTTCTAATCATTTCTTATAATATGAGAATGGACTTATTACCATTCTATTAATTGTGATTCCTTCCAAATTACCTTATTAGAATATACATCTACCCATTCTATTCATTCTCATACAACCATACTTATCATTCCTTCTATATTACTTTAAAGTTTATAATGGACATATGCCCATTCTAATCATATCTTGTAATATGAGAATGGACATCTACCAAATCTATTCATTCTCATACAATCATCTTTATCATTCATTCTATATTTCTTGTAATATGAGAATAGAAAAGTTCCCATTATATTCATTCTCATTCATTATAATATGATGCAAACTATAGTACAAGCTCTGGATAATATGTCTTTCACCTCTGAAACATCAATAATTTTAACTCTAGACTATCCACAATTTCATCTTTGGACCATCCAAACTTTCAACTCTGGTTCATACTTACTTTCAACATCATACCATCCATACTTCTCATTCCTACTATACTTCTTGAATGTTCTGAATGTTGACAATATTTTCCATTACAATCATTTCCTATAGTATGAAAATGGACATCGACCCACTCTATTCATTATCATAATATAATCATATTTCTATTTCGCTTCTATATTAATTTAATTTTGATAATGGACATATATCCATTTTAATTATATCTTGTTATTTTAGAATAGACATATGTTTAGAATGGACAATTTCCCATTCTATTCATTCTCATACAATCATCTTTCTCATTCCTTTTATATTGTCTATAATATGAAAATGGATAACTTCCCATGTTATGCATTTTAATACAACCATATTTCAAATTCCTTCTATATTTCCTGAATTTATATAATGGACATATGCACATTCTAACCATATCCTTTAATATGAGAATAGACATTTGTCCATTCCATTCATTTTCATTCCTTCCAAATTACCTTTATCAAAATGGACATCTTCCCTTTCTATTCGTTCTCATAAAACCATCCTTCTCATTCTTTCTATATTACTTGAATGTTTAGAATGGACATGCCCATTCTAATCATTTCCTTTAATATGGGAATACACATTTTTCATTTTATTATATTTTTCATACAATCCTCTAAATTCTCATTTATTGTATATTTAACCTTAATATAATGGACAACTTCCCATTCTATTCATTCTCATATAACTATCTTCCTCATTGAACCTTCTATATTACTTGAATGTATAGAATGGACATATGCACATTCTAATCACATGTTATAATATGATAATGGACATCTACCCATTGTATTCATTCTCATACAACCATCCTTCTCATTTCTTCTATATTTCATGAATGTTTAGAATGGACATATGCCTATTCTAATCATTTCCTATAATATGAGAATGGACATCTTCCCATTCTATTCATTTTGATTCCTTCCAAATTTCCTTATCAGAATGGACATATACCCATTCTATTTGTTCTCATACAACCATCCTTCTCATTCCTTCTATATTACTTGAAAGTTGAGAATGGACATGCCCATTCTAATCATATCTTGTAATATGAGAATGGACATCTTCCCATTCTATTCATTCTTATACAATCATCTTTCTCATTCCTTTTATATTGCCTATAATATGAGAATGGACAACTTCCCATTATATTCATTCTCATACAACCATATTTCTCATTCCTTCTATATTACCTGAATGTCTAGAATGGACATATGCACATTCTAATCATATCCTATAATATGAGAATGAACATCTTCCCATTCTATTCATTGTCATTCCTTCCAAATTTCCTTTATCAGAATGGACATCTTCCCATTCTATTCATTCTCATACAACCATCCTTCTCATTCCTTCTATATTACCTGAATGTTCAAAATGGACAAATCCCAAAAATATTTGAGTATAGAAAAAATATCACCATGGTAAATATGTCTATATATAATATATATATATATAATATAAACTATTATTTGATTTTGAAAAATAATTTTTGTGTGTTGGTTGATTTTCTAGATCTCGTTCCATATGGAAGGAAGTTATTGGTTTTGGGGGTAGAAGGAATACTATTTGGAGTTCCATGGATTATTGAATTTAGATCGTCTAACATCCAAGAAGAGTTTACATATTCATGTTATCGATACTTCTATAGAATATTTATCCCTACATTGTTTAACATAGCATGACAACATTTTGATATTGGATTGTGGTTTACATACCTGCACTCAAGAGAACAAAGCATATTCATTTAAAAATTTACTTGCTACACAATATGAATTTATTGTTTGTTGGGGAATAATGCAATGTGAAATCAACAATAATTTTTAAGATCAAAGAAGGGGAACATTGTGTTAGTTTACATAAAAACATGCAAAATTTTTTAGACAACTACATTCATACGTATGGAGAAGATAACATATTGTTTATAGTTGAAAAAAATCTTTTTATTCATGACAAACAAGAATCTATTTTCTTCGGATTTTCCTGTCAGTTGGACATTTGATGGAATAATGCATTATGATAGAAATTTATTTACACACATATGCACATGGTTAAGTTATGTGGGGCCACATCAATATATGCATCGTTCTTTTGAAATATACAAAAATAATAATTAGTGAGATTAATTGAGTTTACTTGATACCGTTACAATGTGTAAAAATACAATTACATTGTTAAGTTTTGTAGTCAATTGAAATTCAATTTAATAGATCTTGATTGAGTTTACTCAATACCGTTACAATGTGTAACAAATACAATTAAATTATTTAAGTTTTATAGTCAATTGAAATTCAATTTAACTTTCCATTTTTAGTTAGACATTGATTATTTGAATAGTCAATTGAATTATTTGAATAGTCAATCAGAAATACATCTATAAAACAAATTCACATTTTATGATTATGTTACTTTAACAATATTCTTGGGCTCCAGACTGAGCTCTGGGCTATGTATATTATTCCTTAAAGGCAACTCTAGACCATCCATACTTCCAGTTCTGGTCCATCCATACTTCTAGCTCCAGACCATCCATACTTCTAGCTCTGTACCATCCATACTTCCATCTTTGGACCATCCACACTTCCAACTTCGGACCATCCATACTTCCAGCTCTGGAACATCCATATTTCCAACTCCAAACTTTTAAAAATAATTGTAAATAGTGTATGTTTTATAATAGGAGAATGAAAATATGTCCATTCTAATAATATTTTTGTGCTCAAAATTTTGGCATCTTCCCATTTTAAGAATATTTGAAATAAGTAGAATTTGAATAATACATGCAAAGTATTAGAAATACTTTTTTTGTAGATGTAGGAAAATCAAATAAATAACATTCAATAAATATTCTTATAATATAATAAGTAGTATTTACTATTTTTATTCAAGCTAAAAACCATAAACCCTTAAATTGAAATCCATAAAAGGTGATATATAATTAAAAAAACCTCTAATTTAGAATCCAATAATAGTACATTTATATTCCAGTATTTGATACAAATAAAACAAATATAGATAATATTTGTTTTTAATCTGGACTAGAATATGTCTATATTTAATGAAATTATGGCTATCACCAGGTTTATGGTTGTACTACTAATCAATGGCTTAAGATACATCATGTTGTAAAATATCTCCTACAAATTTTCACCATTGAATTTACCATACCCCAAAAAGTATCTCACTCTAGTAACAATGATGTTAGGTTGCATGAACCATTTCTTGATAATAAAATTTTCAAACCTTCATATGGTTTAGTGCATCCCTTGTCTTTTTATGAAAAACTTGTATATGTTCTTTTACCACCTCAGATAATTATTACTTTTGATGACAATTATATGGCTCATGATTTTATTTTTGATAAACTCTACATTCAAGTGTTTGTTAACCAATGTCCTGTTCATAGTGTTATGATTAAAGAAGTTATTACACATAATTTATGTACTCGCAGGATACCTCACTCTCTTGTATATAGTTAAAATAAAGTAACCTTTGATGATACTAAATAAATTAAAACATATTTTCATCCCTTGTACAACTGGTCACATTACTATCACCACTCCAATTTTGTTATCACTTTCATTCCTTTATGTGACATGTACCTAAGTTTTCCTTGTCTACATTGTTTTTTATACGACATTAGTGTCTTAAGTTTATTCACAATAATCAAGCATTACCATAATGCACATCCCATTTGAACAACTTTTATTTCCATACATAACCAAACTTGTGAAGTCACTACTTCTATTCCTAATGCATTTACGAATAACATTGTTTATTCACACAATCATTTGGGTGGATCATTTATTCTAAGTCCATATCCCCTTACTAATTTCATTCATCCTAGTGGGATGCTCCTTATAGTTATGGTAATCAATTTTTTAGGTCACATGTTATTGTTAAATGACCATTCTATCTTACACCCTCTACTAATTCATATGTTATTTCTCATGAGCCATTTTCTACTTGGGTTTTTGATAGTCTTTTATCACACATGATCTCCACATTGTTATGATTATTTTCTATTTGTGCACTTATATATCCTTTATTCACAATATTTTCTACCATGATTCCACTCACTATGGTTCCATCCCTACCCTCGTAGTTGATACTACATGGATAGATCTTCCACCACATACCTATAATTAGATAAGTCATGTTGCATGTTCTTGTTACACTCTATTCAAACTCCCATATGTAGTTTTTGTGCATATTCTTACCATTGTCTCATTCCAACCCCATAGGTTTCATCATGCTTTTCCATATACATATTACTTTTGGTTATATTTTTCCATGTTTCTCATTACCATTGTAGTCATTCATATTTTTTTGCTAATCTATTTATAATTTACACTCTTGATTTTCACACACCTTTCCTTATGACATACATGTACCTTGATTATCTAGTGATGAAATGTTTTTCATGGAATTTTTTAATCTCACACCCTTTCCTCTCTATTCAACCTCTAAAAACATATTATTGTTCTTAAGGAATATTTTTATAGGTATTTGACTTGGTCATCTTCTATGCATACTACTCATTATGAGTCTCCTTACTATATCTCTTCTATATCACATGATATGGGTCATAGAAAACTTTTAGATGATAATCCTTTTTCCTTTCTAACACTTGTGAGGCATATTCCCCTTTTCCCACTAAGTGTGATATGAATCTTATTGAGGCATGCTATACAAATAAGCACCCATACTAATTTACACAACTTATCTTTGTTCCATACTTCGGTAGATTTGGAAGGAAGACCCATAGAAGGAATTGTATTATAATGTTCCACATAAGTCAAATATAATGTCTCGTAGATTTGGAAAATACACTGTTCCATAGAATTGGAGAATGAATATTTTTACAAAGTTGGAAAACAGTGAAAAACAAAGCATGTGAACAAAGAGGAGAATTGACCAAACATGGAAAAGAGCTATGTCAAAACTACGAAAGAAAAGAGGAAAATTTATAGTAGTTTGTAATTTTTATGGCACATAACAATTTTTTTTTTCTAGTATTATGCGGGTGTTCATAAGGCTAATTTGGTGCAAAATAAAGAAGATCAAAACAACATTTTTCTATAGGTATGTCAAAGCGTAGTAAACTACAGATTTCACAAAGTCTATGTAACAAAATGTCTAAGAAAAAGAGAGTAAGTATAAGAAAATCCACATAAATCTGAGTAAAGTCACGAAATGAGGTGAAACACAAGTAAATTCCATGTAAAAAATTTCAAGAAAAGCCTCGAAGACTATGGAAAACATGAAAAAAGCTCACAGAGCATAGGAAATTCTATGTGGGACGATATGCATGAATCTATTTTTAGCTTCATAGTTCTAATAAAAAATCTAGTTTCATAACATGTAAAAGCTAAAATAAGAACAAATCATGTAAGAAGATGTTAATTAGAGCATTCATAGGTCACCAAAATTAAAACGAAGCATGTAGATGGGACGTTTTATTCGCTTTCTATTTCGAACATGTTTTTCTATCACAAGCATGCATTTCTATTTCTGATGGTGCATTCTACTATAATGATCATTCTACATGCATACCCTCATGAATAATTGCATGTATATACTTTTCCTCTTATACTTGTCTCTAAATTCTCTATAAAACTCCATAGAATTCATTATAAAAGATTTATTTATACTCTTTATCCACTATTTTGGAATAATTTAGAGTTTTGAGAGGAATAACAAGGGTCATGAGTGATCTTTTATGTTGGTTTAACCTCTTAGATCAATAAAGGAATTATTTTAAACCATCTTACAACCTATATATCATGTAATATTGTGTCTTTAAGCTAGTTTTATCTCATTATAGTTTTTTATCCTTGATTCATAGTTTAATTTCCATGCCTTTATGCATTTATATGTTGATTTACATGTCATATATTGTGTTTAACAAGTGTGTGTAGGATCTTGTCATTGAGCTTACCAAATTTCCATATTAGAGCCATTTGTTTCCCTTTTTATTTTGTTATAGCTTCAAACCTTTATTTGAAACAATTTTGTATTAACATATCCATTATAAGTTGTGTATGATATTTTTGGTTCATGTGGTCCATCTTTGTGGTTTGAACAATTTTGATATCGTCAAACTTTCTAGTGTGTCACCAAATTTTCAATTGTTCCCTTAATTCCTTCTCCCTTTTCCTTGTTCATTAGGTAAAGTAGATTAGTCTTAGGAGTATAACTAGTCTTATCTGTTACACTAGGGGAACCAGCCCTCTCTAGAGATTCACTAAAAATATAGGTCACACATAGCCTAAGAGTGTTTCAATTTTTTTCAGTTGGAAGGGGATACATCACATCACTCCTTAAGGGTGCATTACTCTATAAAAAAAGGCCCTTATCAGGTAGCTCTTATGTTATCCCCTTTCTTGTACGTAGTTATTTTCAAAACAATTAAAAAATTTAAATAATCAAATAATACAAAAACATGGAAATAGGTGTAAAAATACAAAATCATAATTTGTTTATGCTTTACATGGCTACCATGTTTTTTTATACATGTTTATGTCATGTTATATATATATATATATATATATATATATATATATATATATATATATATATATATATATAATATTTAATCTTTACACACATATGTTCATGAGGTATATTGATCTTGATGTAGGACACACATAAGTTGATACACAATGATATGATCTATCTTGGTTCCTTACACTGCTTTGCTTCTAGGGGCATCCTCCCCGTACTACACAGGTGATTTTATTTGATTTTTTTTTAATTTACATCTTCCTCATCATACTTGATTTTATATATAGTGATTATTACTATAATTTTAGATAATAGGAATAACACATGTATCTTGTGTAGTGCTAACTTATCTAGTTATCTATGTATTTATTTTCTATACTTGTTTCATATATTGTTATCACTATCATTTTATGCATATTATTTCCTTTGTTTCTTACTATGTGGATTCAATCAATTGTCTTGTTTATAATGTTATGAATTATTTATACATCCTAAGGGCCTTGATTATATTGTGACACCATGGGTGTCCCATATTTGTGGCTCCATGCCTATCTTCCATATATGCACTTATTTCTCTAACTTTGGCACATTGTTACTTTTATTGTGATTGTCTTATGACACTGTGGGTATACCATTTTCATGTCTTCATGACTACATATGACTATGTTTATATATATTACTGTGTACTTGGTTATATAATTTCATTTCTATGACTATATTATTTTTATTCTTTCTGATGGCACACTTGGTTTAAACTCTGATGATTACAATATTATGGATTTGTATATATATTTTATTCACTTTGTTGTTTATACATTTGTACTACTCTATATTATGACATAATTAACACTTGTCTCTCATGTTTCTATTTCTTTACATGTGTATTCTTTCTTGTTTCATGTTGCATGTTATTATTTTCTCCACACCATGGTATCTACCATGTGCAACCCATTTTACAGGTACACATTCTCAATGATGGCCACAATTCTATCCTTTTATGTTATTAGAAATATATTATCGAACTCATTACACATGTATACACATATATTCTTTTGAGTCGTGCACTCAAATTATTTATCACACATGCCTCAAAAGAAGGGGCATTCATTATGATATTTATACATCTATAAACATAATAAATATTATAGGAGAAAATTTTAACAAGGTTGAGATCCTTAGAACAGTTCACATACACTTAAATGTGGAAAAATTCAACAAAGTTGAAAATTATACAATAGAGTCGGGATCGTGGTACAATCTTGAGCATGATGGACATTTCTAGATAGGGAAATTTCTCTAGATTTTTTAATTATTTAAAATTCTATGTATAGTATTTTCACACATTTTCATATACATATGACATATTACGAGCATGATATAGGGGCATGTGTATTTCCTTCTTTACTCTTGCTATTCATATTCGATTCTATAATAGTAGGTCAGGGGCATGGGCCCCTTCTCCTTATGATTTTTCATAATCTCCATGGCTAGTTTTAATGAAATAACACCTTATAGTGGCATGTAAATGTTCATTACTTCTATGGTTTGAATTTATTCAAGTTGGTAAAAACTCGAACCTAGATCGATCCAGTAGCCGTGTGGTCTTTTGGTTTAGTGGAAAGAGTCAAAGTAGATAAATTCTTCATAGATTGATATTTTCTATTATCTAATGATATTTACAAAAGGAGAAGGTGTCAAAGAAGATAAATTATTTGTATTCTACACATTCCTCTCTACATATCTCAAAAAAAGTGTCACTTTGGCTTTTATTGTCACTCTCTATGATGTTGGGATATACTTAACACTCTAGCTTTTATTATGGCACAAAATTAATGATTGATCCCCTAATCCTCTAGCATCCCAAAACTATATTCCAAGTCTCTAAGGCATGGAAATAGTGGGAACTCTTACCTAAAAACAAATTGGTGTATTCCTTTCAAGTTTTCTTATCTTTAATTTTTAATTTGAAAAGTTCAAAGTTATAAAAATTATCTATATTATGAGTTAAATTTTAGTTTTTATTATACATAATGACTAAACTCTATGTTAGATGTTTCATAATGGATCATGCCAAAACCAACACATGAGATAACCATTATATAGAGAAGATAAATTGTGTGTGTGCACTCAGTATGTTTTTACTTTAAGTAGGAAATGTTCAATTACACACTTAAAGTGGGGAAATGTAGACACTAAATTTTGGTAACTTTCCCTTGTGAAATGTTAAGTTTAGTAATGCTCCATTACTAAGATAAATGCTCACATTTAGAATCCAATCAGTTTAAATTTCTAATACTCCCATGAATTTCTTATTTTTATACTCTTATTTTTCATAAATTATAGGAATATTATCTGATAAAAGTAGTAAACAACATTGTGCTTCATGTCCAAACTTCTTATTTTAGTTTTCTCCTTCTTTGTCCAAAAATGTGTAACTAGGTCGGATGGGGGTCCATTCTTGGTCAATTTGTACGGTCCTAATTCCTCAAGTTCATTAGATCTATTTTTAATTTGAATTTATTGTTTGGTTCATTTTATCTTATTATGGTTGGCCTTATTAGAATATTTCACTCGCTTGAAAGGATATATAAGTAATTCATTTTCTCTTTATAATCCACATGGAACTCTTACAAGATCCTATTGAAAAAATCATTCCAAAATTACTTAAAGGGTTCTTAAATATTCCCAACTTAGTTACACATCAACTATAGATATCCCTACTACATTCTTAAAGCATTCAAATAGGTAAAAGAGTCTAGCTTCCTCCATTTTAATCATGTAAAGATCATAGATCCATATGTTAGCAAGAACAAGGTTACTCGAGAATTGTTCAAGGGATAAAAAAGGGCTAGGTCATGTACATGAGGCACACCACATAACACTACTACCGATTGGTTAGATTCCACACTATAGTTATCTCATTATCTTGTTGTTGAGAGACATGAGGGCACTCCTGTGGGGTTAGTTATTTATTTGAATTTGTATAATCACCTATGATAACTACATGAGGATTGATATCAAAACAAGGACATGTAGTTATAGTAATTATATTGGTTCAGAAACTCATATTATGAATACCAAGGGTAGTCAAGCCTTAAAAACATATACACATGTTTTCTCCTTTTGATTTGATAATTTTTTGATGAAGAGTTCTACAGGTTTCTACTTTGTTGTTGGTGATTATAGGTCATCCTAAAGTTGTGCAAGCAAGAGAGAAATATAGTGATGGCCATTTATAGAAAATAAAAACACATAAGAAGTTTCAAATATAGAATTTAAAAGGCTCAAAGATCATATCGTTCCATGTCAGAACATACAAAGAAAGTCTAGATTATACATTAGCCGTATGTTCCTACCCCTATTCAATTTTCAATTCTATAACTTACACTGAAAAAAACAAAGTTTTTGATCCTCCTAATCCATCATCCTATACACCCACATCCTATTTTTACTACAGGTTTAAAACCGAGTTTGTCCCTCCTCTTCTATATTTGAGAAATTACCTATCATTTTGAGTTGTTATATGTATGAATGTATTATTATAAATGTGAATGATTAATGTTGGAAGTTAATTATACTAAAACATCCCACTTGTTGCAAAACCATTACATAATTATTATTTTTGTGCATTCCCATAACACAAAATTTTAACTAGGGTGTAAAAAAAAGAATGCATTATCTATTTCCTTAAAGATTCCCCAGAACTAGATAAATCCAATAACCAATGCCACCACATTAACTTAGACAATATCCCATAACTTTACGAAAAATAAAGGAAAAAACCATCTAAACTAGGAGATTTGTGTATTCATTGTTGGGCTTGTGAAATATTGCCTGAGTATCAAAGGTGCATGTGATAGTGGCAAAAAAGAAGGGGGCATGTCAATAGGCATGAGAGGGTGCCTTAAAATATCCTTGAGGTTTCACACCCATAAAGATAAAGTTTAGGACTTAGCCGAGTTTCTTGGATTAGGCTAAAAATAAGATGGAGTGTGAAGCATGTTAAAGATTAAAGCATGAAGACTTCATGACCAAGGAAATGTTATTTTGGGAATAAGTGGAAGATCAAGAGACATGCAAAATTTTTGATAATAATATAATTAATATATAGTTTAATTATAGATTAATTTATGATTAACGTCTTTGTAAAAACATGTAGTTGTTGGTGCATCGCTATTTTGAGCATGAAACCTATTTTGAGAGTGCATGAGCATCAAAGGTAAATTCCCCACCCTTATATATATTGATCTGCATAGTTTAGGGAGTTCTAAGTTCTAAGTTCGAGTTTTATCACTTTTTGTATTAGAGTTATGCTGCTGGTATGAGCCTACGCACATGAAATTTATTACAGTATTGATATGTATTCATATTTTGATTTGTGATGAGATAAATGGATCATTTTGGATGGATATTATTTGTAGACCTATCTATTCATGGTGCTTGCATGGTAAATATGATATTAATTATTATGTGATCATTATGCTTTCTTATTATGTATGTTTCCAAATTTAGCTCATGGATCTGATTATTGTGATGGAATGTACACTTTGATTATGGTTATTACAAACATGCATGCTAACATCTTGACAAGACTATAAAAAAGAGGGACTTGGTAGATTTTCACACCTTGGGTGAGTGTTTAGATTTATTTGGAGGAAGTGTTAATGCACCTATGCATCTCGAGTATAAAAGAAGACTACATTTTGGTTTCGTACGGGACCTATTTTCAAGTTTTACTGCCATGATATTGGCATATCGATTAACTCTTGTGACCATTGAATATTGGGTAATCGACAAATAAGATAAATTTGCATGAAGATATGGTTCTAGACCTGATTTCAATGTGCATAAGTGTGTGGAAGATAATCTATATCATGAACTCTATGAGACGTTTTTCTATTATTTTTCAATAGAGTTATATGAGTGGTATTCGCTTACGCATCAAATAATATCTAGAGTTACAGAGAAAGGGTTTGGACGTAGGAAGATTACCATTTTTTTATGTAGAAGAACCTTGGATGCATTTCATATATCATTGGTGGGATAGTGTTGTGTGTAGTTATATTTTGGAGTATGTTGTGTCTACGTATTCTTGTCCGAACTTGCTAAGTTTGAATTTTTGCATGAGCCTAGAGGATCTTATATTTGCATTTTTCCTTTGGTAATTAATATCTTGATGGTGGTTTCAAGTTTAGAGCACCTACCTATGGCTAGCTAAACATACCACCACGCGTAGGGGCAGGAGCAGATGTGGTGAAAAATGGCAGACCGAGCGCGAAAAAAAGGAAGAGAGAGGAAATGTGGCTTAATTATAATGAATCATGAGAGAGGGAATTGGCGAAGCAACATGATATTAAGGAGTGTATGGAGTTGTAGAGGATAATGTCTTGTGAAGGATTTGAGGATCACGTGGAAGACATGGAGCTAGAACGCGTTAGATCTCCCCCACTTAGGTAAGAGCAGTAGAGAATCCCCTTTGAATTCTAATGAGAGCGTGTCAAAGGAGGAAAGAGTAAGAACCAATTGGGTGCATCCGATTCCACTTTGTGACCTATCCCTTATACCCGTGTTCTAATTTTAGAAGTAATCATTGATAAGAAAGTGAGTGTAGGTAATCTAGTAGTTATAGGTAGATATATTTTCCCTTTGAATACGGATGTGCAAAAAACAACACATACACCTATGGTAGCACAAAAATCATATTTATTATTTGGAGGCCCAATTAGAGGAATATTTTCTATCCCATCATCAAGACAGTGTGGGCATGTAGAACATTGGGAACACATATGGAAGTACTACAACTTCACAGACTATGGGAGTTTAGTTTAGTACTACAGTTGGGATGCAAGGAAGTACATCCAATGGTCTAACACCTGCTACTAGAGGATTAGGCATATTAGGAGGGTCGGAATCAAGTGGAACATTTGGTTCTGGTGGTGGAGGAAATACTAGTGGTGGTTTTGGTTCTAGATCTGGAGGATAGTACCCACATCCCCAACAACTATCATATAAACCTCAAGAAGTTTATTATGAGATATCCCTCCCTTTGCTAGAATATAGACGTATTGAAGATGTTGTAGAGCATGTGCAAAAGTTTGAGTTGTTATGGCATGCTAAGGGAATCACCACTTCAGATAGTAAGGTGAGTCAATTTTATTGGACCTTTGTCATTCTCATTGGTGTTGTCATTTATGTCAAGTGGAATTTATTGATGGAAAAAAATGCAGGTGTAGGCTTCTCAAGATCAAACATGCATGAAATAAGTTTGTAAAAGCTTCAATAAATAGTTCAAGAAGAACTTTACATGAGAAATGTGAAGGTTGATTGGTAGTATTAGCTCTCAGATGATTCAAGATGATGTTATGGGGACTTAATAAGTTTTTGAGAAAGTAGTGGACATGAGAAGGAAGCCACCGAAGCCTAAAGGAAACCAATTAAGTCTCAGTATAAGCCATGGAGGTTTAGTGAGAGTGGTGGGAAAAAGGAAAAAGCCACTAGTGAAAAATAAGAATCCACATATTTGAAGGAAAATCCATGGAAGAAAGGAAACTAGAGGAAGCTGTGGATAAAAAGGAAAAGCCACAAAGAACTAGAAATAGTCGTAGAGAACTAGAAACTTTTTGGATGACTACAAAGAGTCATAGGTGGAGAAGGAAAGTCACGGAAAAGGAAAAAAATTGTGGAAGACCTGAAAAGGCCATGGGTAATGAAGAAAATATGTGGAACACAACATATAGCCGTGATATAAAGGATAAAGTCAAAGAAGGTAATAAAATATGTGAAATGGACCAATGTGGATTGGATAAGGTTCAAGAACAATAAAATTATTTTACATATGGTCAAGTGGTAATTTGTTCTCTAAAATCGATAATGATCTGAATATCAAATGGAGAGTTAGTACATTGCGTCTACTCCATAAAAATTGAGACACGATTTGAGAAATCTCCAGATCCAGATCGTTGGTAATTAATGTTGTTTGAATTTTTTGAAATGTAGTTACATTCTCTATGAAAAATCCTGATTTCTAGGCACTATAAAATATCAAAGAGGAAATGTGGATTGTTTCTTTATCCTTGAACAATGTGAAATCTATTTTTAGAAATTGTCTCGAAATGGATCTTGAATGAATAGGTTGAATATTTAATGCACTGAGAAAACAACAAAGTCAAGTGAATATAGAGAGAGTAAATGGAGTTTGTTGCATTTATTGAATAGACCATATTTACAGTGATAAAGTGAAAGAGTGTATGAAACACAAAATGAGTGATGGAGAATGTTGATTTTATATAAAAGAATAACTCCATGAAAATATTTTTACAACTTAAATGAGAAAAAAAGGATGCATTCGAATTGAGGAAAAGATAGAGGAAGAGAGAGAGAAAAAGAGATCCAAAAAATGAAGTGTTGACGATCATATCAAATGAGAAAAGCATCAATCTGGTTGATTCATTGAGCAAGAGAGTTTGAGTCGAAGTGCAAAGAGTGTGATAAAGCACATAAATTAGAAATCTAGATTGAGTTTGAAAGAAAGAAACTAAGAGACAAAGAATGTTGAATGAGAGTTCTGAATGAGAAAGCACAAAAAGATAAAGAAAAGTGATCATAATCCATTGTGTAAGAAATATCGATTCTAAGTGATTGATTCATTTTTAATATTATATTTCTAAGTGTGTGCTTAGATTATAGGGGTGGGTGTTCCTTGCAAGTTGAGGTTTGCTAAAATATATTGAGTGGGTGCTCAACCAAAACCAAGATATTGTATGCTTTGGAATTGGCATTCCTAATAAATCCTTAGTTTCAAAGTGGTTTTTTCTCCTAAAAGGGTTTCCCACTATAAATTATGTGTTCAGTGTTATTTTTTCTGGCATATGTTTTCTTAAATGCTCATGGTATATTGTTTCAATTTACTAAGGAATTATGGATTGATATTGTCTTAAAAATTTTAATCTACACTAATTTACCACCCCTCTTAGTGTTTGTGATCTCTAACAATTTTACTACTACTCTTCAAGGGCACACACATAGCTGGTACAAAAAGTATGACCCACATCAGACTGTGTTGGATTATGACGCTTTATGCTTTATGTTTCTAGATGAGATCCATATTCCAGAGTTTGAACATAAAATTATTAGTGCACTTAAGGACATAAAACAGGCTTATCGAAAGCATTAGGGAATATGATGTATGCGTTAAAACTTTGTTGTAAAATTTATCTTATGACATACATCTGATTCAGCATGCACAATGGTTTATTGACTTCATTTAGAAGGGATATATCTCATAAGATCTTTGTGGATCTACGTGACACTTTGGAAGAAGATCTGCATACTAAGGTAGTTTGGAGTGTGGGAAATGGGGTATGTCTATTTTTAGAAGTGTAGATTACAGCTATGGAAAAGTAATTGGATAATATATATTCTAATTCATCACATGAGACACGTAGTGGAATATGGTATACAAATTATGAGGTTGAAGGACATACCAAGGATAATTTTCCTTACAAGTTGGTGTGTGTGATGTTGTTTAATTATGAGATTTGTCATTTAGACCATGATGTAAATAGATGTCCCCTCTTATAGCGTGTGATCTAGAATAATTTTTCTATATACTTAATATTTACAAGACTCATACTCATGAAAATTTTGAATGCAAAGTGATTGATCATATCCTTGAATCCATTGAAATTGGTGTGTGCCAAACTAGTGTAGTAGGTGGATCTAAGGAATAAGGAGAGCAACATAATGAAGGGTGCAATAATGGGGATAATAAGAGTAGAGGCTTTCATGGAGGATATAGAGGCTGAGGTTGTAGTAGTGGAAGAGGAGGATTTCCTAGATGGACTTTATATACTTGTAGATCTCTTGATCATTATCATCATAAGTGCCCTCAGAATGTGGTTTTCTCATGGTGTGGGAAACAAATTTTTTAATGAAGAATGTTCAGACTTTTATGAGCATATGAGAAAGTAGCATAAGTAAGAAAAGGGTGTGGCTATGATGAAGATAAAACACGTAGATGAAGATCAATGATGCCACAAAGGGTTGGTCTTAATTCTAAATTACAACCGGTGTTAGTTACTTACACATGATGAGGTTGTGCATACCCATGAACCTCTAAATTTTATGCCAACTATAACAAATCAAGAAGTGATTAATGTCAAGTACCCTGATGTTGCACATTAGAAAGAGGTTTACCCTAAGACTATGGATATTATCGTGGGATATATAGGGATAAATTCAGATCCTTAAGGATAAGGAACGTGTGATGGAATGATAAAATAATATTGAAATCCCACATAAGGAGGTAGATGACTTAAAAGAGGTTTTTTTAATGTTGTGCCGGAGAACATAATCCATTTGTTAGGAGCCGATTGAGAGAAAAAGTACCACGCATAGGTAATGAATGTGAGAGGAAGATACTTCATGCAAATATGCTTCCCCATAATCATGAGTATGATAAGGAGATTACAATGAATATGGTTGTAGATGGATGGCTTTTGAGCAATATTCTGATAGATACAGTGAAAAAGTTAATGTACTCATGTTGTATGTTTGGAATCATATGGGAATACCACCATTACAACCTTCTTTGAATGTGTTATATATGACAAACAAAATTAGGGTTAATCCTATTAGAGTAATTAAGGATGTGACTATTACAATTCAAGGAGCTAAGTTTACTAGGGACTTTGAAGTGTTGGAGCTAGTTGAAGTAGATAGTTTCCCATCATTACTTAGGCACCATTGGTGTTATACGAATAATGCAAATTTGTACTTCAAATGTTGAGTTTTTGAGCTTAATTGCTTCACATTAGCATGATTTATTAACTTGCTGGAATACACAGGAACCTACATTGGTCGGTGACTAGAATTGATCAATTAGGGACTTGTATCAATCAAGCAAGGAGGAACCGACATCGGTTACCTGTGTATGATTGATTTTATTTAACTCATGGGAATTAGATATAACCTTTGATATAAAGTTGATCTAATGGTTGTAATAGCATAGCTAAGTTTCCTTAAGTTTGTATATGGTTATATAAGCTAGAAAATAGTGTTAGATGATAAAATGAATGAATTATAAGAAGGAATTCTCAGAGAGAGAAAAAGAGAAGCTTGTGAGGAAAAAATTACTATACATCGGAGAGGTGTGGAAGATTGCAGATCTTTAATTGTATATCCTCTGTGAAGCTTTGAATAATAATATTGGTTGTTTCTTAGTGGACGTAGCCCATACTGGGTAAACCACATTATATCTTGTGTACTGTTTCTTCTATTTTATTTCCATATTTATTGCTTGTATGCTTAGATATGAATAATATATTTGTACAACTGGTGTGATCTTAAAGGTAAAGGGTAAGTTATCAAATTTGAAATATGTAGATCTTGATTTCTATGAGCATTTTATCTTTGGAAATCAAAAGAGATTGATATTTCTCAAAGTTGGGGGAACAAAGGAGAAAAAATGGAGCTTGTGCACTCAGATGTGTGAAGAATAGCCCAGTAGCTTCTCATGGAGGATCCGAATACTATGTGACTTTCATTGATGATGTAATGAGAAAGGTATGGGTTTATTGTATTAAATGTAAATATGATGTTTTTGAAAGTTTTAAAAGATGGAAAGACCTTGTGGAAAATTAATCAAATTCAAAGTTGAAATTCCTTAGATCCGACAATGGTGGTGAGTATTGCAGTGGAGGCTTTCAATGATTATTATTTAGTAAACAATGAATACACATAGAAATAATGATTCCTAGAACACCACAAGAGAATGGTTTTGCAGAAAGAATGAACAAGACAACCATGGAACTTGTAAGAAACATGAGGATACATATTGGATTGCCCTTGCATTTCTAGGCGAAGCAATATACATGTCGAGTTTTTGATTAACCACGGGCCTTGAAGTGCACTTTGGATGGTTGAATACCATAAGAATATTGGACTAGAAAAATATAGATCTTTCTTTTCTTAGAGTATTTGGTTCAGAAGATTTTTTGCATGTTGATAAATAAAATATAAAGAAGTTGGATGCTAAATCCAAGAGATGTACTTTTATTGGTTATGGCTCTAGTGATTTTAGATTTTGTTTTTGGGATTTAGAAGATTCTAATATTGTTAGGAGTCATGACATTGAATGGAATGAAAAGAGAATGTATAGGGATCAAGTTTTGGTACCCAAAGTCAAACCGACTAGAAATTTTATGGAAAAAAACTCATTCTTGCATTTAAAAAGACATCTATAGGTACCGATGTCAGTTTTCTGAACCGACATCTTGGTTGGATAGAACCAACGCCACTCACCTAAACCGTTTTCGCTACAAAATAGTAGGACTCGATGTCGCTTAGTAGAATTGGTGTCGGTAGGAGGTGACCAATGTCACACTTTCTTACGAGATAGATAAAAACTTGCAAGATGAGAAAGTTTAGCCACTGGCACCCCAAATCTCAGTGAGAAGGTCACAAAGGGTAAATAGACCTCTATAAAAATTTTCACTTTATCTTATTTATTATTGATTAATAGTGGTGAACCAAATATTTTTGAAGAAGCAATGTAAAATGAGACCCACGTGAAGTGGGATCATTACATAAATGAGGAGATGGACTCCTTGAAATAGAACTAGACATGGGATTTGGTTAAGTTTCCAGTAGGTAAAAGGAATTTATAGAATAAATGGGTTTACATGATCAAGGAAGAAGAGGGTGGATAAAAAAGATACAAGACACAAATTTTAGTAAAAGGATTTGAACAGAAATCAGGTATTGATTTTGGTGAGATATTTTCTCATGTATTTAAAATGAATTCCATTTGTATTATTCTATGTTTGGTTGCAACAGAAAATTTGCATTTAGAACAGCTTGATGTTAAGACAACTTTCCTTCATGGTGATTTAGAAGAAGAAATATATATGCAACAACCACTTGGGTATAAAGTCAAGGGTAAGGAGAAACTTGTGTGTAGGTTGAAAAAGAGCTTGTATGGGCTCAAACAAGCTCCAAGGAAATGGTATATGAGGTTTGATAACTTTATGCATGAGCATGGTTATATGAGATGTGAATCTGACCATTTTGTTTATTTTGAGAAGCTATAAAATGGGAAATATATTATTTTGTTACTGTAAGTGGATGATATGCTTATTACGAATATAGTATGTAGGAAATTGGTGAGCTTAAAGAAAAGTTATCTCACACATTTGTAATAAAGGATTTATGAGATGTAAAGAAAATATGTGGTGTGCAAATACATAGAGACATAAATAATAGGAAATGGTATTTGTCTTAAGAAGCTTATATCAATAAGATGTTGAAAATTTTAATATGTATAATTTGAATCCTGTAAGTACACATATGGTTGGACACTTCAAATTATGAAAAGATCGGTGTCCTACATCACATGAGGAGTTTGAGTACATGACACAAGTTCCATATGCTTCAAAGAGTTGGAAGTCTTATGTATTTTATGGTTTGTACTAGACCATGCATTGCACAAGAAGTAGGAGTTGTGAGAATATTTATGTCAAATCTAGTTAAAGAACATTGAAAGTAGTCAATGCATTCTCAAGTATTTGAGAGGGACATCCGGCATGCATTTATGCTATGAAGGGTCGATATTTCGTATGTGGCTATGTTGATTTAGATATGGCTGGTGATTTTTATGGTAGGAGAAACACCACCGGATATGTTTTCATAGTAGGTGGGATGAAATTAGCTAGAGTTTGAGACTGTAAAAGGTTGTGGCCTTGTCTACTATAGAGGAAAAATATGTTGTAGCTACAGAAGCTAACAAAGAGATGATATAGATTAGCGAGGTTTATGGAAGAGTTTGGAAAGGAGAAAGAGGATTGTATATTGTATAGTGATAGTCAAAGTGTGATTCATCTAGCAAAAAACTCAGCGTTTCATTTAAGAATGGAACATGTTCAGTTGAGATATCACATCATACGGCAGGTGTTGGAGGATGGAAAAATGAAATTAGAGAAAATTCATACAAATACGAACCCTGCGGATATGCTAATGAAGCCATTGGAAAAAGAGAATTTGGAGCTACACTCCACTTTTATTGGTCTTCGACTTTGAGACTTGAAGAGGGAGAAACAAATACAAGGAAAGGATCTAAGAATAGAGTTGTATGGTACAATGCAACAATTGATCTCCAAGTGGGATATTGTTGAGTTATGGAGCTTAATTGCTTCACATTAACATGCTTTATTAACTTGTTGGAATACATAGTAATCGTAAATTCGTGTCGGTCACCTAACTGGTGTTGGTCACATGGGGACTGTATCAGTCAAGCAAGGAGGAACCAACATCGGTTAGGGTAACCAACATTGGTTACCTGTGCATGATTTTTTTATGTAACTCATAGGAATTAGATCTAACCTTTGATATAAATTTGATCTAATGGTTATAATATCTTAACTAAGTTTCCTTGAGTTTGTATATGGTTATATAAGATAGAAAACTATGGTTAGATGATATAATGAATGAATTATAAGAAGGAATTCTTGGAGAGAGAAAAAGAGAAGCTCGTGAGGAAGAATGTAATGTACATCTGGAGAGGTGTGGAAGATTACAGATCTTTAATTGTATATCCTATGTGAAGATTTGAATAATAATATTGGATATTTCTTGGTGGACGTATCCCACACTTTGGGTGAACCACATTATATCTTGTGTATTTTTCTTCTAGTTTATTTATGTGTTTATTGCTTATATGCTTAGATATGAATAATATATCTTTACAACTATTGTGATTAACCCCAAAAACAACAAGGGGTAAATTATCTTTGAGAAAAAGGAAGATTGCATCATTATACCTTTGACAGATGCAAAGGTTTATCCTTATGTTGACCCTTTGAGTGAAGAGGACTTGAAAAAGATATATGCGTGCACGATTAGAGACCCTGAGGTAATTGAGCCATCTAATGAAGGAGTGATACAATGGGATGATGCTCATTTATTTATTGATACCACAAGTATTTCTTGTGATAACTAGGTGCATGGAATGTATGAAGTATTTGGGTGAGATATCGAGAACACAATCAATCGCATGATCAAGCTGCACACGGTTAAGCGCTTGAGTTATAACTAGGTACCTAGGTACATTGGTGAAGGAAATCCTGATGTATTTATGAATTCAATGGAAGTCCAATGGAATAATGAAGGAGATAGATGAAATATGATAGTACATACTCTACATAGGAAAATAACGTGTTGGTGGACTACACACATCAATAACTTATTATAATGGTGAGTAGTGAGAATAATATTTTTTGTTAGGTTCCTAAGGAGCAATGTACCTTCTCAGATATGTGAATTTTAGGGAAGTTGCATGTTTCGCACCACATTCGAATTGTGAGAGACTTTGGATAGAGAGGAAGGAGGCCTTGCCACTATCACTTTGGATTCATAAGTTATACACCACCCTAGGTGGCTGTGTGCACACATGGTATGTTCATGTAGAGTTGACAAGAGAAACAGTTAATTGGAAGGAGACGACGTTAGGTATGATTCATACTTTTGATTAATTTTCTACTAAACCTCAAGTCAATGAAGAACTACATATTATGAAGTGTCTTACTTTGGGAGATAGCATGAAGGGTGAGGAACTTCTGTTAGACATGTTTGTAGAATTTGTTTTAGAGGTGCACCTTGACCTAGATGAGACTGAGGAAGAAGAAATGTGTTACACACGGAAAGAAAATAAAAGGGTAAAATGGTATGCATGATAAATGATGAGGATAACAACTTGGATGTTAATAACACTAAAGTTACATGCAAGGTGATGGACACAACTGATGAGAAGGTACGTGCATATCATGAGCCTATGAAGATAAAGAAGGTTAACATTAAAACATATGTAAAGCCTAAAGAGACCATTATTGGTGATTATTGGTTAGAGTAGGAAGTTTCTAAGATTATTTAACTCATGTGTGACTTTCAGGACTTATTTCCATGAGGTTATCATGAGATAAAAAGGAGTACACCATTATTTAGGTGAGATGTGAATCAAACTTAAAGAAGGAGTACACCTAATTAAGAAGAGTACATACATGATGAATCCTAATCGCATGTCAAGGTAAAGGAAGAAATTGATAACATGCTCAAGTTTAGTACAATTGATCCCGTTGGTGCCCATTTTGATCCTTTTCCATTTTTCCATGTTTCCCCTTTGCTCCTTGTGCTTTGAAATTTTTTTCCTCGTGAAATCAATGATGTGAAGTTGTAGCTCCATCCTTGTGCATTGGATTGTTTGCAAACTCATTACCTTGCCCTAATTTTCTAAGGAGAAGTATTTTTTTCCCTGTTTCTAAGAAAAAAAGCTTTGGATTCTCCCATCCTTCGCATTTGGTGAAAACACAACTTTTATATGCATTTGAATGCTTTGATTTGTTCGTCTTTTCTCCATTTTTGCACCATTTTAAGGAATCTCTAAGTTTACGCTGCGTTTTGCCCGTTCAAATGCCTCTCGTCATTTTTCCCAGCGTTTGGAGCTTGAAATTGTTCATTTTATACTTGTATGCCATTGAAAATCCAATTCCATGATAAAAAATGCTTTAAAAACATGTTTCAGTTGGTTCAATTTTGAGAAATTTTTCGTCCTTAGCGAAAAAAATTGAATTCTAGGGCATCCCTGGTATTTTCTATGTTTTGACGGTCAGACGGGCGTCATTTTCCCATCAAATTTCATCTTCAACATTCTAGGGCATCGCTGGCAATTTCTGCATTGTTTGACGGTCATACGAGCATCCTTTGCCCATCAAATTTTAGCTCAAACATCTTCTCATACGTGGTCGTTTGTGGTTGGACATGATTCGACGGGTTTGCTCAAGTAACTTAGCATTTTTTTGTGTTTTGGAAAAATGTATAAATTGTCCCCGAAGTCCACGGGCCCTTAGCCAATCGAGAGGGTGACATGTGTCATGTTTTCATCAAAAGCGAGGATGGAAGGCTAGCAGAGGACTTAGAGAAATTTTTCTTTTTTGGTGAAAAGTACTAAAATGCAAAACAAGGCCACAAGCCCGCTAGAGTAAATTAATGCCTTAGTCCTTTTTATTTTGAAAGGCAAGGTGGAGTGGTGGATGTTCGGGAGATTTTGAGATTTTTAACCTTTTTCCTAAAAAGGGTTAAAGTCTTAAAAGAAGGCGTGACCCCAACAAAGAAGAAAATTAAAGGTTTGCATGGGGCGGTGAGCCGGAGGAAAAAAGGGAAATGTTGCCTTTTTGGCAAAATGAGTTAAAGTGGTAATTTGAAGCGTGGCTCCACAATGAATCAAAGGGAGACACATGTCAAAATCAATGATAGAGGGAGTGCGGGCTGCCGATGAGTTTTGAAAACTTTGAAATTTTGTGAAGGAAGTATGAAGCAAAAAAGGGAGTTATGGCCCCACAATGAATCAGCGATCGCCACGTTTCAGGGACAAAAGTGGGGGTATGGGTCCATGGGGGTAATTGTGAAAAAATCCTTTTTCCAAAAAGGTCTAAATGTGTAGAATCGAGCAATGATTCCGCTGGGACCCACATTGTGCCATGTGTCAGCCAAATCTCAAGGGCGGAGGGGCAGAGAAAAATGTCAATTTTTACATTTTTCCAAAAGTGTTAAAATGTCAAAAAATGATCCCAAGCCCATTTCCAATCACATTGTGACATGTGGAGGGCTTAGATTGAAGGGAGAAAGGCAAATCAATGGTAACTGTGCATTTTTCAGTTTGGCCGCCATTTGAGCTCCAGGAAGCTTGGAGATGTGATTTTTGCATCAATTTTCACCAAATTTTTGGTGAATTCATGTCGTTTTTTCCTTCAAGGATCAATGGAATCAATTTGAAAATTCAATTTATAGATCTGAGGTACTTTTGAAATGAATTTTTTTGGGCTCGAGCAAAAACATGAAATTTCAGATCCAAAAGTTGCAGAGGCAAATTTGGATAGTGTAAATGTGAAATGATGGAAGAGGAAGATGTTGTGAGCACCAAAGGAAGAATACATGCTCCCATGACAAGGAATGATGAAGATTTGTAATAATTTTCTTTTTTGCATGCCGCATCTCCTCCTCACAAAATTTGTTAAGTGTCACTTTCAGAAAGTCATGAGTGAATTTGTAACAAACTAAGATGCCATAGGATATTATTTTCTTGGGAAAGAAGGATCAAATGTAATAGAGAGATATATAATACATGTTTTGAGACATGCAAAAGGTCAGGAAATTGAAAATCATGAGAAAATTTTGAGAGAAGCTCATCTTCTGAGAAACCCTCCAAAAACTTGGTTAATGTCTTCTATGTTAGATCTTCATTCATGTTGAGTTGGTTACAAGTGTATAGCCATCACACAACTTTGAGATTGTTCCTGAAACTCTCCCTTGCTGATGAATCTAACAAGATTTTGAATTAATCTATGTTATTTTGGGCAATATGATGTTTGTTATCATGTTTAAATGTCTGCAAATAGTTTTCCTTGTTCTTGTTGCAATCTTGCATTGAAATATTTAGGAATCACACAGATCTCATCCTTATTGATAGTTTAGTGGCATTTACAATTTCATTTGTCAGAAGAGCTTTCATCTGGCATTGAAAATAAGTAGTTTAAAATCACTTCACCTTCATTTGTTGATAGAGATTTCTTGTAATCCTTTGGGGTACCTTAGGCATGATTTGATCAAAGATTTTGATGTTTAATTGAGTCCTTTAACTCAAGATTTTGTGTTGAGGTATCAAAGATTGTGTGAAGAGTGTAAACATAGGCCTCCATTTTTGTATCTCTTCTAGTTGAAATAACATCCTGACTATTTTGAAGCATTTTATCTTATATTTGTTCAAATGTTGTAGAGGTTGTCAAAGATCTGGCATAGTCAAGTTTGTCTTGTCAATATCCCACCAAAAATCATTCTAAACAACTAATCCTACCCCATACTACCCCTGTTTTGACTTGTATACCCACAAAAGATCAAAATCCATTTGCTAAAGTATGCAGAACAGATCAAGATTTCAAAATGTCTTCAATAACCCTTTCCTTGCATTGAAATTATCTCCATAATCTGGAAGTGACAACTTGTGAAAGTCAGATTTGGAGTGTTGATCATATTTTCCCAAGGCTCCTTTTATACTATTTGCATAAATTGAGGGATATCTTCATCTCCTTCACCATTTGAGGGTTACAAAATAGGTTCTCTTACCTTAGTTAAAAGGCACAACCTAAAACAATTAGGACAAGATCAAGTCCTATTTGAGTGCTATCCATTTCTCCACAAATATGAGTGCCACTTGGATCATATCCCTGCTACAAAATGACATACATCATAATCTATCTATCTTCAAGCTTCATGCCATATCTTTGATGCTTTCGCAGATTGAAAAGGAGAAAAAATTGGGTACCAACAGATCCCATTAAGGAATCTAACTCAAGGTTAGTCCCATGATCATCGGTATTAAAAAGGATGGGAGGATAAGGATCTGTGTGGACTACAGAGAATTAAATGCTTCATGTTTCATTGATCCTTTTCCCACCCCATTCACTGAGGATATTCTTGAGGGAGTTACAGGGTGTGAGATCTATTCTTTTACTAATGGATTTTTAGGTTATCATCAAGTGCACATAGCGAAAGGAAGATCAAGAAAATACAACTTTGACCACTGAATGGGGAATTTTTGCATACATAGTTATGCCCTTTGGACTAAAGAATGCGCCATCGGTGTTCTCATGCATTGTTGTGTAGGATTTTCAAGACTTCATTCATAAATTTTTACAGGTATATCTAGATTACTTGACAGATCTATAGCTTGGTCAATGATTATTGTGAGAATTTAAGGCTGATTTTTGAGAGGTACATGCAGTTGAGAATCTCTCAAATATTAAGAATTGCATCTTTGCAACACCTTTCGACACTTTACTAAGCCATATTATTTGTAAGGAAGTGTTGTTGGTGGACCTAGCCAAGGTCATTGTGATATTGGGATTAGAAGAACCTAATAATAAAAGTGAAGTGCACATATTTATTGGACATACATAATATTACAGGGAAGTTCATTAAGGGTCATGTAAATATTTTCATGCCTCTCGGAAGAATTGCTAAAATCTAAAGGAAAATTCTATTGAGGTGACGTGCAAAGCAACAAACGTTTGAAACACTACAGAAAGGTTGAATGCAACACCTATTTTTCACTTTCCATCATGGGAAAAACAATTTCATGTTCATGTTGATGCTTCTAGAATGGAAATTAGCACAATTTTGGTGCAACCAGGAGAAGGAATTGTAGACCACTCAATTTTTTTGCAAGTAGGAAGTTGACACAAACATTGAAAAATTATACAACTACGAGTGTGAGGAAGGAAGGGTTTTGGTGCACCTAGCCAATGTCATTGTGATCTTGGGATTGGAAGGACCTAATAATAAAATTGAAGTGCACAGATTTCTTAGACATACATGATATTATAGGAAGGGTTATTGGTAGACCTAGCGAAGGTCGTTGTGATATTGGGATTGGAAGAACATAATAATAAAAGTGAATTGCGTGGATTTCTTGGACATACAAGATATTATAGGAAATTCATTAAGGGTTATGTAAATATTTCCATGCCTTTGGAAGAACTACTAAAATCTAAAGGAAAATTCTATAAGGGTGACACGTAGCAACAAACGTTTGAAACATTGAAGCGAAGGTTGACTATCGCACCTATTTTGCACTTTCCATCATGTGACAAACCATTTAATGTTCATGTCAATGCTTCTAGAATGGAAATTGGTGTAGTTTTGGCACAACTAGGAGAAGAAATTATAGACCACTCCATTTTTTTTTTGGAAGTAGGAAATTGACACCAGCAAAGAAAAATTATACAACTATTGAGCATGAGGATTTTTTCATGATATTCACATTGTACAAGTTCAAACAATACTTATTGGAACCACCATTTATCTTCTTTACTGATCATATGAAACTTAATTACTTGCTCAAAAACCTATTTTACAAGGGTGCATTTGTAGGTGGATAATGATATTTCAATAATTTTAGTTTACGTTGATTGTAAAACCAAGGAAAAGTAATTCATGGCCTGAACATTTTTCAAGAATCAATTCTACTAAAGATGTGAAAAGCATTGAGGAAACAATGTTGGAATCACATCTCTTTAGATTAAACTACGTGCCCAAAGAGTTGGAATATATTGCGATTTTTTGTTCACTAGAAAGGTGCCTGAGGGAATGAGGATTTTAGAGAAGAAACAACTTACAATATGCGTGACACCTTACTAGTTGATAGGTGGAAGTTTGTATAAGCTAGGCTATGAAGAATTTTTAAACTGGTGTGTTCTAGAGCATGAGCATGAGGGTATTATGGATGAATCTCATGGTGGAATTATAGGAGGTCATTATGTAGGAGATGCTACCGTGCACAATATTATGATGGCTGGCCCATGGTGGGAGACTTTATACAAGGATATTAAAGAATATGTTAAGGCATGCGGCCATTTTCAAAGTGTCTTTAGAAGTCATGAACCAAAGATGATATGACTTTGAGGCCTATTGCAAGTGCTGAACCTTTTGAGAAATGGGCGATTGGCTTTGTAGGTCATATTTCCCCACACGTGTGTAGAACTACATCATGCTACACTATAACATGTATAGATTATCCGACAAAATGGGAAGAAGAAACAACTACTAAGGATTACACAACAACGAAAATAACAAGGTTTTTATGGGAGAACATTATCAGCAGGTATGGGTGTCCATTGAGTTTAACAAGTGATAGGGGCACTCATTTATTGAATGAGACCATCAGAATTATTTTGGCTAAGTTTATGGTGGCACACCATAAGACAACACCTTATCACCCACAGAAAATTGTACTACTTTGAATCTTTCAACAAGATTCTAGGACAAACATTGAAAAAAATCTATGATGTTGGAAGGAAATATTGGGATGATAAAGTCTCTTATGTACTTTGGGCATATATGAATACCCACAAAAGGTTGAATAAAGGCACACCTTGTAAGTTGGTGTTTGGCCAAGAGGTTTTATTATCTTTAGAGTTCATGTTGTCATCCATGTGTATTGTGCATACAAGAGGACTAGATGATGAGAAAGTTGTTGAGGAGCATATAGACAAAC
The DNA here is from genome assembly GCA_018340775.1 of Taxus wallichiana var. yunnanensis. Lineage (NCBI taxonomy): Eukaryota > Viridiplantae > Streptophyta > Pinopsida > Cupressales > Taxaceae > Taxus > Taxus wallichiana. Next base: position 217,946,904 of record CM031243.1, on the reverse strand, counting down.
CGATGGAGTTAGATGAGCAACGCACTCTTGACCGATAGAGCTAGAAGACGAGAAAGGAAAGATAGAATTCTGGCATGATAAGAATATCAGGAATTTTTTTTTGAAATGGGGTATATGGTTCTTCTATATGATCCAAATTTTGTGCGCTACCTAGGGAAAATCAAAGTTCCTTGGTTGGGACCATTTATAGTAATAAAGATACTCTTTTTAATTACTTTTCAGCTACGACGTTGGATGACACTTTATTACTTGGTTAATTTAATGGGAGTAGGATGAATCCCTACTATAAATAAGTCTTCTCGGTGTTTGTAATAAAGTAATATTTCCATTTAGATGATATTTTCCTTTAATGTATTTTCCTTTAATTTGTTTCCTTTCATTGATATTATGTTTTATCAATTTAGTTCAATATTTTGTTGTAATAAACGTGTTGCGCACAGAGGAATTGATTACTATCTATTAGATTCATACGTAGAGGACCGCACATACTTTTAGTGTGGAGTGGATCAGAAATAATAAGTGATTGGTGCTATGTTGCATATTGGTGTGTGTAGGGACAAGGTTACAAGTGCTCAGATTGAAGGTGTCTAATGAACTTTACTTAGATTAAATACCATGTGTAGATGTATGAACTTGTAGTGTAATATGAGGTAGACAAAGAAGCATGGAAAACTACTTGGTATGAGGCACAATGGATAAGTACTTCGACATAGGGAAGAGTGTGTAAGAAGGTATCTTTATGAGAAGTAGTTAGAACACCGAGAAGGTTAGGAATGGGGTATACAAGAATACAACGTGAAGTGGGGAAGAGAAAACGAGCGGAATTAATGCCACATATGGTGGTAGGTGATGAGCAATTAATGCATATTTTTTTCAAAAAGATAAAAAAGAGGTACATGCGATGTTAATTATAGCTTGCATCCTTTGAGTTTTCAAGATGAGAAGAGCGATTGAAAGTGTGAAGTGTGAAGATTAATTTTTTGAGAAATGAACTAGGTGATTTCGAGACACAAAATTACCAGAGCTCTACATGGAAGGGTGTTTGAGCTATTTGGGTGTGTGGGAAGGAAATTTTGCAAGGTTATGGTTTCAAGGAGACTTATTTACAACTAGGACACACTAGGGCACAAGGTATTTGAAAACAATAGAGGTGATCAAAGAGTGCAAGGGTAAGGTAGTAAAAATTTTATAGTTTTTAGAGCACATTATTACTCAAGCGAATAATGAAACCAAGGAGAGTTACAACCATAGTAAGGGAGACTATAATAGAGGAGGCACCACATGAGTGATTCATGGAGATGCAGATCTAGAGGAGGTGATTGAAGGAAGGTTGTGGACATCCCAATTGACAAAATGATAGATAAGTGACATCAATCACTATACTGATAAAACCTTGAAGGACATCAAGGGTGACACCATTCTGAAAACAAATTAAAGGACTACATACGAGAAGAGGTTTTATGAAAATATTATTTACAAGTTTTCAAAGAGTATTAGAGTGGTGCACTTGTATGATTTTCCCTTCTTTGGAAACCTAGAGTGAATGTACGAATGGCTTATGTCACACATACATGAGGATTACTTCTACTTTGCATGTAGAAGGATGATAATTATACAAAAATTGATTGGAAAGGTTATAGGATTACATGCCTTTGGTTTAGAGATTACAGGAGACCTTTATGATGATGATGAAGTAGAGGTAACTAATTTCATGTTTAAGTATCACAAGGGATGTTGAGCTTTCAATTTTAAAATATAGAATACATAACTACAAGGGTAGAGACATGCACAGTAAGATACAACCTAAGTGCCTTGGAAAGTTAGAAAGAGGCTGAACAAGTGTTAGCTACATATAGCACATAAGATGAGAAATAAAACATACTACAACATTGTGGGCTACATTATAGAAAACATAGTGGAAAAATCATGCATTTAGGATGATAAAGGTGAGAAAATAACTTGGGGTGCTATATTACTCATAGTATTTTGTGAAACCGGAGTACTAAAAGTTACAAAGGAAAAGATGTGGGTGCACCCAATGGAAAACAAGTCACTAGAAAATAAATTTGTGAAGTTCACATCTCATGGCATAATTTATTGCACTTACAAGCAAGCAGCACAAAAAAATGGTACCTTGAAGGATGCGTGACAATTTTGAAGGAGAGTGGCTCATCCCAAGGTATTTTCCCAGCGTTTTGTAGAAGTAGACCAAGTTTTCAGCATACCAACACTTATGTTTGGGAATATTTAATATCAAGACCGATGAGAAAATACCTTGGTATAAGTTTCCCTTTTCCTTTACAACGCGTTATTTTAAGGATTCGGTGAATAGGTTGCATAACACACGTAAGTTATAGTTTGATGTGGATAAGGTAGACACAGATATTCACATTATTACCAAATCTTATGTCTATCCTAACAAGGAGGAATATGTGGAAATAATGTAGTCGGATGATATTGATATCACTTGAAGGTTTTGGCTATGGGGAAGATAAAGCCCGCACACATATATTTTTACTTAAGGCCAAGATTCAAAGATAGAAAATACATTTTTGTAAGGACATGTCACTTCCGGTCCTCTAAAGGGAAAAAAAAATTGTGGCACGAATAGGAAGCTTGAGGATTCACCCTCGAGATAGGAAAACAAGGAATTAGAGGATGTCCTCGAGAGGGAAGAAGAAGATAAATAAGATAGTGGTGCCCTGGACCAGGGTAGGAGGAAAATACGAAGGTGGTGCAAGGATGAAGATGTGGGAATGAGACCTTCACATCCTGTGAGGTAGTCATCGCACGTGATGCTCGTGAAGAAGGATGAAGAAGAGAAAAGAAGAAGGCATAAGTACGTGCCCATGAGGGATAGTGACGAAGAAAGGTCATCATACATAGATGCACACAATAATGTTTTTCTCGCCTAGTACACATGTGTGAGAAAAATAAGAACTCATGGGAAGAGATACTCAAGATGATACGTAAGTACCTAGTATGCATGAAGAGGAAATTTAAGTTGTAGGTGACACAAAAATAGAAAATAATGAGGAGGAGCATACTTTGGTGGGAATGAAGGCGATTCGGGGAAATGGGATGAGGGATACTAGGAGGCACAGAAACACAAAAATAAACAGATGAGTGCTCTAGTAGAAAAAGATAATTAGAGATGGTGTAGACACCTGATTTAGGGTTTATCAATGACCCTAAGAAGATATTCATGTGAGGTTCTAGATAATTCTTGTGATAGAACAAATTTATGGATGGGAGTTGATGGACCCCGAGGGTGCAAATGTGCACACGAGGAAATAATTTTCATGGAGTATGCAGACTCACATAGATGAGGTATAATTTGATGTATGTGAGGAATCATGTGCCAAACATAGAATGAAGAAGACCCCAGTAAGCAAGACATGTGATAATAAATCCCATAGAGTTTTCTCGATGAGCAGAAAGCAATGCACTCGACCAAGATCACAGCAAAGGTCACTTTCCATAATGTTGACAAAGTGGCTACCCTTAGGACGTTTTTGGAGGACAAGAAGGATAAGGAGGAATAAGTCCAATGCTTGATAGAGGTGAGAGATAAAGTGGATTGAAAGGAAAATTTTGTTCTTGAAATGGCCGAGGAAATTGGGGAAGAAATCTTGAAAGAAAAACCACAATACAAAGAGAAGGTAACTAGAAATTTTCCTCAACACTTGCGCACTACTTACAAACCTTAGTAAATTTGATACTATATGAGGGGAGAAATTTTCTCGGTCTAAGTGCTTTGAGGAGATATCGTTTGTAAGGAAAAAGAAGTCGTAGTTGGAAAGGAGAGGAAAAAGAAAGAGATTACAAGACAAGATTGTAGAGTATGATTCCATACTCCAAAATTTTAAGGATGAATTAAAGAAAGTAAATTTGGCACTGAGGATATGTGAGGATCTTGAGAAGATTATAAAAACAAGGACATTACAAGAATAAAATGAAATCCTTGTGGAAAATAATAATGACACCTTGGGACGGGAGGAGAGGCTGACATTATTAGCATAGAAGTGTGATGTGCTTAAGGCAGCTAGGGACCCTCATGATGATAGAATAAAGGAGTTGGAGAATTTAATAGTGTGGCGAATGGACATAATGGATGGCATGGTGTTAGGGTTAGCAAATGTAGTATGGGAATTGAAGCACAAGGGCAAGGATATGACCCTAGAAGAAATGGATGTAGTGCTTGGAGATATTCCCATGAAGGTGAAGAAGGGGCTCAACGACTGGAATGAATTGGAAGCTAACATCAAACATGAGTACCTTGAGCTCCTACTACCTGTTGAAGAATAAGTGCACTAGTTATTCAAATATTCTTTAAGTTATACAATTATTTTATTCTTTAAGTCATTCTTCATTCTTTATTCTTTGGAGATATAAGTTGAGTAACCCCATTGCCGAGGGCAGAAATGATATTAGTGTGGGGTAATGTTGGGCTTGTGAAATAATTCCTAAGTATCAAAGTCACATGCGATAGTGGTGCGCGAAGAAGGGGGTGTGTGAAATAGGCATGAGAGGGTGACAAAATTGTGATCTAAGGTTTCACGCACACAAAGATAAAGTTTATGACTTAGCTATTTTTCTCGGATAAGGCATAAAATAGGATGAAGTGTGGAGCATGTAAAATAAAAAAGCATGAATACTTTGTGACCAAGGAAAATATATTTTGGGATTAATTGTAAGATCAAGATACATGCATATTTTGTGCTAGTAATAAGATTAATATAGAGTTTAATTATATATTAATCTATTATTAACATCCTTGTAAAAGCGTGAAGTTGTTGGCACATGGTTATTTTCAGCATGCAACCTATTTTGAGAGTGCATGGGAGGTGAAGGGAAAGTCCCCACCCCTATGTGTGTGTGTGTGTGTGTGTGTGTGTGTGTGTGTGTGTGTGTGTGTGTGTTGATCTACATAGTTTAGGGAGTTCTAAGTTTCAAGTTCTAAGTTTTGATCACTTTTTGTATTAGAGTTATGTTGCTGATATGAACTTATGCACATGAAATTTATGAAAATATTGTTATGTATTCAATTTCTAATTTGTGATGAGATAATATAATGGATCATTGTGGATGGATATTAGTTTTGGACTTATTTTTCATGGTACTTTCATGTTAAATATGATATTAATTCTTATGTAATCATTATGCTTTCTTATGATGTGTGTTTCCAAATTGATCTCATAGATCTAATTATTATGATTGAATGTACACTGATTATGGTTATTACAAACATGTATGCTAACATATTGACAAGACCGCATGTACAAAACAGGGACCTGGTAGCTTTGTGCACTTTGGGTGAGCGTTCATATTTATCTAGATGAAGTGTTAGTGTGCCTATGCATTTGAGTATAAAAAATACTACAATCACAAGATCACAAAATTTCTACTTACATCAAGTGCCTCTATTTATGTCGTTATATGCATGATTCCTAAGCAAGAAGAATAAACATCAAAAGCACTTATTTTACTCTTTTATTGCTTTTATCTTCCCCATACTCTTATTATTTTCATTTCTAGAATGAATACTTTGGTTTTAGACACTAGATGATATGTGACCCAACTCTGTATTGACCGTTATATCTTCCTAAAGCATCTAGAACACTACGCCCATTAGAAGCGTGAGTACCCCATGCAAGATCTTGTCCCTTTTGGGTTCTTTTTTTCCCCTTCCCTCTTTTTCTTGATTTTGAATTTTCATACCATTTGGTATTATTTCTAGATTCTATTTCATCACTTTGGGTCATATTTTTAGTTGGTAATGATGAAATTCAAACAAGGGAATCGTAGATATACATGACTTACTACTATTAATCGTGGGGAAATTGGGAGCTAATATTCACTATCTACTACTTGGGAAAGGAGTAACATGCAAATAATACATTTGGGCTGCATTATTCACTACATAGGAGGGCTTAATTTTAATTCCATCTTAAACATATATCTTGGGGGAAAATTATTTGTATCCCGCTTTAGATACCTAAATTTGACTATGCAGTTTTAATACTAAAATTGCATTAATTATCCTCTTTCAAAATTTTTTGTTATAATTAGTGTTTTTGCTAATTATCTAACATTACCCTTTGTCTTGGTCTATTACAACACTTTGTTAATTAACTAGCTTCGTCCCTCATCTTGGATGTCAATTAACATTGCTTTGTTAGTTATAATCCTCTTTTAATTAATTAATTAACCATTATTAATTAATTACACCTTTCAATATCATTTTTAATTAATAAACCTTCTTATTAGTTAAACCCCCCTTTCAAACCCTTCAAATTATACTATTTTCCCCTCCAAATGGATTCTATAAGATTAGTTTTTCCTAGTAATTAATCCTAGTTGATTAGTTAAATCACCCCAACTCCCATGAGTTGTTAACCTTTAATTAATCCCTTCTAATCATACTTATCTCTTTCTACTTCTACATTCCCTTCATCCCAAATTCACTAGGTTATAGGCTTCTCCAAAAATGGAAAGCTATATGAGAATCCTATTACACCTTGTCCAAACTTACACAATGTCTTTAGAAGACATTATACTTGAGAAGAGCATTTCATGTTGGAAGGCTTATTAAATCAAGTAAACTCTCCCATTTTCTACTTGGCTAAGAGTAGTAAGAGAAGAACCAAAAATGGAAATCAAGCCATATTGGTGATATCTCTTCCTCTTCCTTGGATAAATCCTTTGATCATGCATAGTTGTGTTCAACTCATAAAGGAAGTATCTACAATATAAAAGAACATCTAATAATAAAAGGAGGTTTGAATTTTATGTTAGATTCAATGTTTTATGCAATCAGTTAAGCTTTCCTTTATGCTTTTGTCTGAATTAACTAAGTTATGAATCTATTTGGTGTTAGGTTAGTTTAAATAGCTTAGTCTTAATTTAAACATGCATACCCCCACTATCTTTGTGTGAATATAACAAGGGAAACCTAGATTTAAGGGACATAGTTCAATCACACACTCACAAGAACTACATAGAGTCTTGAATGTAGTACAACACTCGAAAGAATATCATTGGGGTGATTGTTGAGGTCAATCGACTCAAGCATATGCATTATTTATTCCATCTAGTGTTTTTGGAGATTTTTGTAGGAAGCTAGGGTTTATTTTGGAGGTATATTGTGATAGACAAACCCTACATTGAATTCAGTGAAAAAAGTGAAGTGAAGGATATATTCACAAACCCTAAAAAATATGACATATATCCATTACCCGAGACACTACCATCCAAATCCAGAGACACCACCAAAATATAGACACCTTCTTGCTGGTATTATCTCGCACACTTTCATCTCACATTTTTCAAGATACAACATGATCATTCTAAACTAAGCCTATTCCACAAAGTTCCTAGTCTAGAATCGGCCCATATCTTTATATACAAGCTAATTCATTCTTATTTTATTGTTGTTTACACTTTCTTGTATCTTTCATGATAGATATTTTTATTCTTGATAAAATCACTTGATCTCATTCATTTGATAAATATTTAATATTTTATTAAACCATTTGGTGAACCTTCTTATCGATCGAATCCTCAATTACCATAGTATCCCATTTTTTTCCTTCATCGTAGCCCTAACCACGTATTCAATTTCTAATTTGTGATGAGATAATATAATGGATCATTGTGGATGGATATTAGTTTTGGACTTATTTTTCATGGTACTTTCATGTTAAATATGATATTAATTCTTATGTAATCATTATGCTTTCTTATGATGTGTGTTTCCAAATTGATCTCATAGATCTAATTATTATGATTGAATGTACACTCTGATTATGGTTATTACAAACATGTATGCTAACATATTGACAAGACTGCATAAAAGGGACTCAGTAGCTTTGTGCACTTTGGGTGAGCGTTCATATTTATCTAGATGAAGTGTTAGTGTGCCTATGCATTTGAGTATAAAAAATACTACAATCACAAGATCACAAAATTTCTACTTACATCGGTGCCTCTATTTATGTCGTTATATGCATGATTCCTAAGCAAGAAGAATAAACATCAAAAGCACTTATTTTACTCTTTTATTGCTTTTATCTTCCCCATACTCTTATTATTTTCATTTCTAGAATGAATACTTTGGTTTTAGACACTAGATGATATGTGACCCAACTCTGTATTGACCGTTATATCTTCCTAAAGCATCTGAACACTACGCCCATTAGAAGCGGGAGTACCCCATGCAAAGATCTTGTCCCTTTTGGGTTCTTTTTCCCCTTCCCTCTTTTTCTTGATTTTGAATTTTCATACCATTTGGTATTATTTCTAGATTCTATTTCATCACTTTGGGTCATATTTTTAGTTGGTAATGATGAAATTCAAACAAGGGAATCGTAGATATACATGACTTACTACTATTAATCGTGGGGAAATTGGGAGCTAATATTTACTATCTACTACTTGGGAAAGGAGTAACATTCAAATAATACATTTGGGCTGCATTATTCACTACATAGGAGGGCTTAATTTTAATTCCATCTTAAACATATATCTTGGGGGAAAATTATTTGTATCCCGCTTTAGATACCTAAATTTGACTATGCGCTTTTAATACTAAAATTGCATTAATTATCCTCTTTCAAATTTTTTTGTTATAATTAGTGTTTTTTGCTAATTATCTAACATTACCCTTTGTCTTGGTCTATTACAACACTTTGTTAATTAACTAGCTTTGTCCCCCATCATGGATGCCAATTAACATCGCTTCGTTAGTTATAATCCTCTTCTAATTAATTAATTAACCATTATTAATTAATTAATCCTTTCAATCTCGTATTTAATTAATAAACCCTCTTATTAGTTAAATCCCCCTTTCAAACCCTTCAAATTATACTATTTTCCCTCCAAATGGATTATATAAGCTTAATTTGGCCTATTAATTAATCCTAGTTGATTAATTAAATCACCCCAACTCCCATGAGTTGTTAATCTCTAATTAATCTCTTCTAATCATACTTATCCCTTTCTAATTCTACATTCCCTTTATCCCACATTCACTAGGTTATAAGCTTCTCCAAAATGGAAAGCTATATAAGAATCCTAGTACACCTTGTCCAAACTTACACCATGTCCTTGTAAGACATTACACTTGAGAAGAGCATTTCATGTTGGAAGGCTTATTGAATCAAGTAAATCTCCCATTTTCTACTTGGCTAAGAGTAGTAAGAGAAGAACCAAAATGGAAATCAAGCCATATTGGTGAGATCTCTTCCTCTTCCTTGGATAAATCCTTTGATCATGTGTAGTTGTGTTCAACTCATAAAGGAAGTATATACAATATAAAAGAACATCTAATAATAAAAGGAGGTTTGAATTTTATGTTAGATTCAATGTTTTATGCAATCGCTAAGCTTTCCTTTATGCTTTTGTCTGAATTAACTAAGTTATGAATCTATTTGGTGTTAGGTTATTTTAATTAACTTAGTCTTAATTTAAACATGCATACCCCCACTATCTTTGTGTGAATATAACAAGGGAAACCTAGATTTAAGGGACATAGTTCAATCACACACTCACAAGAACTACATAGAGTCTTGAATGTAGTACAACACTCGGTGAATATCATTGGGGTGATTGTTGAGGTCAATCGACTCAAGCATATGCATTATTTATTCCATCTAGTGTTTTTGGAGATTTTTGTAGGAAGCTAGGGTTTATTTTGGAGGTATATTGTGATAGACAAACCCTACATTGAATTCAGAGTGAAAAAAGTGAAGTGAAGGATATATTCACAAACCCTAAAAATATGACATATATCCATTACCCAGACACTACCATCCAAATCCGTAGACTCGCCACCAAAATATAGACACCTTCTTGCTGGTATTATCGGCACACTTTCATCTCACATTTTTCAAGATACAACATGATCATTCTAAACTAAGCCTATTCCACAAAGTTCCTAGTCTAGAATCGGCCCATATCTTTATATACAAGCTAATTCATTCTTATTTTATTGTTGTTTACACTTTCTTGTATCTTTCATGATAGATATTTTTGTTACTGATAAAATCACTTGATCTCATTCATTTGACAAATATTTAATCTTTTATTAAACCATTTGGTGAACCTTCTTATCGATCGAATCCTCAATTACCATAGTATCCCATTTTTTTTCCTTCATCGTAGCCCTAACCCTAATAACCTTAGGGTTTCTTTATTTGGTTGTGGATTTTAATATATTTCATTTCTCATGTCGACTCATAGGAATCATTATCAATATATATCTATCTTTCCCATATCTTTTAGTTATTATAGCTCCCATGCATGTTTATCTAGCACACAAGCTCTTGAATATATTACTCATTCACAAACAATTGTTGACAATGCTCCTCATTGTATATTCAGTTCACATTCGTAATGTGCTTGTTAAGCATGCTTTAGTTGATAATGGATCTGGTCTTAATATATGCAACATTTCCTTTCTCCATTAAATAGGACTTTCTACTGCTAATTTAATTCCATATAATCTATTTATTCATGGCTTTGATAATACACCTAAGAAAGTATTGATAAAATCCTCTCTACTCATTACTTTGGGATCTTGCACTCTTGATGTTTTATGTCATGTTATGCCTAAAAATATCAATTATAATATTCTTTTAGGTCATCCTTGGTTACATATTATGCATGTAATCCCTTCTACCCATGCCATAACATACAATCCCTTGCTACACCTTTTTCCATGGATAATTCTATAATAGACTCCACACCTCATGTTGCTACTCTTTATGATATCCATCTCATACATGATGATGAAGACACTACTTACATTGCACATCATTATTCTCCTATGATGGACTATAGTGTTATTGATTTACATGATCAACTTTCTATTGGCACCCATGATACTCCTCCCCTTATGTATCACTTTCGTTGCACTTCTACTAATCATATGCTTAGTGATTTTAATGTTACATCCCTTTCTACATCTTCCTCATCACAAGTTAGAACACATTGTGTTGATTTGATTCATGATGTTATTGATTCACTCACTTTTCAAACTTTTATACATGACTCATATGATATCCCTTATCACAAGAGCAATCAATTCCCCTCTTTTCATTATTATGTCTATGATCATAGAGGCTAGTTAATATAACTTTAATACTTTGAATATTCCCAAATTGTACCTATTACTTATCATGTGTCTTGTATGTCTCCCCCATTGCTTGATTTTGACATTTTCAATATTCCTAACACTACATATGTTACATAAATTTTGACTCACACATTGATCCTTATGTTTTCGCTTACTTTTTCCATTATTTTAAAAATCCCAATATCCCACCTGATCTAGTTTATTCTAGTAGCCATATCCTTATCATGTATATCATTTCTTTTACTCCTCATACATTTGGGATCTTAGACTCCATAGGATTTTCCCCTCACTATGTTAACATTGTTCCTTGGTAGCTCTCATGTTTCCCAAATTGCACTTATTACTTACCAATGTTCCACCTATTCTAGTTTCTCCACATGTATGACACAATCCTACTCCACATGTTATGATACATGCACTTTCACATGACACTAGGTCCTTAGATCATGTTCACATGTGTTCATATTTTTAAATTGGTAGATAGTGTGCCCTTTCCTTTTACCCTCATTGGATAGATCATCATGGCATTCACTCTCCTTGGCATATTCTCCCTCGCTACTTGCACACACTTATTATTGGTCCAAACAAAACTATTGAGGGTGAATTTTTGATGGGTGTCGTTATTCCCTTCATTTAATCAACTTCTTGTTGATGTCATATCAAACCAGGGTGTCCAAAGCCATATGCAACAAGAGTACTTTAACTAATCTAGTAGTTGAATGTAACTATTTTTATATTTTCTAGGGGATCTCTTTAATGTCTTAAGGACATCTTGGTAAACCCTTATTCAAATCAAACACTAAAGCTTGCTAAAAGGAAACACATCGTGTAAAAAGGAAACACGCTTGCTGTTGGAAAATAAACACACTTGCTTTTGAAAGTAAACACTCAAATTAAAATGCTTGAAAATAATTGCAAGAAATATAAAGATTTATCTAAACACCTGCAAGAACAAGTATGCAATAGAATTTAACTGAAATAACTAAAGTAATACAAAATTAATAGATCTAAGCTACTTGTTGAAGAAATATAAATACCAAATAAATGATTATACTGGTCCTTGGGGGAGTGGGCCCTTGCTCCTCCTTGAATCAGGATTTTAACAACTCAGAAATCTCTCAAATCAGAATGGATATTTTATTGATGAAAACATTTAGTATTACAAAATGTATTGGATTTGGAAACTTAGTCTATTTCTCTTCTTTGTTCTATATCTCTAATCTTCTATATCTAATCTAATGCAGGTCTACATTTATATACATTTTACAATCCTAGTTGTCTCAATGATTCTGATGAAATTGAATCATGCCCAGAATAGATGCTTTGAGTCGGATGGTGGTTGATCAGATAGTTGTAGGATAACTCTTCCTGGATCTACATTCAGAAATCTTCTCATCCTTTATGACTGTAGATGCAAAATTTCCAGATGTGGTTTAAAATAGATAACTCCCATCAGTTCCGAAACTTTGGAAAAGTTCCAGAACCATAGGAAATTGTTAAGAACCAAAACCTGTGAGAGTTCCAGAGTTGTCACCAGGAGTTCTGGAACTAAGTCTGAAAATTCTGGAACTAAATTCTGGAGTTCTAGAACTAAGTCTGAAAGTTCTGGAACTAAATGATGACTGTGTGATGGAGTTCCAAAACTAGCTTGGAAGTTCCGGAACTAAGCTATGTAGGATCAGACGCTATCAAAAACATATTGAATGCCACCTGCTTCATTTCCTCAACTGATTAGACCTACTTTATTACAAAACTGAATTTAAACACACACTATGTTAGGAATTTCAAAGTTTTTAACATTAGGATCACAATCAATCAAAAGATAGACAATTACATCCTAACTCATATCAGATCAACTAAAAGTCACACAATGTAATCAAACTTAATCAAAAGGAGAGTATGATGAGATCATTTACAATCCTAGTTGTCTCAATGATTCCTATGAAATCAAATCATGCCCATAATAGATGATAAGTGGGATGGCGGTTGATCGATAGGCATAGGATAACTCTTCTTGGATCTACGTTTAGAAATTTTCTGCCTTTTATGACTATAGATGCAAAATTTCTAGATGTGGTTTAAAATAGATAACTCCCATCAGTTCTAAAACTTTGGAAAAGTTCCATAACCATAGGAAATTGTTAAGAACCAAAACCTGTGAGAGTTCCAGAGTTGTCACCAGGAGTTCTGGAACTAAGTCTAAAAATTTTAGAACTAAATTTTGGAGTTCTAGAACTAAGTCTGAAAGTTCCGGAACTAAATGATGACTGTGTGATGGAGTTCTAGAACTAAGCTATGTAGTATTAGACGCTATCATCAAAATATTTTGAACGCCACCTGCTTCATTTACTTGACTAATTGGACCTACTTTATTACAAAACTGAATTTAAACACACACTATGTTAGGAATTTCAAAGTTTTTAACATTAGGATCACAATCAATAAAAATATAGACAATTGCATCCTAACTCATATCAGATCAAATAAAAGTCACACAATGAAATCAAACTTAATCAAAATGAGAGTATGATGAGATCATATATTATACATTAATCAGACATATACTAGCCTCATCATTTCCCCCAAACTTATTTGTTTGTAATTCCCTTTACAAACTCATTCTTCAAAAGTAGGATCATATGTTCTGCATTCCATTTGATTGCTCAGATCAAATGGCTAATACTGAATTTTCCAATGCTTAAGCTTAGATGTACTGTACCCATCTCATTTTCTTATTTTCCTCTCCCACTTTTCAAATTTAGCAGAGTCCTAAGGTTCCTTGTTCTATGAAGGAGACATGGGGGTGAGAAGTAGAGGTGGACTCATTCGCATTCCCATCTATATTTGGTTGTAGGTTTCATTAACTTGGGGAATTATTGTGCATAATGATTTGGCACTCTCTAAACTCCATATCAGATTTGTAGGGGAAATTACTTCCCTTCTTTTCAAAGCAACAGTAAGGAGTTCCCACATTTTTCAGCATCCTTCATAAAATATTCAAAAATTTCCTCCTCATAGGAGGTGAAGCCATAAATAATCTTTTGCTGAATAGCAAGGTAATGTTTCTTGAATCACTTATCAAATGCATGAGTTCTGAAATGTGTGAGGAAGGCGAAATATTACCATAATGAGCTCTCATGTAGAGGCTTGTTAAGTTGGATTTCAATAAAAATTTAGATTCTCTTTCCTTCCATGTAATTTGGTTTTGCAAAAGAGAAAAATGCATTGAGCTGGCTCTCCCCTACATATAATTTAATCATGAATCCTGTGGTTTTTGTAGCATATAATTGCAAAGATAAAATTCACACAGTATATTTTTTTGTTCAGGGCTGGATAGAGAGTAATCTACCATGAATTCAGATTCATCTTGTAATTCATGTGGAAGCCCACATGCAATTCTTGACAACTGCCAGTGAATGAACTGCTCTTCCAAAAAAACACTATATGCAGGAGAAAGTCTCCTGCAGAGAAATCAATTTCTCACTCATAATAAAAACCATATGAATTTTGGCAAGACATTTATATTTATTTCCTTCCTCATAAAATTTTTCTTCCCATTACTTTCTTGCCTTCATCTCTTCCTCCATCTTGGTCTTTAATTTCTCATTTGATGTTTTGGCTTCTCCGACCTCTCTCTACAAATATCATCCCATTGTTGTTTCAGTGGAAAATAGGTCAACTCAGTTTGTGCAGAGGATGTGGACATAACACTCTATTTTCTAGAAGTCTAGAACTCTTCCTCTTTTTCTATCACCGCTTCTTGGTTGTTGATACTTCTTTAGTTTTGGGTACAAGCTGAATTGTTAGCTCATTAATGAGCATTTCCTTTGTTCCAATTTAAGTTTGAGAAATTTCAATTCCTCATCTTTTCTCTCGATAATAAGCTCTGCTCTGGATAAGAATAGAGCTGTTTAACTTGCTATCTTTTGTCTTCCTCTCGAAATTATTTGAGGAGTTTGGCATTCTTCCTCTATTAAAGGAAATTTTCCTTTTCTTATCCTAGATGCCAACTTTTCTTCTTCATGTGGCACTTCTTGAAGGTTCACCAAATCTTGAAAATCTTGATCATCAAATCTCTCTTCTCCTCTGTCCATTTCAACATGACTTGGCTCAGGTGGAGTCATGGCCATGCTGCCCAAAATGTTAGCAACTTCCTCTTCCATCCTTTCTTGCTCACTCCTTACTTCTGGAGTTCCCCTTGACCTCTTATGACTTTTTCTTATCTGGGGAAGTTCAATATGCCCAGTAGTGAATTTCACTATAGAAATTCTTCTTACTGTTATTTCTGGTTCTTGTGTAAGTGAGCTATCACTGTCAGAGATAGATATTGGTTCTTCTGAAGTTGTGGAAGATGGAATTTCCTTCATAGGTACAAAAGGCTCTGCTATTTTTATCTTCCTCACCGACCTTATTTTCCTTGGTATGTTTTCTCTTTCCATTTCCCTCTGTTCTTCTACAGGGGCATCAATTTCCAGATTAGATGAAGGAGAGAATGGGGTTGGAATTGCCCTTCTAATAATATTAGGGTTTTTCTTGAACTTTCCAAGAAACTTGTCCCAAATTTCTTCTCCATTATTTTTTGATAGGAAATGGTGCTAGCATATTAAGTGAATTAGACCATGATTTCTAATTATTCCAACACCCCAGGAATATCTCTAAGCCATGGTCTGAATGGAATAAAAAATAAACCCTAGGAGGTTTATTATGTATTCAGGCTTGGTGGCTCCATACTTCAAATATATGAGCATTTTTAAGACCTTCTTTCCCACAAACCCAAACTGACCATCACAAGTTAAACATTTTACTATCCAGAATGCTACCCTATCAAAGGGTTTGGGAAAACTAGCCCTTTTGACCCCTTTTATGATTTTATTTGTATTATAGATATACTTGGGGTTTAGCTTCTTCTTCTTGTAGCAAGAATTCTACTAGTTCTTTCAAAGTCCCCTTTACAGGTTGTGGGACATGAACAATGGGTATTCTAGACACATTACTTACAATATTTATAGAGAAAGGAATAAAGACATTTCTTACTTTTGTTCTAGACTATTCTAGATTTATGATAAATTTTCTTACCAATTCGTCATTATGCCTTGAAAATTTCTTCAGGAATTCAAGCCATCCTACATGCTCAAAGATGGATGCTACTTCTTCATCTGTGAGTAGCTGGGAATCGTCCTCTAGTTTTGATTTCTTCTTAATCCCCATATCGGCTTGAGTTTTGTCTTCCTTTATTTCATGTGAATTGGTTATAGGCCTTCTCCTTAGCTATAGAACTAATGGCTTGGCTACGGAACCTCTGTGTTTAGCTGCGGAACCTTAGTTCTTAGCTACAAAACATCTGAATTCTCTGTTATTTATTGTGGAATACCAACTCAATTCACTGCTCCTTCCTCAAGATACTTCTGCAATATTTATCTCACTTGATGTTTTCAATAATGATTATTAATGATAACCATGCCACCACTTATTCCATCCAAATCAATATCATGATTACACACTTGTAATCATAATGTATAAATAAATGACTCATCATACCTACTTTTAAAATTAAGTCACATCACACATGTAAAAATTTAATCAACTCTAAATAAGTTAAAAGACATAATTACCATCCTTAATGATGTAAACCTTTTGCCATGATAACTCATCATTCCTACAAGTGGAACAAAACATGATTAGATAAGACAACTGAATTCAAAATAATTCCTTTATTTGAACTAGCCAAAAAGAGGTCAACCACCATTTGTTGGTTTTCAATTGACCTTGAGAGAATTATATATATATATATATATATATATATATATATATATTGGGAAGAAGACGCCATTTACTAGTTTTCATCTTCTTCCCTTTATTCTGGATCTATCATCTGATTATTTGATCATTTTGGAAGAACTGAGTTCTTCCATATGATCAAATTATTTGTCTGTTTCAATCTTCCTCAAAAATTTATTCTTAGTGGGAGGCTTCCTATAGAGTTTTAGCCTATGTTCATTGACCAAGAGTGTTCTGCTACTACCATCAATGGGAAGTAACTGAATAGAACCATTGTAAAAAATTTGATCAATCTAATAAGGTCCCAACCATATGGTTCTCAATTTTTCCTTTAATTGTTGGTACTTAGAGTCAAACAAAGAATGCCTAGTCTCCTACTTTGAATTGAATTTTCTTGATATGTATGCCATGCCATTGCTTCCTTTTCTCTTGACTCATCTCTATCTCGCTAAAGTGCTTCTATCCTTAATTCATCCAACTCATTAAGTTGAAGGCTCCTTTCTTTTTTAGCTACATTTAATTCAATTCCCACCTTCACTGTTGTCCTCAATGTCTGAAGTTCAAATTCTATAGGCAACAAGGGATTTTTCCCATAGACTAATTCATATGGTGAAAAACTTGTTGTAGTTTTCCAAGTTGTATTATACACCCAAACAGCTTCAGGTAGTCTCTTTACCCAATATTTTCTCCCAGCTTCAACCATTTTGGTAAGGATGTTCTCCAATTCTTTGTTTGTTACTTCAGCTTGTTCATTTGACTGTGGATGGTAAGGAGATGACTTCCTATGATTGATTTGATAATACCTTGTGAAAGCTTGGATCATATTAGACATGAATTATGGTCCCTGATATGAAACTATGCTCCTTGGTGCTCCAAACTTGATCATAATTCTATTCCAAAGGAAATCAACAACTACTTCCTTAGTGGCATTTGTCAATGCCTACACTTCTTCCCATTTTGTCACATAGTCAGTACATACAAGAATATATTCCTTCCCTTTTGAAGGAGGATTAAAGGGACCAACAAAATCCAATCCCCATCTCTCAAATGGTTTAACCACAACTTGAGGCTGAAGAGGCATTTCATTGGTGTTGGTTGTCCCATCCTTTAAAACAGATCACACCTCTTGATATATCTTTTCACATCCTTGTACAGAGATGGCCAATAATAACTAGTGCCAAGTATCTTATGAGCTGTTCTTTTTACTAAATAGTGTCCTCCACTTGGTTCATCATGACATGCTCTGAGGATGTCAAATATTTCATCCTCTCTTACACACATGTGCAAGACAAAATTAGGACCACACTTAAATAGAATTCCATTTAACCATTTGAATTGTGCACTGGTTTTAATTAACTTCTTTATTTGTTTCTTAGTGAAAGAAGGAGGGAACTTCCCTATTACAAGATAATTTGCCATATCAGCAAACCATGGTGTACTTGCTAAGATTGCAAATAGTTGTTCATCTGGAAAGTTATCCTTGACTGGATCTTGTTCCCCTGTGGTGGTTAGTCTTGACAGAAAATCAGCTACCACATTAGATTTACCTGGATTGTCCACAATGGTAATATCAAATTCTTACAAAAGTAATAACCATCTAATGACTCTTCCTCCAACCACTAGTTTGTTCATTAAATACTTAATTGTTGAATGATTTGTGTACAAATATCTTGTACCCTGTAATATAATGTCTGAATTTATTGATGGCATAAATTACAACAAGAAATTCCTTTTCAGTGGTGGTGTAATTCTTTTCAGTGGGATTAAGATTCTTGCTAAGATAGTAAATGGCATACATCTTTCCTTCTTCATATTTTTGTCTCAATACTGCACCAATGGAGTAATTTGAGGCATCTATTTGGATATGAAATGGATTTTCCCAATTAGGACCTCTCAATATTGGGGCACTAATTAATTTGTTTTTAATTTCTTCAAAAGCATGCTGGCACTTTTCATCCCAAAGAAATTCATAGTCCTTGGTTAGCAAATTAAACATGAGGGCAACTATTTTACTGAAATATTTTATAAAGCATCTATAGTACCTAGCATGTCTTAGAAATGATTTGATATCTATGGGATTCTGAGGGATAGGTAAATCTAAAATGATCCTAATTTTGTTTTGATCCACTTGAATTCCTTTTTGTGAAATATGGTTTCCTAATATAATTCCCTCATCCACCATCATCAAACATTTTTCATCACTAAGAGATAGGTTGTGTTGTTCACATCTTGTTAACACTCTGTCTAAATTTCTCAAAGCATCTCCGAATGTATCTCCATGTACAGTGAAGTCATCCATATATACTTCAACACAATCATTTATTAGATCAGAAAATATTACAAGCACAACTCTCTAGAAAGTTACAAGAGCATTGCATAAACCAAATGGTAACACTCTATAGGAAAATGTTCCCCATGGACATGTAAATGTAGTTTTTCTTGATCCTCAACAATAACTTTGATCTAATTATACCCACTAAAGCCATCCAAGAAAGAAAAGTACTATTTACCTGAAAGGTTATCTAGGACTTGATCTATGAATGGTAAGGGAAAATAATCTCTCATTGTGGCTTTGTTTAGTTCCCTATAGTCAACACATATTCTCCATTTTCTATTCTTTTTGGGAACAATTATAAGGGGAGAAACCCATTGACTATCTGAGATAGGGTAGATGAAACCTACTTGTAATATTTTTCAATCTCTTGTTTGACTATATCCCTTAAATTTGGGTTAATCCTTTTTTGAGGTTGCCTAACTAGTTTAGTGTTTTCATTATAGATGTGATGAGTGCAGATACTTGGATGAATACCCTTAATATCTTTGTAATCCAAAGAAAAATATTTAGTATGATTTTTTAGAACATCAAACAGCTTTAGCTTCTTCATCCTCTTTCAACCAAATTATTGATGTTTAAATTTTTTCCTGGTTGAATTTCAATATGCTTGGTTCTCGATATGTGATGAACTGATTTGTGGAAAGGGTTTCATTAAATTATTTAATGGACATGCATGTGGTAACAACATCTCCAAAAGTTCCTTGAGATAGAATACTAGAAAAAGAACAGTAATGAGAATTATGATACTTATCTCTTTGCAGGCCAAATTCCTCGTCACTGCTACTTTCAAGAAATTATTCACCACTTCCTGATGTACTTGAAACTGAAGCTACCGATTCATCCTCTCCCCATGAAAAATATCATTCCTCTAGAGTGAAATAATTTTCAATCAAAGAGAACTCAAGTTGTTGTCATGGTTCCGTAACTAATCGTAGTGGTTCCTAACTATAACCGTATGTCCCGTAACTAAGTTCACGAGTTTTGGAACTAAGTTCATGGGTTCCGGAACTAAGTTCATGGGTGCTTCTAGAACTATGTTCACGGGTTCTAGAACTATTTTTGATTACAATGTAGACAACAGGTTCTCATCCAATGGTGGATTAATCATCTCTTCTACTTCTCTTACATGATCGTGCAATGTGATCATAGCCAAAGAAGACACATTATTCTTATTAGTTTCAGGAGAATCAACCCACAATTGTTCATGACTGTCAATAAAAGGTTGTGTGTTAGGATATAATGAAATTTGTTTGGAGTTCTTACCATTTGAGATTGTCATATCACCTAACCTGCAATTTATCAAAGCAACAACTGTAGCTAACCATGGTCTGCCCAAAATAATGGGATAACCCAATGTTTTACCTTTTGGTTGCAATATAAGAAAGTCAACTGGATATTTCCATGATTCTACCATCACCGCCACATCTTCAATAATTCCTTCTCGGTCTTTCTATGGACCGATCTGCCATATGCAATATGGTATTAGTAGGTTGTATACCTATTAATGGTAATGTTTTCAAAGTATCCACTGTCATTACATTGATAGCAGCTCCCAAATCTATCAAAACATTATGTACATCCTTATTTCCTATAGAGATAGAAATAACAAGACTTCATGGATCTCCATATTTGGGAAGTAATAGTTTTCCTGCTAATAAATCAGCAAGTTTCCCATCTAGTTTGATAGTCTTGGGATACTGTATCTTTCTTCCAGGATTTTTCATGCATAATATTTTGATCAATTTGTTCAATTCTAGAATATCTTTAATTGTTTGTAATAGTGGTATTTCAATATTTAGTTTCCTTAATTCCTGAACTAATTCAGAATCCTTGATTTCTATATCTTCTTTAAATCTCTCAGGAAATGGAGTCTCAGTAGTGTTGCTATTTGGCTCCTTTTATTTTCTTTCTATATAATCTTTTGGAACATCAATACTAGGGTTCTCATTTTATTCTATCATTTCAGTGATTATAAGGGGTGGACTGTTAATGATTTTCCTAGATCTAGTTTGAATATCCTTATAATCCATAACATGTAAATCCACTAATTTTTCAAGTTTTGTTCCATAAACAGGAGTTGTCTGTTTGTTTCGAGGTTTGTTACTAGTTGTGTTGGCATTTATTTTTAGACAACATTCTCAGTTTGTGAGTTCTGCGGGAGATTCCATGATGGCCTATTGATTATGAGTTAGATATGTTCTTCTTTGGGAATAATTAGGGTTCCATCTAGGTTATGACTAAGCATAAGGATTTCCTTGACCAGCCCATGGTTGTTGATGTGCATGAGCATATCAGCTTGATTTGACCAATCTTGAGGGTTCCAAGTTGGTTGAGGTACCCAAGGTGGTTGTCCCCAATTTTTTGGTACTTCCTGAGCAACCCATGGCATTTTCCATGGATTATGAGTTGATCTTGGCATAAACTTCCCTTGGTTAGGTTGTCTCTGAACAAAATTCAATTCTTCATTTGCAGATGTGGCACTGGTTTGTTTAAGTTGATTTTTAATGACAGGAAGTAAAGAACAAACATCAATATCATGTTCTTTAGATTCAAAGATAAGACACATTTCTATTTTATCCAAAGGAAAATCTCTTAATGCATGTTTCTTCCTACATCTAGGACAATACATAGCCAATGGTTCAGTTTTGGAATTTTCTTTAGCTTGTAATCCATCCATAGTAGAGGTTAATTGCACTAAAATGTCTATTTTAAAGTTTTCCAACTCATCCATTATTTTTTTCATATCCGAGTCGAATTTTTACTGATTTTCCTTTTCTAGGTCCACCTCTTGTTCTGGAATAACTTCTACAAATCTCTTTAATTCCATTCATTCTTATCTGATCAATATCTCCCCCTCCTATCAAGTTAAGGGCTTCTCTAGATTCGTCATCCAAACCTTTGAGAAAGATGGTTTTACTTAATTCCTCTGTAAGCACAAATCCACATCTTTTGCTAACAAAGAGGAATCTATCTAAATAGTCTTCTATGTTCTCATCCTCTTCCTACTTGATTTTGAAGAATTCTTCCTTCCTAT
Organism: Taxus wallichiana var. yunnanensis; assembly: GCA_018340775.1. Classification (NCBI taxonomy): domain Eukaryota; kingdom Viridiplantae; phylum Streptophyta; class Pinopsida; order Cupressales; family Taxaceae; genus Taxus; species Taxus wallichiana. The sequence goes on along the minus strand of CM031243.1, from coordinate 217,924,620 downwards.
TTCTTCCTCTGCAATAATCCTAGTATTTATCTAGGAAGGCAGTCTCCATTTGTGCCCAAGTGCTAATAGAGTTGGATGTTAATCCCATGAACCACCTCATTTCTGCATCCTTCAAGGTGGATGGAAACAACTTGAGTTTTTGATTATCTATTTTATAATCATAGGTTTGACATAGCACCTTGAATTCAAACAAAAATTGGTTAGGATCTTCAAATGACATCCCTCTAAAAGTGGGTGAATGTGTAGGTGAGATATTTTTCATTAATGAGTCATCATCTCCCAATCAGATTTGATAGGTAAAGGTCCTATCGTGTACTCCTCACTTCTCATGCCATTTCAAAATATTTTCTGAAGTTTCCTCCTAAACAATGTGGTAAGCACAAATCCACATGTTTTGGGGAAGGTGAAAAATTAGGAGTAGGAGGTTGACTACTCAATTGAGAATCAAAACTTACCCTCAATGGATCTTGGGTAATAATCCTTTTCCTAAAAGTTCCACTCCCTTCAGGTGACTGATCTAAGAATTCCAAAAATGGCAATTTTGTTTCTTGTCTAACAGGGGATGGTGGTGCCTCCAATTCTTGATCAATTTCCTTACTTTGACTAGAAGATGTTATGAATTCTTGTGAAGATTTTTTTAGAAGGAATCTACCCTGTGAGTCTCTTGGTCTACTCATATATTTTGTGATATAGTAGGGAAGATTCTTCAACTACTAGATGTATGTTTTGTTGCTCTTGCTAACACTTAATTAGAAAATTCCAACTGGTGTTCCCGAAATGGCGCCAAAAATGATGGGTGTCATTATTCCCTTCATTTAATCAACTTCTTATTGATATCATATCAAACCAGGGGCATGTCCAAAGTTATATGCAATAAGATTACTTTAACCGATCTAGTAGTTGACTATAACTATTTTTTATATTTTCTGGGGGATCTCTTTAATGTCTTAAGGACTTCTTGGTAAAACCTTATTCAAATCAAACTATGAAAACTTGCTAAAAATAAAACACACTAAAAGCTTGCTGAAAGGAAACACACCGTGCAAAAAGGAAGAACACTTGTTGTTGGAAAATAAACACACTTGCTTTTGAAAGTAAACACTCGATTAAAATTCTTGAAAACAATTACAAGAAATATGAAGATTTATCTAAACACCAGAACAAGTATGCAATAGAATTTAACGGAAAGAACTAAATCAATACAAAATTGACGAGATCTAAGCTACTTGTCAAGAAATATAAATACCAAATAAATGAATATCCTAGTCCTTGGGGAGTGGGCCCTTGTTCCTCCTTGAATTAGGATTTTAACAACTTAGAATTCTCTTAAATCGAATGGCTATTTTATTGATGAAAACATTCAAGATTACAAAACTTACTGGATCTCGGATACTTAGTCTATTTCTCTTCCTTGTTCTATATCTATAATATTTTATATCTAATCTAATGCATGTCTCGCATTTATATACATTTTACAATCCCAAATGCCTCAATGATTCTCGATGAAATCAAATCATGCCCAGAATAGATGCTAAGTGGGATGGTGGTTGATCGATAACCGTAGGATAACTCTTCCTAGATCTATGTTCGAAATCTTCTCATCCTTTATGACTTTGTAGATGTAAATTTTTTTGATGTGGTTTAAAATAGATAACTCCCATCGCCCGAACTAAGTTTCGAACCATAGGAATTTGTTAAGAACCAAAACCTCGTGAGAAATGCGAGTCACACCAGGAGTTCCGAGAACTAAGTCTAAAAATTCCGGAACTAAATTATGGAGTTCGGAACTAAGTCCAAAAGTTCTGGAACTAAATGATGACTATGTGATGGAGTTCCAGAACTAGCTTGGAAGTTCTGGAACTAAGCTATTTAGGATCAGACGCTATAAAAAATATACTAAGCACCACCTACTTCATTTCGTTGACTAATTGGACTTGCTTTATTACAAAACTGAATTTAAACACACACTATGTTAGGAATTTCGGATTTTTTAACATTAGGATCACAATCAATCAAAAGATAGATAGTTACATCCTAACTCATATCATATCAACTAAAATTCACACAATGCAATCAAACTTAATCAAAAGGAGAGTATGATGAGATCATATATTATACATTAATCGAACATATACTAGCATCATCTATTTCCTTTCATGGACCTCACCTTGCATTCATACACTGGGGTAAACCTTATTTCCCTCTTCTAGTTATGCTTCATGGCCACATATTTACAAAAACAAAAAAACTAGCTTAGATCTTGATTTGATGTACTCTTTCTTGCTCATTTTATTTTATGTTGCACACTACTTATCATGTTACTTGCATTCATAGTACACTTTATCATTTTTCCACACACACATGCACATGACACTATTTGAGGTGACTATAGATCACATATAGGATTCTACATGATGTATGATGATTAACACTATACTATACCAGTCCTATCGAGGCTTTTGGGGACATATAACTTTCCTATTTTTCAATAATCAAGTTCTATCATTATAAGATATACTATTTTCATTCTTATTTACTTATGTATACAATGTGGCATACTATCAATATTTATAAATATCTACCGGGTGCTTCATGTGTAGCTTTTTTATCACAGCCTACTTCCGATCATGGTTCTTTGATTTGCTTATATTTTTATTCCTTTCTTGTGGCTTGATTTCCATTGTTTGCGCGATATTCCCTATGTTCATTGCTTGTTTACTTTTATCTCCTTTAAGGATTCGATTATTTTGTGACATATTAAGTGGTGTCCCATGTATTCAACCAGCTACTCGTTGTGTCTTTTACAATGTTATTACGTGTTGTGACTTGTTTTTATTACATCATGTATACTTTTTTATGACTAACACTTTTGACTAGACTTTTTCCCATCATTTGCATACACCATAGTTGTTACCATGTGTATTCCCTATTCCCCTGTAGGAATTCCATGTACACATCGGTCTCAACTTTCCTTTTTGGTCCATCCTCGCCTTTGTCCATCTCACACACCCCAAATGAGTGGGGATAATAATTGGGTGACTATTTCACCATCTCATCAATTCACATACCATATACAAAATTATACATAGAAAAATCAGGGTACACAAAAGCTAAGAAACATATTTAGAATTAGAATTGGGCCTAAAATTAGTCTAGGACATAAGCATCCAATACAGATCTGGATTGGTGGGCACTAATGTCCCACCTAGGTGCTCCCGTGTCATGGGGGTAGAAAAAGTTACAATAAAAACTCAACAGTACTTGGTGATAGTATTTTCCAATTCCTAGTAACATGAGATCATTTACAAGTTACTATCAATGGCACGTTACACACTTTGTGCAATAAAACTAATTACTTCATATGGCTTCATGACTAATTTCTATTGGATTTGTGACAATATATAATGTCATATATTTATGGGGAGGTGTTAATGGTTAGAGATAAAATTTGAATTCTCTCCCAATACTCTTCCCTTGGCAGCATGATTCCCAAATTTGAAGTTTAGCAATAGGATTCTTAAATCCAATTTTTTCTTGTAGGATGCTCAAATATGAAGTTTGGCGACATGACACCTAAATACTTAGTATTATTCCAACCATATCCAAGGTAGAAAACATATAGGAATATTTCTATCTCCTCTCATGGCACACATGTGTATTCTACCATTGATTCACTTGTTTTCCAAAACTCATTTCTATTTTGACATGTACTAAGTTAAATTTAAATTTCAATTATCATGATCATTGACTACACTTATTTTATTTTGCATGTCCAACATTAATCCAAAAAAGGGGAACAAATAAATGGAACAAGGAACTATCCCAATCACAACAATGCTCCAAAAATACAATATCCAAGGAACAAATGTATATATCACTTCTACTATGCACAAAAGGTCTCCCTAGGATACTTATCCTCTTCTAGATTATAGAATGCAAACTTTAATATCTCCATTTAGCATTATATCAAGTAAAACCCTCATTAGGCATACTATTGATTACCTATCTCTTTGTCTCTCCACAAGTTACACTCTTCTTATATACTTTATGCTACTTAAATATTCATTCACTAACATAAATTGGAGGAAAATTTAGTCATGAAATCATGCACTTTTTACTTACATTATCACCTCTAGGTATGCCATTATATGCATGATTCCTAGGCAACAAGACTATATATTAACACTTATTTTACTCTTTGATTGTTTTTATCTTCCCCACACTTTGTTTATTTTCCTTTCTATAATGATTAATTTACTTTTGGACACTAGATGACATGTGACCCAACTCTTTATTAACCCTTATACCTTCCAAGAACTTTGGACACTACCACCCATTAGGGACAAGAGCACCCTATGAATTTTTGTCCCCTTCCCTTCTTTTCTTGATTCTAAATTTCCATATAATTTGGTATCTTTTCTAGAGTCTCTTTCACCACTTTGGGTTGGATTTTCAATTGTTATTGACAAAATTTAAACAAGGGAATCATATATATATACATGACTTACTCACTACTATTACAGGGGGGGAAATTGGGAACTAATCCTTACTATCTAATACTTCAGAAAGAGAAAAATTTAAATATTGCATCCGGGTTGCATAAGAGGGATTATTCTAAATTCCATCTCACACATTTATCTTGGGGGAAAATTATTTATAGCCCGTTCTCTTGGTACAACTAGCACAAGGGAAACCTATCTTCAAGAGACACAATTTAATCACATTATTAGAAACTAAGACACCGAAAGGGGGTTAATCGAGTGTCTTATAAATTTTACCTTCTCAAATTTTCTATGATGAACACACAAAACCTCACACAAGATATTAACAAGAAATTACAAATAGAGACATAAATTTTAATGTGGGAAACAACAACTCGAGGAAAAAACCCACTAAAAACATGAACTAGGGTTATGACACAATTTTCCTATATCAGTTACATTGATTTCAAGGTTGAGATTCAACTCAAACTGGATATGGAAATTCAAAATCTTTACCAAGCTATCATTGAGTATTTGATAGGATTCAAACTATTTGGAAGCTTCAACTCCCAAGTTTGGTTCAGATACAACTTACCTTTAGTGATCTTCAACTCACAAGGTAACTAATACTCCCCCAAATGCTAAGATGCCACTTAGGCTTGTTTAATGGTTTTCTTCACACTTATTTTTTTGTCTTACAAAATGATAATGACCTCTAAATTAGCACACTTTTCTTCTCATCAAATGAACACTCCATCTTAGGCATTCAATTCTCACAATTTAAGGTCCCACATATCATTCTATTATTTACTAAAGTACTCATTCTTTCTACAATGGTTTAGACATGAAGATACTACTTAGTTGTCCTATAAAGTTCATGATTTCAAGATTATATTTAGCCCTAATTTCAAAGCATTTGCCTCACCCTTTGTCTTGAAATAATCGTAAATGATTCTTTGTTTTACATGCACCTTTCACTTCTCACATATATTTTATATCATTAGCTATTTCTACAACCTTCTCAACTCACTATTGCTCCACCTCTCGTAATTTATACAACTCGATCTAATACTTCATCTACAACTTAGTTATATTCCTTCTTATCTTGTTCGTATTACAAAGAACAACTTTTCATGCTCGACCTATTATGTTTCTCTTATTTCATTTTTCTTTGCATACCTTTTCATGCTTAGTTAATCATTGTTTTCTAACCTTTTAAGGATTTATATATGCTCTATCCTTTGTTGGATGTGTTCTATATAATTATTGTTTCAACAACAATGTCTTAATTTTTCAACCGATAACTCTCAACACCTATCAAAATTCTTGTCTCTGTTGATACTTCAATCTCACTCACTTTTCAATTTTTAGATAACACACATTTTTCTGGTCAAATATTGTTTTCTTCATTACATTCACCTATATATGTTTCTAGTCCACGTCAAGATATATGTGGTTTCACATATTCTTCATACACCACAATCTTTTTCTTGTAGTATTATCTTATATAGGAAAAGGTATTAGTTCTTTTCAATTCTCTACTCACTCGCAACTCCACATATCACCTCTTATCAACATTCATACACATTTTCTACACTTGATGTCTCATCTCCATATATATCATTTTTTTCTATCAATTAATAATAACATATTCTCATTTTTTACCAATCACTTAGCATTATTTTCACACCCCTACATCTTCTTGCACAAACAAACATCTCAAAACTAAGACCTTCTAAATTCTTGTAAAGTTTTCTTATGTTGTCTAGATTCTTCATTTGCTCTTGACACAACAAAATGGACTCTTCACCTTCTAATTCTTGTATTATATGGCTCGAGATAAGAATGTTTTCTTTACAAGAATGTAACTAATCAAACCCCTTAAGATTCTTCTCTAACTCATTTCCTTCGAGTAATCTTTACTTGAGAACCTTCAACTCCATTGGAAGATCAAACTTGTAGTTCAAGTAGCATTACAATATTTTGCACAATAAACATGATAACACAAGCACCGATAAAAATTTAAGGTATAATGACACATTTGTAATACTCTTTGTAGATTCATGTTGGGAATTTGAAACCACCTTAAGACCAATTTGAAGGTCTATAGGATTGTACAAGGTATATTGATATCTTAAGATCAATTCTGGGAGCTCACACAACAACTATTGCTTAGAGATAGACCGAATTACCCTTTCAAACAAATTTTATGGTTTTCAATATTTCACTCAACTTCATTTGTGATAGGGAATTAAGATAGAGCTTATTGATGTGTAAAACTGACTTTAATTTGACAAATCTAATGTATATTTTCCCCGACACAACTTTAAACAACCAATGTCATTAATTTCTTCCTCATTTTGAGATGAAACTTTCTATAAAAATTTTAAAGACTTTGAAACCTTTTTACAAAAATCTCTTAAATTTTTTAGAAAATTTGGTTGGCTTGAAATTGAGATTCGATCATTTTTCTTCTCTAAAAACCCTAGATTGACGGTCTCTAACTTGTACATGCCCAAGTGGATCTAAAATGGATTTTCTTGGTCATAGCTTGTTTTTTCAAAATATTTTCCTCCTAGAGAATCGTGCAATTATGGAGAAACACTTTCATACTCAATTTAACCTTGATTCATTTAAACTTGCTCCCGAATGTGACTAAGAATAATAGTGCACCACTTGAAGAGCTCAATAACAATGATTTTGATGTTGAAACAGAAATTGCTTTGTGTCCGAGTTGAATTTTAAAATCTTAGAGGAGTCATTGAGAGTTTTAGTACCATTTTACAACATAAGACACATTCCCGGTGGTTAGTGATCGAAATTTACTTTAGTGTTGTCTCCTCGCACATTGAACCACAACTCATAATGTGATCAACATTGAATTTTAACACTTCATATATACCTTTAATATTTCTCCACCATCTTGAAGACATATATTCTGAAGTGAAGAACACTTTGATACTTTAACCATACTGAAAGCATGCACTACAAATCGGGGACCACAATTCTGTAAACTTAGAATTCAATCATTTTTATAATCTTTCATTTAATAGTTTGGAGACACAAAGTTTTATTCTTTCTATAAAAATCATAGGTGATAAAAATAAACTTTTAATCACTAATTTAACATGTAGAGGGGATTATGTCACTTCTTCATCTTAGATTCAACACACAATCATGCTTCATCCATTTCCCAAGTCTTCATTCTCAAATTTACATAACTTTAATTTAGTATTAAGAAGGGAAATGAGTCGAGTTTTGATCAAATTTATAGGGAAAATTCTTGAGATGCTTTGAGGGTAGTGATTGGGCATCAACTTCATACTTTCACCTCTGAAATTTCATCTTGGTGTCTTCAAAAACAAACTGGATATACAAATATCATAAGAACAGAGTAATTTCGTACTATACAACTATGCCCTGGAAAGAACACATACTAAAATTTTTTACTAGAGAGATATTTTTATACTCTTGAGAGATTTTTAACATGCACAATTAATTTGGATTTATATCACTACACTTTGTGCCTACTGCTTCAAGAATAAGGTATAGAAGGAGAAAGAACACATTAGAAAAACATTCATAACTTTCTTCTTTCTCACCAATTTCCCTCAAACGTTTTGCAAAACCTCGTGGTTTGATTTCTCTTAAAAAAATTCTTGTATGATTATATGAATAATGATCGATATTTTTTCTTGGATGCTATGAAGCTAGGATGCTGAATTTTCATTCCTTAATATACCTGCTTTTAGAAAAACTTGCACAACTTCCACACAAATCTTCAAAATTTGATGAAATTTGGAATGAAGCACTACAAGACACCCCTATACAAACTATATAGGTTGGTTAGCCATAAATTTTCCTATACATCTTATACCTATCTCATTTTCATCAACTTACATTGTTATTCCTTAAGGCCAACTTTGGTGAACTTTTGAAATTTTCCTCCAAGAGCTAAAATACACATGTTGGATGCTCATACATGCCTTAGGAAATGTTCCTAGGCTTATCCCATTCTTACCTAGTCTTTCTATGACCTATAATTATCTCTTACACCTCATTAGGCTCTAGAACTAGGCCTAAATGAGTTATTTTCAATTGATACTTCCACCAAGTGACCTAAAACTTGTTGTAAGAGCTCTTGCCCATGCTAACATCATCATATATAACCTGTATAAACTCTAATCCAATAATACGAAATGAAGTCTTCCTTCAATGATTAACCACCTCACTATTTAAGCATGTAGCATCCTAAAACCACAACCATCCTGAAGACTTCAAGAACTAACTTGAATCATTGAGCACCACTGATAGACACCTACCTCCATTTCATTTCAATCCTCCTTTCGCATTAATTCCATGTGACATCAATGACAACACAAATGACTAGGGTTCAACACACACACCGATAATAACTAAATAGAGTTTCAAATGTAGTACAACACTCGGTGACTATCACAATGGGGTTACCACCAAGGCCAGTCTGACTCAAGAATATGCATTATTATTCCATATAATGTTTTCTTTAGTTCTTTACATGTGGCTAGGGTTTATTTTATATATACATGCGTTATAGAAAAACCTTACAAAGTGAAGTCATACTAACAAAAATTTATGTAAAGGTGATATTGACAAATCCTTAAAAATTAGACCGCTAGTCATTACTGGACACTACCACCCAAATTTGGACAATACTTGTGAAAATCTAAACACCTTATTTCTAAGTACTCGTATGTATACACCTAATTTTCTATTTTTCATCTTTCATACCTATTACTAACAATTTATTTTGTATAGATAAGGGTCACTGATGCATCTATTTCTAGAGTGGGTGCCTTAAGGGGCCTGCTAAGAATGGGGAATGGTTATTCACATAACCATTATGGGTTAGAGATAGTACATGGAGAGAGTGTCACTATTTGGTCTTAGCCTTAGTTTTCCTTGCACTAGGTATCCTTATCTTTATAGGTCTCATGCACATCAAATTCACAATTTATTTCTTACATTCCATCACTTGGCATCTTGTTCATCTATATCCATGATCTATGACACATTACTTTTACTTTTCACGACCCCTTACCTCATTCCTCCATCCTGGACAACAAAATTACCCGTGGGTGATTATGTCGGTGATGGTTTTTCCTTGAGCAACACCATGTCGCGTGGGTGATGACATCCTATATATACCCTCACCTCATTTGACACCCATAGAAAAGGATGTAAAAATAATTCAAAATGCTATTATATCTGCTCTTTTTCGCCATCTTCACATATGTTTTTCTAGCTCTTGTTTCATCTTGCATCTTTCTTGGATTATATTGGAAACTCTTCTTCTTGGTTGGTTTTCTTTCACTATTATGTCACCTATAATGATTTTAGGATAGGAACGGTGTTCCCCTTCTCCACCTAATAGTGACTCTCTCTTTGTATGTTTCTCTCAAGAGAGATAGATGTATCAATGGCCATCCTATAGGTACAAGGTGAGTGCTCAAACCATCTCTTATCATTTTTCATAGATTACTTCACTTCCTTCTTCATTGTGTTATGTTATCTTATTGTTTGATATGATAGCATAGTAATCTTATCCATTATCAACTCTTCATTTATCATTACTTTCATTTCATGTATTTCATGCATGCTTCTTTCATTTATTTTTGATCCATACCTCTCCACACCCAACTATCAATATCATAGTAGGTTTACTTACTCTATCTTGATCGCAGTTGGAAACACTAGGTTGACCTAGTGTATGGGTTGCTTCCCTCTAAATATGTGACCTTAGGGCTCACTATAGTCCCTTCAAGTTTATCCCCTTTTCTATTGGTAAATTTGTATTTCTTTCTCGTTTCCTCGATATCCTTATCAAATGGATGATTTAGGAGTGCATGTTATTGAGACACATTTTTTCCCACATACATTATATGGTGAACTGACATAAATCTTACAAACATTCTAATTGAGAAAATATCATTAAAAGCATCCATTTTTAATTTGGATTCATCTAAGCATCCAAAATCCTGAAAAACCCTAAAAATTTGTTTTCATAGACAATTTCATTTATGGGCGATTATGTTTGTTCCTATTAGATCTATTTGTTGGCACCTTTGGCCCATGTGTAAACCCTATTACATGGTCAATCCTATATGTTACTATTATGTCACTTCTAGGATGCCATCAGCCCATGTTCAAGCTTTTGGAAGGGCCAATTTTGTCTATCCCTTTGAATTTGTCTCCTTACACCAAATGACCCTTGTGTAAATATTTTACAGGCCAATTTTATCTAAAGTTTATATTTCCAAAGCCTTGTTTTCAGCTTCCAAGTTATAAAGATGTCACCTCTGAGGATATTTTTGGCACAAATAAACCCTATGAACTTCTCCATGGGATATTCATTTGTTCCTACATCTCCTCTCCATGCTCCTAAGTGTTCTATCTCTCATCCTAAAAGCACTAATCTTCCTATTCACCCCAATCTCACCCATGAAACTTTGTTATCCCAACCTTGTCCCTTTGATCAATCAGAGTAGGGTCACTCACCGAATGTAATGTGGTTGAGATTGAGAATATATATCCCAGATCCATCATTAAAAATATCAACAACAATGAGTACTTCACCCCTAACAAATATGGAGGTTTTCAAAAGATATCTACCAATGCCATGGAAATGATCATGCCCCGTCCCCAACCAGGATTACCATAACATGATCATAATCCTCCCTACATGGATGATTAAAATGAATATCAAAAATCACCCACTCATGAACATTAAAGTCACAAAAAAACACCCACAAATAAAATCTCGTTCTTCTTCCATGGATATTAACATGGTAACAATTAAGCTCCTATATCATATGGCCTTATCCCAAGCTACCACCATAACTAGCATGCTTCAAATGCAAAATCAGATGTTGTAGATAGCATATCAAAATGTGGTTCCTATCTTTCCTTCTTATACCCCCTCCATTGGTGGATGCACATGGGAATCATATTCCTCCTCCACCAATCCAGAGCAAGATGTTATAAATTGTCCGAAATGAGCCTTTAGCTCCTTCCATTATCATTATGGACTTAAGAGAGACTGACCCTACCAACTCTTATGATGGCTTCATGGATCCATCCCTATACCTTAAGAACTTTGGAAATATCTACAAGGAATGGATTCAAACAAATACCTATACAACCACTAATCTTCTAGAAAATACTTTCATAGGTGAGGCATTATTATGGTATAGACAATTTCCCAACTCTATAGTTGACTTAGAAGGCTTGGTCAAAGATCTCATTTATGAGTTTTACTAGCAAGACCTTCCCAAAAAAATTTACAAAGGTTCATAAACCTTAAGTAAGGGGCTCATGAATCGCCTAACTTTTTATTAAGAAATGGAAAACACTTTCCATACAATCCAACCACAATCTTGATAATCAAATCTTATGTCATATCTTCCTTAAAGCTCTTAGGCCCAATATCCAATATAAAGGTAGGTCTTTCTCTCCCAACCCGTAGGAGGAAACCCTTGATAAATCCAAAATACAAGACCATATCAAGTGTGAGTTTAGATGCAATGTTAAATCATCACCTAAACTTAAAAGCACAACACATGTAATCAGCCCTTAAAATCCTTCTAGAGAGAAAGGAATAGGAGGACATTAGGATTCTCCTTGCACCTCCCCTCATAGTCCTTTATCTTGTGTCAAGATTATCTTGATGCTTCCCACTCCATGTGTAGTTCCTCCTTCAAAATAATCCTTTCCTAACTTTAGGGGTGATCTATTTTTTGGTGACATGCCACTATAGGACATTCTCACATTAATTATAAGTACCTTAGGAAGGCATCCCTGGAATTATTCCTTGGCTTCTCTTTCAATTACTCAGCCATCATACAAGAGTATTATGATAAGTATCAATCCTTATAGAAATCCCATTCCAACCATCAAATCAATCATCATAAAATCCCCATGAATAATATCATGGGCACCATAGAACCTTCATATGATCAAAGTTTCCTAGACTCTCAATATATCAATGCAGCTAAGGTAAAATATATACGTAAACCTTCCCATAAATATATCATTATCAAACCAAAGAAATCCTCTTATAACCCACCATTACTTGATACTTCCCAAGACCCACTAATGGGAGAGCCTTCTCATATAGTAGATCCTCCACATGTGGTATCACAAGAAGTACCAAGTAAAGATCTTATCCCACCTTCTTCTAACAAGATAGCATTAACTAAATCAGTAGTACATCTAGATGCACCTTCCATTTTACCACCACCATGGTATCAATATGGAGGCTATTCCAATCCTAGTTGGAACTTATTAGATGAGATAAATTCCCTTACATGTAAAATACCTTTTATGGAGCTCATACGTACCTTGACTTTGTATTGAATTTTTATCCTCCAATAGTTACAAAGATTTGAGGATCCTTCTTGTGTAGCTCCCAAGATTCCTATCACATCCCCAAATATAGAGATCTACCACATAAAGACTACATGATCATATTTAAAACACTCACGTTTAGGATTCTTAGCAATTAATGTTTATGGAGGATGACATGAATACTAAGTAGGTCCTATTTTGTGTGGATGACCCGCCCCTACTCATTAGTGTTATCATTCACGATGCTTAAGTGTGTAGGGTACTTATGGATGAAATATCAGGAATTAACTTAAAATATTTCTCCCTAATTAATAATCTCAGCTATTCCATCGATGACCTCAAGCCTACTCGTTATAATTGTCACGGCTTTGAAAAAACTAAAAAAAATCCTATATGATGTACCTTATTTCCCATTGTATTTGGAACCAAAATGGTCCACACCAAGCTCATGATTATAGATTGTTCTCTCTCTTACGACCTCTTATTGTTCGACCATAAATTCATCACATGCATATAGTAGGATCCTCTAGGTACCAATGTTTCCAATTTGTCCATAGATAACCAACGCTTTAGACATGATGCTAATCCCATAGGTCCTAACACATATCGTCTTCAAACCAATGAAGGCCACATATTCAAAGAACCAATAAATGCTCAATTTCTCAAGAATTTTCACCCATGAAGGATTGCAAGGGTTTTGGTACACAACTACCATCTCTCATTCCTGTTCTCAAATTCACTACTTCATCAACCTTCTCTTTAACCCCGATAACATTATCAAATTTTTAGCTTTATGTTCTGATTCTTTCCCATTGGATTGCCGTAGTATTATGCACATCCTCATTTAGGCTCATGGCCTTGCTTGGATTTATCTAATTACCTTATATCATCCACCTTATGGTTTTTTGTGCTCTTCAAGATTGATATCCACCCCATTGGGCTGTTCATCCATCTTATATATGTTTGCACCTTCGGGTTCATGACAGTTTCTTTTTATAGCTTATACCTTATGGTTTTGTGTGATCTTCAGCGTTGTTACATTTCACTTGGCTATGAATCCATGACACCATGATCACTATGCACTATACCATCATATGAAATCAAGACCTCATCCCATGGGCCCCTAGCTAGGTGATTTATGTCTTATTTTACTAATGATCCTCTAGTGTTTCCTTTCAATTTTTCTTCTTCAGTTTCTTCCAGATATTACACCCACACATGACAGGAAGAGTGACACTATCAGGTACAAATTGGTGGGTATATTTCATTTTAACTATTCTTTTCATCATTTATTTTAGTACTTACTCTCATTATCTACTTTTAGTATCGGTGTTATGGACTTTTTTTCCATTGACCACCCCATGTTTCACTATTGCAACATGTAGTGATCAACGACTAGAGCATATGTATACACCTAATTTTTTTATCTTTCATACCCATCACGAAAAATTTTCTTTGTGCAAATAAGGGTCACTAATTCATCTATTGCTAGAGTGGGTGTCTTAAAGGGCCTTCCAGGAATTGGGAATGGTTATTCATGTAACCATTATGGGTTAGAGACAATACACATAGAGAGTGTTGCTATTTTGTCTTGATGTTAGTTTTCCTTGCACTAGGTATCTTTTTCTTCCTCTATCTCATACACATCATAATCACAATTTCTTGCTTACATTCCATCACATAACATATTATTTATCCATATCCATTATCTATGACACATTAATTTTAGTTTTCATGATACCTTACCTCATTATACCATCCCTTGTTGACACAATTGTTCATGGGAGATTGTGTTGGTGATGGACATTCCTTAAGTGACGCCATCACCCACATGTGATGGTGTCTTATATATACCCTAACCTCATTTGAAACTATTGGCCATTGTGTGTTTATTTTTTCATTGATTTCAATTACATTGATAGAAAAGGGTGACATGGTGTCATGAGAGTCTCAATGACATGTGAATCAGATTTCAAGCATGAAGGTTGATTGGTAGTGTCAATTTTGGTGAGTTGTCATGTAGTCCTGGGGCATGGTCTAGTGAGCTAAGTCATGGTTTTAGTCTTCCTAAGATGGTTTAAGGTTTTCATAAGATCAAGAATACTCCATATGGTTTTTTTGATGTGTACTTATGTCTTCATGAGGTTATCATGGTCATTTCATGAGGTGGCATGGTTGAATCAGGTCATTCCAAGCCTATTCCTTTCCTTAGAGCATTCATAATGAGATGGAGGTATGATTTTTGGAGTTGATCAGTTTTTTTGGATCATTTTAGTAGCATGATAGGAGTATTTATGAAGTGTATGAGGATTTTCATGTCATTATTTAAAAGTTTAATTCTTATATGAGGTCCTTGGGAAGTAAACAGGTGAGAAACATGAAAGTTGACATAGGTAAGTCTTAATGGATAGAGAGTTTTAGATATATTTAAGCTATATAATGATTTTAAATAGTGATATGATATTTTCATGATTCTTCATGACAAGTTTTAGGTCATTCTAAAGAAGGAATTACAAGATATGTCATTTTTGGAAAAATTGGGTAATCCACGGTGTATTTTTGAAGCAAAATTTGTTTAATGTTTGTTGTGAGATGTGTCATTTGCATGGGGGCCTAAGATATTTGGAATATATTTTTACGTTAATTATTATTTTTTTACAAAAATAATGAGGTGGTTTCATTGTTTCTTTTTTATGAACAAATGTTAAGAAGGTAAAAAAAATATTATGAGCTTGAAACCCTAGCTCAAAAGTGGTAGGAGATATTTGCTTCATAAGTACCTATAATTGATTTCTTGTTCTATTATGATTATTTTATGATGTATATGACTCCTCCAGGTTTCCAGAAAGGTATGATAGAGCATGTGGTGATGAGTGGACCCCACCTAAAATGTAATTTTCTAAAGAAGTCTAGTTTGAGGCAAGGTTGTCCAAAGGAGTTGCAAAATAAATTGACATTGTTTTTAGTATGAGAATTTTTATTGATGTACATGATGGTTTTAGATAAATTTGGTGATTCTAAATGGAAAAGTGTGCCCTATTTATGAAGACTGGTCATAAGGTAGTTTCAAGTAGTTTTCAGAGATGGACTTGGTTGGAGGCCTTCCACTTGGAGTTGGAAGGAAATGTGATATGTTATGGAAATATGATTCAAAGATATTTACAATGGTATATGGTTTGTTTAATGATGATGATATTTTATGGGTCATTCATTTTGATTTGCAGATAAGAGGGTTTCTTGTTTCTCAAGATAAAACTATTTTTGCTAAAAGATGGAGGTAGAAGATGCATTGTATGAATGATTTGATGCTTTATATCAGTTTGAGAGTTAATAGGGGTGAAATTTTTTCATATTTAAGTCATTTTTATGTCTTTTAAGTCACATAAAGGGTGAAAACTAGTTGATTATGTAAAACTATTTTTTGGGTAGCTTGATTTGTTGAAGAGGAAAGTTGGTTTGATTTGCACATATGAATGTTTTATGAGCTCTAGCATGCATGTATATTATCTAAAGGCCTTGAATATTACATTGAATGGATACTTTCCATATTTTAGTTGTTATTGGGTGGTCTTGATGCCCAAAGGTGAAGACAGGGTCTTGAAACAACTATTTTGTGAAGGATATGATCCTTCTTGAGTTTGTTATGATAAATTTTATTGGTGAAATATAGTTAACTCTGGATGATATTTTTATCTTATGTTTCACATGTATGAGGAATTTTAAATCTTGAAAAATCATTGTTATAAGGTTTTGGGTTTTTCTCATCCATGTGATGGGGTTTTGAGTTGTTTCTAGATAGTTTGGTGCATTTGAGAATGATAGACCTATATGGGTCCATTCTAAGTGACTTTATCAATGTATTGCTATATTTTTGAGTTGAATTTTTCTAGATAATTATGAAGGACCAACCTATTGTGTGTTTGAATGAAGAGAACCATATAAAAGTAAAGTTTTGGTTCAAATTTGAATTAGTTGAGAAAGAGGGAAAATGTGACTTGTTTGAGAGTGTGAAGGGAATTATAAGGCATGATTTCAGAGATGAGGATGATGGAAAAATCTGAGGAAGGTTCTATATCATGATTTTAAGTGTTTGAATCCAAATCAAGGCAAGAAAATCTAAGTTTGAGCGAGTTGAAGGAATGAGGGTTTGATGATGTATCTGTGAGCTGAAATTGTGATCTCCACTAGTTTTGGAATAATTTTTTATAGAGATATTCATCTTAAGATGGTTGAGTTTGTGCTTTAACATATTATAGGGATGTATCCTCCTTGTGGAGTGGATGCTTCACGAAATTAGGGGTTTGTGCTCCTTGTAGGGTTGATGCTTTACTAAACTAGGGGTTGGTTATCCTTGTGAAGTTGGTGCTTCACTAAATATCTTTAATTTGTGTAATATAAGCATAGTTTCAGTGGTTTTTATTCCCCATTATGATTTCCCACTTACATCTTGTGTCTATGTGTTCTATCTCATATGTTATGGTTATTTGAATGTATTGTGTGCACCTAATAAGTTCTTTTTGAATGTATGTGAATTAAAGGATGTTAATGGATGCTACAATTAGTGATAAATGAAATAATAAATTTGTATGTCTGATTCACACCCCCAGTCCATTGTGTTTCCGAAAGAAACTCATAAAAAGGAATATAGAATCATTCGTACTTCCATTATCTCTTATCTTTTACGCCATCTTCACATTTTTTCACTTAGATCTTGGTTCATCTTGTATCTTTCTTGGATTATATTGGAAAATATTCTTCTTGGATGATTTTCTTGCACTAGTAGGTCAACTATAGTGAGTATAATACATAGATAATGTTCCTCTCTCTCTCTCTCTCAGAGAGAGATAGATGCATCAGAGACCACCATAAAGGTACAAAGTGAGTTCTCTAACCATCTCTTTTCATTTTGCATAGATAATTTAATTTACTTCTTCATTTTTATATGTTATCTTAGTGTTTGATATGTTATCATAGTACTCTTATCCATGATCATCTTTTCAGTTATCATTAATTTCATTTTATTTATTTCATGGATGCTTCTTTCATTTATTGTTGATCCATATCTCTCCACACCCAACTACCGATATCTCAATAGGGTTCCTTCCTCTATCTTGACTGTGGGCCTTAGAAACCCTAGGTTAACCTAGTGTAAGGGTTACTTCCCTCTATATATGTGACCCTAACACTCATTGTAGCCCCTTTAAGTTTATCCCCTTGTATGTCAATACATGTGACTTTCCTAATCATTTCCTCAATACCCTTGTCGAATGGATGATTTAGGAGTGCATGTTAATGAGACACATTTTGTCCCATATACACTTTCTGACATACTTTCATATCATATTTTTCTATATGGATCATGCTCTGTCTAGAATAATCTTGTTCCACCAAGTTCCTAGTCTAGAATCATTCCGATCTTCCGATATAAGATAAGTCCTTATCTCACTATTACTTGCACATGCTTATATTTTGTATGATATATATTGATTGTTATTGTTATATTCATTTGAACTCATTCCTATGATAAATATTTAATATTTTATTATATTAATTTGTTTCCTTCCATTTCAAACAGAGAAATAATAAGTTCCTCAATTGAGGTAACTAAATAAGCTTATAATTCTCTTCTTGGTTTATTATACTCAAGAACTAATTTAGCATTACTTCTTACCCGACCTCGGGAGGTTGGTTCCTTCTTGAGAGTAAGTTCCTTAAAAAAGGAGACTATTTCCTCCCTAATTTTATCTTCCTCAAAAGTGATAAAAAAACATCAATCTTAACCATATCTTTTATCCTAATATTTTTCATTTCAATTACAATTGAAAGGTGGAGGAACTTAGCGTTCTTATCCCCTTCCTTCAACAAGATATTCCTAGAATTTCCCTCTAGAAAATTTCTTCTCTAGCTTCAATATTGTTGTAATTACGAGGTATTCCTTTATCTTTACTATGAATGGCTTGATCCATACCATGAGAATGAAAAATATCCTCAATGGTCCGTAACTTGTTAGCAATTTATCTTTTTCTCAAAGATATTCCTGAATGTTTTTAATTATAATTTTTTAATTTAAGATTCACATTTTTAACTTACCAACTACTCTAAACATATCAAACCCTTATACCTCTTCATTACACTACTCACTAATATATATTTTTAGACTAGGGTGATGTAACCACATTTTTTCAAAATTAAAAGGTGGTTTAACCTCTCTTTTTCCCTAAAGATGAATAATAAGAGTTAAGGATCTGGTTTAATACATGGTAGGGATAATATATCACTATTTAAAGTTAGCATCCATTTAGAAAATAAAATAAATCTGCCTAGTCTCACTTCAATGATTTTTTCTCTAACCCTCCTATTTATACAGGTAAATTTAGATCCGTTGAGGTCTAAATCAATAATACCATTATGTAAAATAAAAGTTGTAAGATCCTCCTTGTTAGATGACAAATCCTTAGATCCCCTTTGTTTTGAACCAGAGATATAGAGGTATTAAAGTCTCCAACCACCATCCAACCCACTCCTAAAATTTAATCCTAAAATCCTTTAGCTCAAACCACAATTTAATTCTACCTATTCAAGAATTACGAGAATAAACATTTGATAATATAAATTTTTTATCATCATATTTGTGTTGTGAATAAAATGGCCATGTGATTATTAGACTTATCCACAGCTTTCACCTTGTACCATAAGAAGATTCTATAAAGGTATCCAACTCACCTGAAGCTTCTATAGTACACACCCCTTCACCTAAAGAGATTCTCCAAAATAAATTTTTACTCTCCATGAGATTATATACATTCATCTTAGTTTCTTGAAGAAAACTATATCTAGAATATAAGTTTTTCTAAGATCCTTAATTATCCTATGTTTATTAGAGTTTTTAACCCTTTAATATTACAAGAAAATATTTTCATTTCTTAAACATTTAATTTTTATGGAACTTACTAACCTCTCGGATCTATTGGGTACCATTTCCCACAACCTTGTCCATTTTCCTTATTCAAATATCTCTCTCTCATTTGGCATGTCATTTTTTCTAGTAACACCTAAATCTACATTATTCTTAGAAATCCTTGTGTTTCTTATGGTAAATTTATCGATAGATTTACGATTTGATCATTGGGCCTTGGGTTTGGGGTAAAGATAAATATACCACCTCTTTTTGATAAAGCTCTTGTACGCACCAAATTTTCATGTGTTACATTGTCGAATGATTCAAAATCCCCAATGATGAGTAAATATATTTCCAATGGTGTTTGAGTTTGATTTATCATTTGCATAGTATATATTTATATCCTAGAATGCTTCTCCTATCCTTTTCCTAGATTTTCCCGCTTTCCTTTATCATTTTTATAGCTTTTCCTTGTCCTTTTTGCTTTAAGTTATAGAATTACACTAGAGGTCATGTAACTGTCCCAAAGGTGGTTGTGTAATTGATGGTCTTCCTTAAACAACGGTTACAAAATCACCACTATGGTTATGTAACCACCGGTTTGGGTAGACCAGCGGTTCAGTGAAATTTTTCCTTAGCCTTTTCCAGTATGTTTTGAATATGTGTCATCTTCTTCAAACTCATTTTTAGCATACATTTCTTGACCAAATTGGTTGTTCTTGATCTCATTAGATGTGTGCAAACTTATCCTTCCATTCCTTCTGTTAATTATGAGTTAACTACCCCTTTTTTGAGAGAGGTGTCATTTCTTGGTTGCTAAATGTATTAGACCATTTCTGGCCTTTTCCCTATAAGAGCCAAGCTTCTACCCGAGCATTTTTGGAGATTAATGTTTTGAATTGCACTATTATGCTGCTTATAATCCTTCCAAGAAATACAAAATCAATCCCAATTATCTTTCCTTGTTATTTACTTTCCTACATTGCTACTAGATTGCTTGCAAGCCATTCCACCTCTAGCACTTCTTCATCATTTCTTCCACACTAGCCATGTTGGGCGGATGAATTGCAGCCTAATTATTAAAGGTGCATAAGGATTGGGTGCGTATTCATAGTGCACATACATGCACATGGAATTATATTGGAGCAGGTGCACGTGGGAAAGTGAGGAAACATGACTTAGTCGTTTTCAATATGAGGCTAAATATGGACATGGAGTGCATAACATGTAACTGTATGAAGACTTAGAAGCAAAGAAAATATATTTTGGAAAAGTGTAAGATCAAACGAAATGCATATTTTTGGAGCTATTAATAGGATTAGACTATAGTTATATTATTATATAATCTATTATTAGTGAGCTTGCATGCTCTTATATTTATCTTGTAGTGGTGTATGACTATTCTTATCATGTTGACTATTTTGGGGAAGCATAGGAAGTGAAGGGAAAGTACTCACCCCTATAAATATTTATTGATGTACACAGTTTAGGAATCATCCATGTTTTGTTAGACTTATGTTGCTAGTTTATGGGTGTGCATGACTAATGGTGACATTATTATGTTTGTATAAATCTTTTGTGTTTTACAAGAAAATTATATAATGGATATTTGTTTTTGGATATTGGTTTTGAAATATATGTTTATGGTTCTTGTTTAATTACTCATGCATAATAGTTGAGATTTAGATCTAGTCCATGTTATGATTTATTCTGAATGGATATCATAGATATGAAATATTTGTATGATCATGCTAACTCATTGAACAATATGCTTTAAAAGAGGGACCTGGTACCCTTGTGCACTTCAGGTGAGCACTCGTGTTTTCTGAGAGTAATGTGCTAGCGCACCTTGGGCTATTGGTGAAATAATAAGACAAAATTTTGGTTCCATTTCTGGGACCTCTTTTCCAGTTGTTTTCCAAGATGTTGCATGATGAAGACGTACCAATTGAATTTAGTGCAAAATGAAGATTGGTTAAACAATTTAGATGAAGAGTATGCCCACAGATTTAACACATGACATAATTTTGATGCACACACGTGGGTTGAACAAAATTTGTAACATGATCTATATGAGACACTTTTCAATCATTTCCCCATAGAGTTGTACATGTGATGGTAGCTTATGCATCGAAGATAAATTGGAGGTTTCAGAAAATTGTTTGGACACATGAAGATTTCTAGAATTTACAAGATGCTTATCTCGACTTGGACACATGTTGTAGATCATTGGTGGAGTGGTGTTTTAAATAATTATATTTTGGAATACACGCTTTCTACTTATTCCTATCAAGATTTTGTTGAGTTTTAGTTCATGTGCGAACCAAGAGGATATTATTTGCATGTTATCCCTTTAGCAATTAAGATTTGGATCATGACCCCGTATCTAGAATAGTGTCCATGGATAGATAAACCCTGCCACATGCGAGGGAGGAGCAGGGTGTGGTAAAAGATGTCGAGACTTGGTGGCGTAGAAAATCGGAGAGAAAAAAGGAAGTTTAATTTTAATGAGGTGTGTGAGAGGGATTTAGAGAAGCAACGTAAAGTTGTGGAACAAATGACATTGTGAAGAGAGATGGCTTGCAAAGGATTTGGAGCTCATGTTGAAGACATGGAGCCGAGCATTTAGAACTCCCCCATTTTGTTAAGCATGGAAAAGAACCCTCTTTGGTGGAAACTACAAGGAACACAGGTGCACATTTGATCCCTCCTAGTAACCTAGCCCTTATGCTTGGTTTTCCAATTTCTATGATAGTCATTAGTAAGTAAGCTAGTGTGGGTAGTAGAGTAGTGACATATAGATTTAATTTTCCATCAAGTTCAGGAGTTAATCAGGTATATTATTCATTTCTGGTAGTGCAACTATTGTCTATGTTATTTAGAGGTCCAATCGTGAGGAATATTTTATGGTGCGTCATTAACATAGAATGTGGGCACACGTAGAACATTGGTATTATGTTTTTACAAATTCACGAACGTGGGATTTCATTTTAGCACAACTATTGGAACAAAAGGTAGTGCATCCTCTAGTCCATTTCCTACTATAGGAGGGGGATCATGAGGTTTGGGTGGCTTAGAATCTAGTGGATCTCGGTAGTTATGGAGGTATAGGAAACATAAGATATAATACAGGTTCTAGATCTGGTGGACACATTCCACACCAACCCCAACAAGTCTATTTAGATATGTCTCTTCATCTCCCAGAATACAGAGTAATTGATGATGTAGCTGAGCATGTGCATATGTGTGAAATATTATGCTGCACTAATAGGATTACAACTCCCAAGCATAAGGAAAGTTAGTTTTCTACTACTTTGCAAGGGTAAGCACATAGTTCGTACAGAAATATGATCCAAACCAGAGTTGTGTAAATTATATTGAGTTGTGTGATGCTTTCCTAGAATAGTTTCACGTGCTCGAGTTTGCGCAAGAGCATCAACACGCTTAAGGAAATTAAGTAGGGCATGGGTGAAAGTGTTAGGGAGTATGATACATGATTAAAAACTCTACTATCAAATTTATCTTATGGTATTCACCCTAGTCAGCATACTTAATGGTTCGTTTGAGGTTTGATCGCACCTTTTAGGAGGGATATCTCACACAAGACTTATACAGACCTGCGTGAGGTGCTTGAGGCAACTCTACACACTACAAAGTAGTTGAGAGCGTAGACACTAGAGTTATCCCATTTTGGAGGGTCGATTACGATATGGCAAAACAATTGGAGAAGTTGTCTGCTAATTCAGCTCATGAGATGCACAGTGGTATTTGGTGCACAAATTGTGAAGTAGAAGGACATACCAAGGATATTTTTCCTCATAATTTGGTGCGTGCTATATATTCTTTGGACTATGCGATATGTCCCTTGGATCATGATTTAAGTAGGTGCCCAATGTCATGCACACACAATAAAGAAGAACATATCTTTCTATGTAATACTTTCATGTCTACCACTCATGATATAAAGAATTACATGTTGATTGATCAGATTCATGATGTCATTGATACTAGTGTATGTCAGACTAGTGTTGCAAATAATTCCAAGGATCAAGGTGAGCATCATGATCATGGTTACAATAAAGGTAACTCTGATGGTGGTGGTAGAGGTAAGGGTAAAGGCTGCCATGGAGGATTCAGAGGCCGAGGTCACGATGGTGGAAGAAGTGAGTTCCCCATGGAACATGTTATACATGTGGATCCCTTGATCATTATAAGCACGAGTGCCCTCAAAATATTATTTGCTCCTTTTGCGGAAAGAACCACAATTATGAAGAGTGCCTAGATTTTTATGAGCACCTGAGCAAGAAGCACAAGTAGGATAAGGGCATGGGAATGGTTAGAGTATAGTGTGTTGTGGAAGATCAGTGGCTACCAAAGTTAGCACCCGATCCCGATCGTTTCCCGTGTTGGTCACTACACACACCGTGGCTGCACGTGTTAAATAATTTCCAAAGAAGAAGCCTATTATTACAAAAGAGGAGGTATTGC
Source organism: Taxus wallichiana var. yunnanensis (assembly GCA_018340775.1). Taxonomy (NCBI): domain Eukaryota; kingdom Viridiplantae; phylum Streptophyta; class Pinopsida; order Cupressales; family Taxaceae; genus Taxus; species Taxus wallichiana. Next base: position 217,900,368 of record CM031243.1, on the reverse strand, counting down.
ATGAAAAGTATCCAGACCATACTCATAAAAATGAGTTTTATCATGAAACTATACAGGTTATTAGAAATTTGTAGGGTGAGATATAATGTTTAAAGGAGTAGTCATGGAAGCTGGAGTTGGCCAAAATATTTGAGCTTCCCCAGGAGGATATTGATGACTTGAACAAGGTTAGTAACCTACTATTACATTAAAATATCATTCCTTTTTTGGGGGAGTGGTTAAGAGATAAATTACCACGCGTTAGAGTTGAGCAGGAGAGACAAATTTTACATGCTAACTTACCTCCTCACAATCCGGATTATGACAAAGAGATCACTCTAAATGTAGTTTTTGATGGATGGATTTTGAGTAAATTTTTTACTGATATAGGTGCAAAAGTAAATGTACTCACCTTATATGCATAGAATCAGATGGGGAAACCACCATTACAGCCATCTTCAAATGTGCTATTTATAGAAAACATGACTAAAGCCACACCTATTCGAGTCTTGAAGGATGCTACTATTACTATACAAGGTGCCAAGTTTACTGGGGAATTTTAGGTCTTAGCACTTGTAGAGGCAGATAGGTTTCCAACATTTCTTCATCATCCATGGTGCTATGTAAATAATGTTTATTTCATACAATAAAGGATATATCAGTTTTGAGAACAAGGAATATCACATTATCATCTCTTTAACAGATGGAAAAGCTTCACCTTATGCGAAGCTTTGAGTGAAGAGGATTTGAAAAGAATTTATGTGTGCACCATTAGAGATCATAAGGTACTTGATCCATTAAAGGAAGGAGTTATCTAATGGTATGATGCACAGTCTATGAGTGATACAACCATTGTTTCATGTGAAAATTGGGAACATGGGACTTATGAAATGATTGGGCATGAGATGAGGATTTTAGTTATGTGCATAAGTAGGCCGCATTGTGTTAGAATATTGGGTAGTAACCAGGTGCCAAGCTAGACTAGCGAGGGAAATAAAAAAGTATTTTTGTGTGCTATAGAAGCCCAATGGATAGACCAAGTGGAAAGAATAAATATGCTGATGTATACCCTACATGGGAAAGCCACGCACTGGTGGATGGTACATAGAGATGGTCTTTTAGAGTGGCGAGAAGTGAGAATCACTTTCTTTGCTAGATTTCTTTAGAGAAATGCGCCTACCAAGACATGTGAATTCCATGGGAAGGATTCTACTTCACATCATGTTTAGTAGTGTGAGAGACTCTAGAAAGGGGGAAGGAGGCCTTACCACCTTCACTATGGGTGAAAAAGTTCTACTTCACCTTATGAGGTTGCGCACATGTAGGGTATGTCTATGTAGAGTTGAATAGAGAAATAGGGAATTGGCAAGCACTAACTGTAGGTATGATTCAGAACTTTGACTATTTTTCTACTACACCTCTAGTCAACGAGGCATTACAAGATATGAATTACTTAACTATGGGAGTAGTACAAAGGATGAGGAACTTATTCAGGTTTTTAGGTGATTTGGATCTAAAAGCGTGATTTGAAGAAGAAGAGATAGATGTAGGAAAACTTGGGTGTGCCTATCTAGAAAAAGAAAAAATAAAGAAGGGGAGAATATGGATGTTGAGAATACCGAGGGTACACGCGAGGTCTTAGAAAATGCAGATGAGAATGCACGTGCATATCATGAGCCTATGAAAAATGAAGAAGCTCAACATTGGGATAAATGCTAAACCTAAGGAGGCCATCATTGGATATTTTTGGTCCGACTCTTAGGTTACAAAGATAATTGAGTTGTAAAATAACTTACAAGATTTATTTTCTAGAAGCTATCATGAATTGAAAGGGGTACATCAATGTTTGGGTGAGATGAGGATTAAGCTAAAGGAAGGTGCGTGCCTGGTTAGGAAGAGGCCTTACAAGATGAATTCCAATAAGTGCATCAAAGTAAAGGAAGAAATTGATAACATGTTAAAATCTAGGATCATTCACCCCATTGAGGAATCATATTGGGTTAGCCGTATGGTGATAAGTATTAAGAAGATAGAAGGATATGAATTTGTGTGGATTATAGGGAGTTAAATTTTGCATGTGTAATAGATCCTTTTCCCACACCTTTTCTCAAGAAATATTGGAGGGCATTATAGGGTGCGAGATCTATTCCTTAACGATGGAGTTTATGGATATCATTATGTGAGGATTGCTAAAGAGGATTAATAGAAGATAACTTTCACCACTGAGTGGGGAAGTTTTGTATACACAATTATTCCTTTTGGATTGAAGAATGTGCCTATATTCTTTTCGTGCATTGTTGTATAAGCATTCAAGGATTTTATTCACAAGTTTTTATAGGTTTACTTGGATGATTGAATAGTTTATGGGATAGTGAAATATCATTGTGATAATTTAAGACTTATGGTTGAGAGGTGAAGATAGTTGAGCATCTCCTCAAACATTAATAAGTAAATTTTACTACACCCTTTTGACGCGTTCTTTGGGGCACATTATTTGTAAAGAAATCTTGTTAGTGGATACCACTAAGGTTGTTATTATTTTAGGCTTATAGGAACATACTAGCCGACTAAGGTGCATGGATTCTTGGGCCACACATGTTATTACCATAAGTTTATCAAAGGGTATGCTAGGATTTCCATGCCCTTGGAAGAATTTTTAAGGAGTAAAGGTAAGTTATATTGGGGTGAAGCGCAATGGCATGCATTTGAAACATTGAAGGAAAGACTTACTAGAGCACTTATTCTACACTTTCCTTCATGGACCAAACCTTTTCATGTGCATGTGGACGCCTCTAGGATGGTCATTTGCGCGGTATTATCCCATTCTAGAGAAGTTATTGTTGATCATCCTATTTAATTTACAAGTAGGAAGTTGACCCCTGTGTAAACATAATTATACAACTACAAAGTGCGAGGCCTTTTCCATGATTTACATATTTCATAAATTTAGACAGTATTTACTGGATACCCCATTTATATTCTATACAGATCATATGGAACTTAATTACTTGGTGAACAATCCCATTTTACAGGGGTGCATATTTTTTTGGATTCTGTTGTTCCAGGATTTTGAATTTAGAATGGTGGCTAAGCCAGGAAAGAGAAATTCTGGACCAGATCATTTATCAAGGATTAATTTAGGTGAGGATGTGTAGAGCATTAAGGATAAAATGTCTGATGTATAAATATTTAGGTTGAACCACGCATCCTATGACTTAGAATATATTGATGTATTTTTTTTGAATTGGTGTGGCACTTGAAGGAATGAAGAGTTTAGAGAAGAAACAACTTGTCATATGTGTCACACTTACCTGTTGATTAGTGGAGACTTATACAAATTAGTTAGAGATAAATTTTTACATTGGTGTGTACCTCATATAGATGGACCCATATACCTTCCCTACTCCTTATACCTCATATAGAGGAGCTCCATACGTTCCCACTAACAATTACCCTACAACCTATCCAACTCCTCCTCCTCCACCTCCTCACCAAGAGGATTCAATGGTGAAATATTATGTAATGGGTACTTACGCTGAGTATTTGAAAGAACCCCTTAAATTTACCATATGGGGTGTCATGCTTCCATGCCCATTTCCCGATCTTCCTAAATTTAAGGGAGAAGGAGACCCGAACACTCATATCAAGGCCTATGCTACTGCCATTAGGGATTTGTTTCCTTGGGATGCTATAGTGGCTAAGATATTTTTGAAAACCCTTGAGGGAATCACTTTAGATTGGAAATATCGAATTCTAGAAGCTTCTATACATTTCTTTAAACATTTTTTTTTCAAATTCGTTAGAGTTTTTGATATGAACAACTTACTCTAGACGGGAATAAGGGAGTTTCTGCATATTAGGTAGGAGCAAAAAAATCTTCCATGCATTTAATTCGAGATGGCATCATGTTCTTTACTCCTCTAAAAGTGCACCCAACATGGACTAGATGAAACTTTGTGATCTTTTCCTTCACTCTCTCAATCGAGAGACCAAGGAAGAAGTCCAAAAGTTTCCTTTCCATAGTTACGAGGAAGTGTTGGAAGGTGTGCTTTGAATCAACCAAGCCACTATTGATATCGACGTAAGATTTACGGTCCTAATGGGAAATAGGTAGCCCCTAATAAAAAAATGTAATTCATCAAAGAAATGGATCCAAAACCAAGGATTCAAGGTCTTGAATCGCAATCACGACATTACCAAAAATGCTATTACTAATGAAGAAAATAATGTTGGTTTTACAAAAATGGTAACACTAACAAAAAAATAACAAAAACAACACGAGAAATCAAAGAGGCCCTAATATTTTTCCTCCATTAACATGGTTGATGTCAATCGTCCCTCTCCCCGACAAGATAAAACCCAAGGCCCGAACTAGTACCAGAACTTGGGCCAAGGGAAAATGAACCACGGTTATAACAACCAATTTCAAAACTACAATTGGGGTTATAATCAAAAACAAAAATTGATCCAAAGGCCAAGGAACTATGACCCCAATATTTACTATGGTTTTCATCATGTTATTGGTCATGACACTAGAAATTGTAGGGATTGTAAAAAGTTTATACAAAGACTCCCTAAGAATCAAAGATAACTCTTTGTGGACATGGTCTTATGAAATTTCGATGGAGCCTCACAACCTGGTCATACAGACCTGTCACACCTCAGAATGCAAACCTAGGCATCTTTTGAGACCCATTCCCTAAACGTCCTGAAGATGTTAAGGTAAATCCTCAAAACATAAAAAAGGGTATTCTTGTGGGGAATAATGACCATGAGGCCTCAACTTATGATAACTCTCAAGTTTCTCCCAACCTTGGCTTAAACAACAATACAAATATTTTGGGATTAGTTGAGCTAGAGGTTAAACTATAAATTAATACAACTCAGACAAGGGAATACATTTCATAACCCCTCCCTTCTCATTCCTTCTCACAAGATGATGTTCCTACAATCTCAAAACTAGTAGGATCCTATGATTTGATATTGGATTTGAATAATACCTTTTCTCACATATTGTTTCTTGATTTGTTGAAGAATTCCCCTATGCATTATTTTTCATTTCTCAATGCATTGGGTCTTATTCATATAATCCATGTTACAACTCCTCTTGGAGATCAAATAAATCATATTGAATTTTACATACATCCTCTAAGATAGAGTGATAGGGATATTGGGTTTGTTTTCGATATAAACAAGATGGAATCTAATGTTGAAATATCCCGAAGAGGTGATCTTGTGTTATGTATACAAGTTTAGGTTTATAATAATTTCATCAAGAGAGCCGTGATTGACAATGGGGTTGTTGTAAATGTGGTTCCCTTCTATTTATTTCATAAGTTAGGATGTGGAGAGAGTAATTGCTCCTCTCCAAGAAACATGTTGCGAGGGTATAACAATATTAAGGCTACCTCGATTGGAACCTTAGATCTTCTTATCTCCCTTAGGCCAAAACCATCTTGACAGAGTTTTGCATCATTGAAAAGGAGACAAATTATAACATGATCCTTGGTAGACCTTGGATTCACCGGATGAAGGATATCCCTTCCACTTTGTTCCAAGAAGTTATATTTCTCCATTTGGGAAAGATATTCTTTCCTTAAGGGGATCCTAAACCCTTCAACATACATCTCAAAAATCTCAAAAAGAAACCAGGGGTCCATTCGGCATACGAGTGATTACCAAAAATAAGAATTGTATTGGTTCTTAGATGGCCTAAAGGATATCTAGGGTATTAATGTTAATCTAATTAGGAGGACTAAAACATTGTAAATGAACTAAAGTAGTATGAGATAAATGTAAATAAACTATTCTAGATAAAATAAAACCCTAATGTGCAAGAGAAGAGTAAGGAATAGACTTAACTGATAACAAGAGATTGTCGAGGTTGTCGCAGATCTAAAACTAGAACTTGATAGTGTAGAAAAATACTCGGGGCCATGGAAAGGGAAAATGTGGGCTATCTAAGATGACACAAGCATCTGGGAGTGTACTTGGGGTGCCCCGAGGTGCCCCGGGTCTGCAGCCTCTGGGTGCTCAAAATAGTGTAAATTCTCGAATTTGAGTCCGGTATGGTTTTCCAATTTCTCTAAGTGCTTCTTGTTTGTCACACTGGATTCCTTGGATGTACTTCGCGAATGACCCGTGATGTAAGGATAAGTATTCAACCTTATAAAAATAAAATATGCATATGAATGGGTCGACTGACCTCAACCGCCAAACTAGTGGACTTATCACTAAGCGTTGCACTACATTATGGACCCTGATGTAGTTTTGGTGTGTGTGTGTGTGTGCATGTTGTTCCCTAGGTGCTCTTGTGTCAATCACACTTTGTGAAGTAGTGAGAAATATTAGCTATAGAAATGTAAGTAGCATGTGTGCATGGAATAGAATGGAATCCCTCCCCCTATGAAGTGTGTGTGATGTAGATCTCCTAGCTTAAATGCATGGCACTATGTGGATGTAAGTGATGTAATAGATGTATCCCTAGATGAGGTGATAGTAGTGATAAGATGCAATGACCTAGGAACCTTATTATGGTCTTATAGATTTATATTTATAGGGATCTTACACTTAATTTCATAATTAATCCTAACAAGGTCGAGTGAGAAGAAGATAAGGATGACCAACAACTAGAAGTGACCCAAAAAGAAGTGGAAGAGGTTTTTCATTGACTAGGGCACGCGGAGAATGGGACAAGGCACCCGATTTTAGTTTAGAATGTCAGAATGGTCATGAAATGGACTGATATGTATGGGGAAATAAGTGGGAAATACAAAGTAAATGATAAGAAAAAGGTGGGATTAATTAGTAATTTGTACACTTGAGAACCTTCTAAATAGTAGTATAAGAATGGGCTAAATATTGTCTAATGTGTTTTATTTTTGTCTAGATTTTCCCCCACTTTATGTTAGTGAGTGAAAATCTCAGCAACATAAAGTAGATAGAGATGTGTACCTGATAACCATGTAGAGTGTAGAAGAAGACATGTCGATGGACTAGACTCAAGCGTGAAATGACTAAAAGAAAAATATGGGGGAGTGTGGATTCTAAAGATGAAAAATGTGAATAAAAGTGATGATATTGAACCTAGGGTGGAATGTGTGTGTAGTTGTTACATGTGTGTGGTGTACCCAGTATGGTTAGTATGACAAGTATTGTCACAAAGGTGTGTTTTGTTGTTGTTTTCGTTTTCCCCAATTTGACTTGACTACTTGTTTAAGCTTATATGACAGACTGCAAGGAGAAAATGATCAAGTAGTCAAATATGTATGTATGTAAAAACGTTGTGTAAAAATACACAAATGTAAAATATGATAGAATAGAAAGTGTAAAACGAAAAATGGAACATGTGCACTGATCCATGTTGAGAAAAAAAGTTGTAGAAGGATATCCTATAGTGTCATGAGTTTTTTGGGAGATCTCACACCACCATGGCTGAAGAAGTTTAGGGAGGAAATGCTCAATGTCCTCCACCTCTAACTGCTTCTATTGAAATTTGTTAAAGAGATCTCTGTTGCCCTTGTTTTTTGGGTGATCCTATGCTAGTGGATGGAGAAGTGTTGAGAGGCCACCCACTATAACCCCGAGTCCGTAATAGCTCCATAGAATTACCGAAGGACACCATTTCCTATTAAGGCCATTGTGTATGGAGTTCGTAGACTAGTCTGAACTCACTTGATGTGTGTGAACCAATGTAGATACGTTGTGTTAGTAGAAACCCTCAATGATGCCCCCTCTTTAGGGGCGCATGTGATGACCCTAGAAGGAGAATGTGGCCCCAAAAGAGGACCATCTCGCACTTTGACCTATAAAATTCTACCCTACAGGGGGAAAAGGAAAGACCTTGGTAGATACCAAGGTGTACATAAAAGGGGATGGCTAGTCAATACAAGTGTTAGTCCGAACACATGCATGTAAATAAGTGTAAAAGACATAAACAATGTAGAAAAAATACCAAGTACAAAGAGTGTAAATGCATAAGAAAACATGGAGACTACATGAAGCGGGTTTCAAACATGGGACATCACTCATGATGTCATAAGACACACAAGGCCATCATGGCCACAAACAACAGTCAAGTGTGCATACAAGAAAAGGGAAAAGCCCGCAAATAATGGAAAACAATGCAGAAAAGTAAAAACAAACATGTAGTCAAGGAAACATGTAGTCCTACAAAACAAGTGTTGCACATGGAACACCCGTTAGCATGTTAGAGTGAAAACCAATATGTCAAAGTGTGTAGAAGCAAGTAGTAAAATATGCTAAGGAAAAAATGAAACAATAACACCTATATGAGATGAATGTGGATGCCCCCAGACTAGTATAGTAAGGGTATAAGGCAAGCATCCATGTCGCATGTAAATTTCATGTATATGTAATCGCACTAGACAAAGGCATGAACATGCATGTGTGTATGATAATGACATAGAAGAAAGCAATCTAACATGTGTAATAGAATGAACATTCAAAACACTAGTAAGAAAGAGTAAATGCTACCAAGATAATGCAATATGTTATGGATGGATGGAATGATAGGAGCAATGTGCCCCCCGAGTGTATGGAAGTGTATGTAATGAGGTTCATTTTGTTTTCCCCCTCAACAGTTATGAATGAACCATAAATGAGAGTGCATCATCGAAATGGTTCAAGTGGTGTTGGTTGTGTCTAACACGTTGCGATGAGTGTGTATGTGTAGTAGTGATGTCATGCAACATCTAGAGAGATGTGTATGAACCCTATACCTGAAGCATATATCATAAATTTTTTGATCAGAGGAGTGATGATTTATCCCTAAGCATATATCACTATGGAAGGAGTGTGTGGGAATGAGATATATGGAAATATGTGCATGGACCCTATAGCCTAAGTGTATACCACAACTTGTTGAATGGGTGAGTGATGATTTAGCCCTAAGCATTGATCACTATAAGATTATTGGATGAGAATGCATCGTACATAAATGTGTACATGGACCATATAAGGAAGCATATACCATGATCAGTGAGAGGGATGAGTGACACCTTAGCCCTAAGCTTATGTCACTACATGATGGAAGAAGAAGGTGAAAATTTAGCCTATAATGTATGTCACTATGAGATAGGTGATGAGCGAATATGAAGTGTCTATGAGTAGGCGGTGGATAATGGAAGGTTGTGATTTAGCACTAAGCGCAGACCATTATGTGATGAATAAGAATGAGGTGGTGATTTAGCCTAAAGCGTATACCACTAATGGATGAGTAGGAGAAATGATGATGTAATAGAATGACTCAAAATAGGATAATAGAATATGTGATGCTAGGATGTAAGAGGATAATAAGGAATTTATGAAAAGAGTGGTAGTTTGGCAGCTTTAACCTAAGGTATATACCACTACATGATGGGGTGATGATATAGCCTAAAGCATTGGTCACTAGTCTGAGGAATGTGGTATGATGACATGTCACATGTAGGTAAGGTCCATTTGATTGGTAAACCCTTGGCATTTGAGTATGGACCGAGGAACTAGAGTGCGTCATAGGGTGGTGAGTGCAGTGTGTAGAACAATGTAGTGTAGGTGACCAAATGGTGAATAGGATGTGTAGATGTGCAGTAGAATGTAGAAAGTGTGATGATAGGTGTAGATAGAATATGTAGTGGTGATAGGTAAAGATAGACCCATAGTGTAACGTCTTGATTTTTAGAAGCTACTATGATAACCTCTTTTCATGATGTTGTAACTGTGGAAATGAGGATTATTATGTTAAGATATATCTTTTAATCTTAAAAAGAATGTGTTACTGATCTGAACCCTTGCTTACTGTAACTTTGTTTACTTGGGATGGAGGTCATTATAACTTGTGTTTTGCAAAGTGTGAAACTGCAGACTTGCTTTTGTATTTGATGAACTCATATTTTTGTTGACAACACACCTTGAATCAATTCCATTGATCCAAGGTATGCTTCGGCCTTCCTTGTGGTCACTTTGTCGATTTACTTTCTAATTAGAACGAAGTCTGGAACCAGGCTGGAGATTGTTGTAAATTTTAAAGAACCTGGTTACAGGTATAATTACTCGGCACCATGCTGCCAATGGAAAGATTTGATTTCTGAATACATACGAATTGTAACACCGGAAAGCGTAAGGCAGTAAGAGGTTTGATGCAAGTGAACAAGGTATATATATATACGCATTGGATGGAACGTCCTGAATTATACTAGTTATGAACGTAAGTTGGTAAAACTTACTTGGAACCTATTAAGTAAAATACTATGGGTTAAGTTCTAACCTATGACCTAATAACTATCCTAGGTGGATTTTAAATTAAAGGGGATGTAAATTATTACAAATCCTAATGATTTGCGACCTAGATGGAAATCTAACTATAGACAATGTAACATAAATTATTGTTAGCCCTAAGAGGGGCCTATGAACACATGTCAATGAAAGGATAAGGAGGGAAGGTTTAAACTTAATGAAGAACATTAAATTTTTTCCTTGAAGTTTTAAATGCCAAGTTTGGCGGGAGCAAAGAAGTTAGAAGGTTTCTAACTAGCAATATAACTAAATTTGAAATCACATGCAAATTTGTTTAGAGGGACCTTGCCAAACCTGAGTCGGTGGTGGCATGGGGAAAGAGGAAAAAGTAATGCATTCAATGCATTTATTGATCTTGGTTTTGACACCCGCCACCTTGGAAAGAAGAAAGAGGAATTTTTGTGGGTTATTGTTGTTCATTCGGGTTTTGAGTTTTTGCTCTGCATTTCTTTTTGTTGCTCTTTCGAGCCTGCAAGTTTGCTTCCGGCCATTGTCGGTTCGACCACCTCCGAGTGGTTTCTGGGTCTGTGGAAATGTGGAAGAAGTTAAGAGACCTGGTTTAATAACTTGTTGGAGGGAAGAAATTTGGGAGAAGCTCAGCTGTGATCTTCTACGAGCTAACCAAAAATATACAGGCATGTTAGGCTCTTTTCTTTAAACCGTTTTGCTCTTTGTTAAGTGCATTCATTAAAAGAACTCTACTCTTATAACTGTGTGTTCTTGTAAAAATAAAATGTTGATATGTTTGGATGTGATCTCTGGTTTGAGTTGTCATTTGAAGACAAATACGATTTGGGTATTTTCTTGATGCATACTAGAGAAAATGGGTGTTTTCTTTACTGAAATGGTAAATGAACGAATTCCATCTCTGCTGTTTGAATTTTGAAAGTAATGGGTATTCAGTTTTATCGCCCATTATGGGTTTGATTTGATGAAGGTAACAATGATGTGTAAATTGTTTTCTAAGTTTTGTGTGCACAATGGTTTTGAAAAACCGTGAGAATGCTTTGATAGAACTATTGTGTGAACTGTTTCTCTTATCATATTACAGTGTATGGGATGTGAATTATTTTAGGGACATTGAATTTATTGTATCGTCCTTACTCTTGCCTGATGTAAAATGATACAATGTCTCCTTATTTGGTTTTGAAACCCATGAATGATTGTTGGGAAATAATTTATTTAAACCTAGAACAGAGTAACCTGGTTATTTGATGGATGGAATAGAGCGTACCATTTTATTTCTTCTTTGAATTCAATGGTGAATATATATATATATATATATATATATATATATATATATATATATATATATATATGAACTGCAGTCTAAACTTCTTCATTGTTTTCATTAAAACTGAATCTGAGTGGATTTCTTACTCTGGTGTTTGAAAAATGATTCCTTTAATTATTACGGTGAAATCATGATTTAGTTGTCTTGTTGTACACTCTTACTTATTTCATACCTAGAAGATGTGTTTGTTGCAATGAATGAAACTAATGGAATAATTGCAATTGAAAGTTTGTTATTCTGAGTACTTGCGGTTCAGATGTAAAATGAATTCTTGATTACTTTCCTCGAATAGTAGTTAGTAAACTATTAAGACTGTAACAGTCTGGATTGGAAAGAATTATCCTTGGGATAACAGGCCTGTATGTCATGGGCCGATATGCGGCCATGTGAATTAACTATAGGTAACATGAATCCACTCCCTTTCATTCAGTTTTGACTTCTGAATATTTCTCTCTTGACTGCTATCACTGGTTATTGGCTCCTTTTTCACAAAATCAATCAATTCGATTGTAAATAATAAAAAAAATTAAGGATTAGGTAATTGGAAATAGTATTTTTCCTTTCCTTAGTATCCTATTTAAATTTTGATAAAAAGGTATTGAAGTCACATGTGACTGGCCTCAGGAGAATGCAAATGCATTTTACGTTCTGTCTTTCTTTCTCTCTAAAATAGATGAGTACTACGCTACCGTCAAATTCTGGAAAGTTAAATATGTTGTTGTTGTGACGTATGATTTCTTTTCACTTTTGCATTTGATTTGGTTGAAGTCCAGTGAGTAACCAGAAGGTAAGAAAGTTCTATCTTAATTTAAAAATCGATTCATTATATGAAATTCATTTATAATGATGAAATGGGTTGGACAATGCGTGCATTCGAGCAACAATCTATAAATCAGTTCATATAGATGTTCTAATATGTGATTGTTTAGAGAAAATACTCTTTTTAGTATTACCTAGATTTGGAATGAACTCTTTTCTTTTTTTGAAAATAGCTATGAGAATGGTGATATATACTTCATTATATGTTAGCCATTATAGAAATTGGTGTGTTGATATTTATTAGTACTGTTTAATGAGATGCTAATTATTGAAATTGGGTTGTTAAAATTGTCCAACCTTATTGGTGCTTAACTTTTACGTGATGTCTATCTCAATTATGAGACGTTTCATAAAAGCAGAGTTCTTTTATTGAGATAGTTAATCAAGAGCACCTCATTTTAATGATAAGTGCTTAATATGCTCAGTTCGATGAACTGACCCATGCAAGTAAATTTTGTAGATGGATTCTGTGAGTAAAAATGAAGACATGTTGTTTTATGATGCTTCTTCTGATTAACTAAGGGATGGATCTTTTATGATATTTTATTATTCTTCTTCGGGAAATGGAAAAAGGAAAATTTGTATTCTTCTTTCTTTTCGAGTTGTTAATGCTGATTGGCATGAATGAAGTCCGGTTGTGTGGACTTGTAAAATGTATAAATTTTAATCTTGAGGAATGAGTAAAAGGGGAAGGTGTGTTATTTTAATGGTTGTACCACCTTGGAACTATTTGAATATGATTGAGAATATAATTTTATTCATTGAATTTGTACTTATTCAAATGATGGTTGTTAGATTTAAAGGGACATAATGTCTATTCTTTACTTAAATACAACTTTTAAGTTGGAACGTGCAATTAATTAATACTTAGGTCAATATGGATTTTAAATTGACATTAGTAAAAGAGTAAAATAAATATGAACTCTTGTATAAATAATATTCGGAATTAGATTATAAACTAATGAATATTAATAAAGGGACAATTGAATTCTGTATTCTGATTTCGTTAATATTCCTTGGGATGTCTTGTCAAAAGGATATTCGGTATGAGGAATCATATCTCCTCATAACAAACCTTAACTGAAGTAAGGTTATAGTGAATAAATGAATACATTCAATTGGGAATAGGCCTCATTCAAATGATGTCTAATGAAATGGAATCCTGAATTTAAATTCATTAGTTAATAAAACTTGGTTAAGCTTAGTAAGTTGATCTTACTTCGTTAAGTTGTAGTGGACTGTAAGTCTGAAGCTTTAATTAAAGAACTAAGATGGAAATATGCAATCCTTCGGTAAGGAGGGGTGAATGTATACTAAGCTATGAGACAATTCAAGTCTTTTCTAGCTATGCAATTGTAACGAACAGTGAGGTTAGAGGATCAACACGGTTGCTGAAACTCATTCTTAATAAAATTAAAGTTAAGAATCTAATCACACTTTTAGCTGGATGTGTAACCCTTGATGGGAGGATTCCGTAGGATGTTGGCACATGCCAGCTGCAATATGGTGTCTTCATGAAGGTGGGGCCTTCATGACGACACAATGTTGTAGCTGACATGTTACAACGCCCTTCCGAATCGAATCATCAAAGTTTACATAAGCTTGGACCAAGTTACTTTGGACCAAGTTAGGAATGTGACCTTGTATACGGAGTGACTCAGGAAGACTAAAGGTAACTAGACACACGCAGTCGACTAGGGTCGACAAAGTATGTCTGCGTACCTTTAGTCACCATGAGTGCCTCCCTATACTCTTTCATATTGCTATCTTGGGTTAAAGTTTAACCTTGGACAAGAGGACTGATGTGTCGAAAAGACCATTCTAGATAATAGATAAAGTGAGGTGAAGGACGTATTCCATTGATGTGTATAACATCTAGGAATATGATCATGCTAAGCATGTGAAAATCTTTGGCCAAAGTATCGCAAGCTGCTGGTTGCGTTGTCCTAATCACCTGGTTTAAGAAGCAGGATTTCAAATGAATATCGGTAATAGATATTCAGATAGGCCTCTTAAATGGAACACTTCAATAACCAAAAATGGTAAAGAGAACCAAGTATACTTAGTATACAATGCATGGATTAACATGAAGGATCGGTAAGTAGCCAAGTCATGAGATGAGAGATCGATGAAACTCTGAGCCATGAAATGGGAGATCGGTAGTTCTTCGAGTCATTACAGCAGCAACATATGGTATTTGTTATATGATTGAATGGCATTGAATGTGTGTTCCATATTATAAATATGTGAACAGAGAACATTGGTTTTAAAAGTATTGTGTGTTCTAAATTACATTAATTGGATAGAGAACAATTATTAAAACTTGGTCGTGTGTTTTGAATTACATAATTTAGAATAGAGAACGTTATACAAAAAAATTCCCTTGTTCTAATGTCTTAAAATGGGAATGTTACACATAGATAATGTGACCTAGTGTAAATATGGAACACGTGTACGTAATATAAAAATAGACTCATATAATGAGGACGAGTGTAGCATGTATGAGATTTATGGGGTAAAAATGACTAGATATGTGGTATGTATAGGATGATGTAGGATGTAGAATAAGTGTAGAATGAATGATGTAGGATGTGCGATGTACATGATAGAATGTAAATGGTTAGGACCTATATTGTAGTGTGTGGGGTTCAATATAATGGTAATCCCTCAACAGTCTAGTGTGAACCGAAGCACTAGGGTGCATCATCGAGTAATGAGGGTGCGATAATATGTGATGGGATAGGTGGAGATGCGATGTTGATAAGTGATAGAGATGAAGTGTAGGACATAAAGAGATATAGGTATGCGAAGCAAGTGGGGAATTATGTCATGTGTAATGCCCCCTAGTAGTAGTGTGAGAAGAGGCTATGTGAACTCATCAAGGAGATCGTCATCCACTCTCCAAAGCCAAATGGATTGGAATTTGAAACTTGGCAGGCTATAGTATGAGGTTGATCACATAATAATCTAGTAAGAAAAAAATGGTACTTTCCCATAGCATATTCTTCATTGTTAAATTATGGGTGTGGGAAACCATGTGTGTACCATCGAGTGAGGTTGGGTGAATGGCTAAGAAAGGAACTATTGCAAATGAAAATGTTGAAAAAGGGCATGGAGAATGAGATGTTAGTGTGACTAGGGTCTAATGTACCTCTAATGTAAGTAAGTCGAGATTCCCTAATGTGAGTGGAAAAGAACAAGGGGTACACAATAAATAAATAAGGAGATCAAAGATACACAAACCATAAGCGGTGGTGATGGTGAGAAAACCGTAATAGAGATGAGAGGCATGGGTAGAAGGCTAAATATCGGTGAAAGTAAAGCCAAGGAGAGATAGACCAGTAGGAGAAAATATGGTTTCATTACACATGGGATCAAATGAGGATTTGTCCCGAATGACTAACGAATAAAAATGGTGAACATGAAGGGTGGGCGCATGGGTGATAATGGTAGAGATGGGATGATATTGTTCATGGAGGGAGGGGGTGGATGATATGGAACTACGACGGTGGGAATAGGTGATGGAGGGGGAATTGTATCTAGTAAACAAATAACTCCCTCAAGTAGCGATAAATTTGGCTGATCGTCCAAAGGTTGAGGTTCATCGATGGTGTCAATGTGAGGAATAGGGATGTTAGTATGAGGGTCATGGACACAATATTGAAATGGATCACGATCTCGGAAGATGGTATAATTAACACACTCATGTAAGAATTTGATGCAATGGTGGGCAGTAGAAGTAATAACTTACATGACATGGAGCCATGGTCTACCTAACAAACAATTATATGAGACAGGAAATCAATGACAAAGAAAATAGTGGGGAGAGTTTTAGGACCTACAGTTAAAGGAAAAGTAATGTGGCCTAGACATGGACAAATAGAACCATCATAAGCATGGATTGAAATGGAAGAAGGGATGATGTCACAAACAAACAAACCTATGGCTTAGAGAAAGGACATAGGGCACAAATTAAGCTCAGATCCATTATCGATAAGGGTACACTTGATAGCAACATTGTAGATGCGAGACATGATGTAAATTGGTGGATCATTTTTAAAAGGGTGAATACCAGTGGGAGAATTGCCTCAGAAGGCTATATGTTGAGAAAAGGCCTTGGAAAATGTGTCATACAGGGATTCTAGATGCATTTGGAAGAAACATCGGTAGTAGAAAAAAGGTTTTGGATTTGATGAAGAAAATCAAGGTGGGTAATAAGGTATTTAGTGATAGATATATTCAAGATTATGGAATAAAAATACTTAGAAGGTGGTAGAAAGAGATGTCGGTTCACCAAAATTATTTAAAAAAATTAAAATTGTAGTGGTTCCTAGATGTCCTAAAGTATATCTAGGGTATTAATGTTAATTGTAGTCATTTTTACACCCTTAGAACAACAGTTTAATCCCATGTGCTTCGCCTATCACCCAAGAGGAACTAGGCGCTCACCCAAGGCATGTGCGAGTGCTTTGAGACCCTCATTTATGTGAGTTTTGTGAGAATACATCATATATGACAGATACTTAGGTGCAAAAGAATGGAAAATAACCATGCATTCATTCTAAGAGCCTAGGATGAGTTATCATATCAATGCATCCATACAAGAGAAGTACCTAGCGAATACGTAACTCGATTCATAACACAAAGGAAATGCATTAGGAATTATGATCATGAACACATATATGTATTAGAGTGAGACATTATATTCATATTCATGATTTCAATAACCACATTACATTCATTGAGGCCATAACATACCCATATAATAATGTAGAGCAAGGTCATGCATCAAAAACTAAACTATGTCCTTTATATTATAAGGATAAACATAGACCCATCCCTCTAAATATGCCATCACTCCTATATTTCCTCTAATCCCAACCCATAGAATCCTCCATGATATTTTTGTAGAGCTTCACCTCTCTTCCACCACCTCTACTACTCTGCCACACCTCTCTTTCTACTACCCGTGCATCTCTATATATAGTTTTTTTCCTTCACCTTCATGCCTCCCGAGATAACATATCAGGTATGTCCAAGTGTCCAAGTGGTCATCCAACGGGCATGCCTCCTTCTATCTAAGCTCTCCATTCTTTGCAATGATGTACTTCTATATCCTTCCATTGCATGCATGGAATATTCCAATCTTGATCCTACAGCTTCCAGGATGGCACCTTATCCACTCCGCATGCTGGAAGGGTCATGATTTCCTTGTGTGTTGTCTGGAACTTTGAATATGTCTAAGTCCCAACACCTATCTTATCTTACGTGTGTATGTCGTGTGTTCTATTAAACCCCACTACAACCCTACCCTACACGACTTCAACCCATGTTCCCTTCTTAAAATAGGTCTTGCACACCCATGCGCCTTCTTGTACTTAGCCAATATTCTAGGGCCCAACATCACCCCACACTATGCCTGTTCTCCGTCCTCGAAAACAATTCTCTTCAATGAATAAAGAATGACAGCTCTCTAAATAGTGGGAGAAAGAATGAAGGAATGAAGAATTGGGAGAAATAATGAAATAATGGGGAGAATGAAGGAGAACAATTGCTTATTTTTGAAGGAGGAGAGGGAAATCCTTCCCTATTTCGACTCTAGCTTTTCCTAGGCATCAACCTCGCTTTGTACTTGCTAATAGAGGTCTCCGACTAAGGCACTCACCTCCTCAAAACTTAATTCCTCCCCTTTAGCACTCATTGTCTCAACAATAATTTCTAATTTTTTTCCCAAGTCATCAAGTGCATCCATCCTACGGGTGATCTGGGGGTATAATTCCTTTAGTCGACTTTTGATCGAGCCTCACAAGGTCTCGATAGCTTCTGACTTCTTCTCTACCGGAATAAGATTTTATCTCTTTCTTACTTGTTCCCCTTATTATTTTCTTGAAAATCCTTAAGTTCCATTTCATGCATGGTGACCAGGATGCTTTCCACTCTATCTCTATTAGTGCAGTTGTCATATGCATCGTCTGTGACTTGCAAGGCAACCTTTACCTCAACAAGGAGTTTAGTATATCAAGAAACAATCTCGAAAACCTTCATATTTTCTTCTTTTTCTTGGTGCACCAACACTTCTTCTATAGACTCTAAGGCAAGTGGCCTCCTTTCCATCGTGAGGATGTGGGTCAAATCCTCCAGACACTGCAAGGTTGATTCATATTTCTACTCGGCAACGCTAGGTCAATATGCTTTAAAACAATAACACCCATAATCATTTCAATTTTCTTATGTAGCTCACACACCCTTACTTTCTCCTCTTTCATTTCACGCCTTAACTACACATTGATAATATCTTCTTTCTTCAAGTCCTTTCTCTTCTTAGTGAGCTCCTTATTTTCCTTCTCTAATTCCTCCTCCAGGAATCTCACTTTATCATTCCTTATGAACCTGTCTCGGCCTTAGTCTCAACTAAAAATTTATTGATCACATTGCAGACCTGCTCATCTGATAATTGTTGAGAATTCACCAAGGGATTAAATCCTTTTTCTTTGGCACCTTCATCAGCACTCCCTGAATTACTTCGAACTCAAGCTCATCCATGTGGGACTCAAACGCCAAAGATAGCATCTTTCTGGTTGGGGATATGCACCTTCTTCATCAAATGAAGATATAACTAGGATTTGTTCTATTGGTACGGTACTTTTGAAGTGCACACATAACACTTTTCTTAGATCATTAATGTATCCCATTCATTTCCCTTGTGCCACCACTATGCCCTTCCCACCTATTCACGTAGATTTTGGGAATCTTAACACCAAATTGGGATTCCCACCCATGCTGTTATATTCCTTCCCAACGCTTTCTTCATCTATCTCCTTGAAAATTTCATCTGCACTCTACTCCAACTCTTGCTCCACCAAATCGTTAATGATGCCCACCACTTCTCTCTCCGCACCCTTCTCCCCTTGTTCCTTGGTGGGGCTTGAGGTTCTCTAATTTTTTATGCTTACCTCTTCACTCACCCCCTTGCCTTGATCTTCTGCTTCCTCCTCATCATTCTTTTCCTCTTCATCTTCCTCGTCATTCTTATCTTCATCGTACTCCTCCTCAAACTCATGTACATCATATACCAGATGGTCTTGACCTCCTTCGTGCTCGTTTTCATCCTTATCACCAATGTAGGCTCATAAGCTTTGTCTCCTCTTTGAGTATTCCTCTTCACACCTTCTACTTCTTCCTAATCGGTGATTCCAAAGATATAGGAGATTCTTCTCTCTCCTTCTAATTATCAGGAAAAATTTTCTTTGGGGACTCTTCTTGTGCGAGGGGCTCTTCGTGCTCTAACACATCTTCTTCTCGAGGTCTTCACCTTAATTGGGGAATTTTTTCGTGCATAAAAGTGCTAGGTTTTGTGACTTCTTCCGGCACACCCACCGATTGTGTGGTTTGCACACTTGGTGCCTTCTTCTCCTGCACCTCTTCTCTTTCCCTCTTCTTTGGTGTGGCCTTTTCTCACTTGTGGGGTCTTCTGGAATGGAGACATCACTCTCTAGATAGGCACCTTTCTCAAAATTAGGCCTTATGCACGATATACCCTTGTTGCAGCCCTTCTAGTAATCAACAACGTTATCAGCTTCATCATTTATACTTTATGGGAGACATACTTCTCCATGTATGTGCACTTCTTCAGGTAGATGAGCTTTCGGCACAACTCGCGGTGGTCTTGGTCCACCTCACTAATTTTTAACCTTATCCTTTTGGCCTCCTTAAACTGGTTGACCCCTGCTTGGAAGTATTGCGCGGTGAAGGAGAAGGGTAGCTTGCACCATGGGCTCTTAGTCCCATTTGTCAAAGTAAACCTACCAATGCAGAAATGTTGATAAACCGCAAACTCTGCCTCTCCATCCACAAGCATGGGAAACTGCTTTGGGATCCACCACTTTGATCTCAATGTCTTCATGCATTCATTTATACCACTTCTCTAGGTGAGTCTTATGAGAGACCATCATGGTTTCACAAGTGTACTTCTCAAATATTTTCACGGAAAGGATTTATTTTCTAGATACTCCCAAACAAAATTTTCTAGCCCATCTAGTACTCCAATCTCTGAGAAGATGATGGTGAGGAGGATGTTGCTGAATAATATATTTTCTCCTTCATGTGTGCTGCTTATGATTTCATCTCGCAATAAAGGCAAATAAGTTATAGATGGTCCCTTATGATATTTTCTGGCATACATTCAACCATGCCTTGTTCACTTGCATCCATATTTCTTGATCATTAAGCTTGGTGACCAAGTGTGTGACCATCCTCATAACAGGGTCTGGAATTTCTATGATGTCAAAGTACTACAAACCCTTTTTGTAGTCATAAGCTGCTACTATTTCCTTGATGGCTTCCTTATCACTTAAATTATCATCTATGGATTCCCCTTCATAATTCAAGCTAGTGAACTTGGATATCAACTATAGTGTTATGTGCATCTTGCGGCCTACAAAGTAGAAATGGTCTTCATGCACACATGACATCAACCATTGATATAGCCACTTGGGATTGCCAAAGTAAGGAAACTCATATAGTTGCAATAGCCATGCCTTTTCCAACTTTACTTTCACCTCGTCACTATAAATTAACATTCCATCTGGTGTCCTCTTGTTAGTTGGATGAACCAGCTCTAATGCCATTTCTTTCTCTGTAGTGCTCATGTGATGGTTGTAATCACTCATGGTCATCTGTCTCAAGTGTGACACCCACTCGTTTCCTAGTAACACTCCATCTAGGTATTACATTTCTGCATACCATTCCTCATTGGAGCTCATGATGGTAGTGGTTTGTTTTCCTTTTCCCTTGCCCTTTTGTTTCTTTGGTGAAATGGTTTCCTTATTTGGTTTCATTCTTTCTATCGGTTTAAAATTTAAATCTCCTTGCTTTGATCTACTACTCTGCTCAATATTGAAACTCTCAACTCCTGGAAGAAATCCTTCTATCTCCGTGCCCTAGCTACCAAACCCTAACTAGGAAAACCTTCCACAAGATGGCACACTACAAACTAATTCTCCCCACACCCGTACTCCTTCCACTCTAGTCTGCAGATCTACTCTAGTCACACACTTAGATTTCTATGATTCTTCTTCCTTCACATAAATTTCTCTGATGCCCTAGTTTGCAAGAGCACTTCAATTTTGTAATAGCAAGGTAGAATAATGACTTTCCCAACCTCATATTTATAGTTTTTTCTTCCCTCTAGCAATAAATGCTATACCACCTACTAACATACTTAACATTAAATGTGTCTTTTTCTACTAGGTTGACTTTAAGCACCATTACCCATGCTCCCAATCCTACGTGAAACACCTTCTACAACCTTCGTGCACAAAAATCCAATCTATCCAAAGACTCTAACGCGTGCGTTGATAGCGCCAAAGGAACTTCTTCTATCATTTACCTAATTTTTTCCCTCACCTACCTCATGTTGTTCTTGCACTCTTCATTCTTCATACGTGGCCTTTATTACAGCCTCCTTGACACCATAATTCATTATCCATGGTTTCCCCACACACTTTCTCATTCTTGCGTAGTTCCTTCTCTATCGGGCCACTAAACTTGTATTATTGGGATATACTTTACTTTCCACTACTCCACCCTACACTAAAACGAATGTGTGGTCCTCTACGCATACATAACTTTACAAAGATAACATGGCTACTAGCGCAAAAGAAAAAAATGAAACAAAATAAAGGAACAAGCAACAAGAGAGGGAAACATAGGAAAAGAAAAAGCAATAAAGGGAAATTCTAAGCTAACTTGCAATACTACCTTATTTACAAACACCAAGAAGACTTATTTATAGTAGGCCTTCAGCCTACTCCCATTGAAATGACCTGGTAATCTCATCCCATCTAGCACTTGTAACTAGAAAGCACTTGAATCAAGGATGTACGAGATGATGTAAGGTCCCAACCAATGGACTTTCAACTTCCCATGATGGCACAGATACTTGGAATCATACAAAATAACCATCTTCCCAACCTCAAACTATTTGTTCTTGATGTGATGATCATGCCATGCCTTTTGTCTTGCTTTTTCTATCTTCTAACTCCATCTAGCAAGTGATCACCTCTCGTCTAACTCGCAATAACTTATCAATACTATCTTCCAACGCTTGTTCATCATCTAATCCTCCCGCGGGTTATACAAAGCAATGGTAACATGAATTCAACTGGAAAACCATCCTCTGCACCAAACACCAATTGAAAAGGTGTGGCCATGTTAAAATTCTTGTAGGATGTCATGTATGCTCATAGAATGGTTGATACCTTGTCATCCCAATCTTGTCTTCCGATGTCACGATTTTGGTCAATGTGTGACTTAGTAGTTTGTAAATGCCTCACGGTTCCATTCACTTAAGGGTGATAAGGTGTAGTCTTGTGATGGGCCACCATAATTTTTCCAATAGAATCTTGACCATTTCATTGAGAAAGTGTGTACCCCTATCACTAGTTAAGCTTAAAGAAAAACCATACATGTTGATTATGTTATCCCATAAAAATCTATGTAGTCATTTTTCTACCCTTATATTAACAATAAAATCCCATGTGCATCAACATATCACCTAATGGGTGTTGGGCGCCACCGAGGCATGCATGGGTGTTGAGCCTCTCCTTTATGTGAGTCTTGTGAGAATGCATCATCTTATGATAGATATTCAAATGCAAAATAAGGGAAGAAAATATTCATTCATTCTGAGAACCTATGATGAGTTATCACATCAATGCATCCATAGAATAGAGATAACAAACAACATATGGAATTGGTTCATACACAAAGGAAATGCACTTAGATTATGCTCATGAACACATATATGATTTAGAACAGAGCCTTATATTCATATTAATGAGTTCAATAACCACATTACATTCATTGAGGTCATAACAAACCCATATAACAATGTAGATCAAAGTCATGCATCGAACTACACTATGTTCTTCATATTACAAAGATGATTACAGATCGATCCCTCTAAATATGCCATCACTCCTATATTTTCACTAATCCCAACCCATAGAATCCTCTAATATATTTATGTATATATTTTCCCCTATTCCTCCACCTCTTCTCTCTTAGGATGATCCCATGCATATCTCTCTCTATTCTGCTACCCACACACCTCTATATGTAGCTTTCTTCCTTCACCGCCATGCCTTCTGAGGTAATAAATCGGCTACCAAGTGTCCAAGTGGTCCTCCAATGGAGCATGCCTCATTTGATTCGAGCTATCCACTTTGTGTAATGATGTTCTTCTGGAACCTTCAATCGCATGCATGGAATATTACCTTTTTGATCATACAGTTGCTAGGCTGGAACCTTATCCAATTTGCATGTTATATAAGTTACACTTTTCTCATGTGCTTCTTGGAATGCCGAATATGGCTAAGTCCCAAAACCTGTATCACCTTGCATGTGCATTGTGTGTTCTATAAAACCCTGCTATAACCCTTCCCTGCGCACCTTCACCGCACACACCCTTCTTTAAATAGGTCCCGCATGCCCACATGCCTTCTCGTACTTAGCCTATATAATGGTGCCCAAAATCACCCCACACTACACCTATTCTTTGTCCTCAGAAACATCTTCAATAAAATAAAGAATGGTAGGCTCTTAAAATGGTTGGAAAGAAAGAATAAAGGAATGAATAATTGGGAGAAAGAATGAAAGAATGGGGAACTTGTTTATTATTGGAGGAGGAGAGGGAAATCCTTCCCTATTTCTACCTCTAGCTTCTCCCAAGCATCAACCTTATTCTATGCTTGCTGATAGAGGTCACCCACCAGGGTGCTCACCTCCTCAAAACTCATCTCCTCCCCTTTGCGAATGGTCTCAACAATACTTTCCAACATATTTCCCAAGTCCTCAACGACATCCATCCTATGGGTGATCTGGGGGTATAATTCCTTTATCCAGCTTTTGATTGAGCATCACAGGTCTCGATTGCTTCTAAATTATTCTCCACCTCAGATAGGATCTTATCTCTTTCCACTCTATTCCCCTTATTTTTATCTTAGAACTCCTTGAGTTCCATTTCATGGGTGGTAACTAAGATGCTTTCCACTCTATCCCTATCAGTGCAGTTTTCATAAGAAGCTTCAGTGACTTGTATGGTGGGCTATACCTCTACAAGAAGTTTAGTGTATCAAGCCATAATCTCGAAAACCTTCATCTTTTCTTTCTCTTGGCACACGTGCACCTCTTCTATAGACTCTAAAGCAAGTGCTCACCTCTCCATCATGAGAATACGAGTCAAATCCTCTAGAAATTACAAGGTTGATTCATACTTATGCTTGGGTGGCGCTACATCGGGGTGCTTCAAGAAAATGACATCCATAATCATTTCCACCTTCTTGGAGACTTTGCAGAAATTTAGTTTTTCATCTTTCATCTCATGCCTCAACTGAGCACTGATCATCTCCTCTTACTTTAGGTCCTTTCTCTTCTCCATGAGCTCCTTTTTCTTCTCTAATTCCTCCTCCAGGAATCTCACTCTATCATTTCTCCCAAACAATTTGGCCTCAACTTCGACTGAAACCTTGTTGAATGCATTAGAGACCTGTTCATTTGATAGCTGCTAAGCATTGACCAAGGGATTTACTCCTTTGTTTTCTAGAACCTTCATTAGCAATCTCTATCTTACTTCAAACTCATGTTCATCTACTTGAGACTAAAATTTTGAAGATAACATCTTCCTGGTTCGGGGATACGTGCCTTCTTCATCAAATGATGACATAGCTAGGAGTTTCTCTATTGGTACGATGCTTTGGAAGTGTGCACGTAATACCTTGATAGGATCATTAATGTATCCCATTTCCTTCTCTTGTGTAACCAATATGACTTTCTCACCTGTTCGAGAAGTTTTTGGGAAGCTTACTACAAATTTGGGATCCCCACCAATGCTTGCAAACTCCTTCCCAATGCTTTCTTCTTCCATCTCCTTCAAAATTTCATCCACGCTCTGCTCCAACACCTATTTTTCCAACTCTTTTATGATTCCTGCCACTTCTCTCTCCGTGGATTTCTCCACTTGCTCCTTGGTGAGGTTTGGGGTTCTTTGGTTTTTGGTGATTACTTATTTTCTAACCCACTTTCCTTGATCCTCAGCTTCTTCCTTTTCATTCTTCTCCTCATCTTCCTTGTTATACTTATCTTCATCTCCTTCCTCCTTAGAATCATGTACATCATACACTAGATGGTCTTCACCTCCTTTAGTGTCATCATCTTTTCGCCAATGTAGGCATCTAAACTTTATGTCTCCTCTAAGTTTGCCTCTTCTCGTCACCTTCTCGCTTCTTCCTTAATGGGGATTCCAAGATGTGAGATTCTTCCTTTTCTTTTTCTTCACTAGGTGATGCCTTCCTTAGTGACTCCTCACATGTGAGGGCTCTTCCTTCTCTAGCACTTATTCTTCTTGGGGTTTTTCCTTAATAGTTCCTATGCACGTAAGTGATAGGATTATCACTGCTTCGATGCACCCACAAATTGTGTTATCTACACACTTAGTGCCTTCTTTTCATCCCCCTCTTCTCTTTCTCTCTTATTTAGTGCATCCTTATTTCTCCCTATGGGGTCTTATGGAATGGAGACATCACTCTCTAGATAGACACCTTTCTCAAACTTAGGCCTCATTCATAGATACACTCTTGTTACGGTCCTTCCGGCAATCATCAACGTTATGGCATTCATCATTTACACTTCATGTGATACATACTTCTCCATGTATGTGTAATTTTTAGGGTACATGAGCTTTTTACATAGCTCACGGTGGTCTTGGTGCACCTTACTAATGTCAAACCTTAGTATTCTTACCTCCTTGAACTTGTTCAACCCTTCTTGTAAGAATTACACGATGAAGGAGAAGGGTAGATTGCACCATGGACCCTTAGTTCCATTTGTTAATGTGAACATGCCAATGCAAAAGTGTTGGTATACTACAAACTCTACTTCTCCATCCATGTGCATGGGAAACTATTCTGTGATCCTCCACTCTACCCTGAATGCATCACGCATTTGTTTGTACCACTTCTCTGAGACGTGCCTTGTGAGTACCTTGTTTACTTTTCAAATATTTTTGCATGCGAGGGATCCTCTTCTGGATACTCCCAAATGAATTTTTCTAGCCCATCCGAACTCCAATCTTTGAAAAGAAAATGGTGAGGATGATTTTACCAAATAGTATCTTCTCTCCCTCCTACGCATTGCTTATGATCTCATCCGTAATGAAAGTGGACAAGTTATAGATGGTTCCCTCTAATATCTTTTAGCATAAATTTATCCATTCCTTATTCACTTGTGTTCATCATTCTTGATCATTAATCTTGGTCACCAAGCATGCGACCATCCTCATAATAGGGTCTGGAATCTCTACAATGTCAACATATTGCAAACCCTTCTTGTATTCATATGTTGTTACTATCTCCTTGATAGCCTCCTTGTTACTCTGATCATTGTCTATACTTTCTCCTTCACAAATAAGACCTGTGAACTTGGATATCAACTCGCAATATTATGCACATAATTTAACTCGCAAAATAGAAGTGATCCTTATGTAATCGTGACATCAACCACCGATAAAAGTGATCGGGCCTTACCAAAGTAAGGAAACTCATAAATTTGTAATAACCCTTCCTTCTCCAATTTTACTTTCACCTCGTCGATGTATATAGGCATCCCATCTGGTGTCCTTTTGTTACTTGGATGAACCAACTATAATGCCATTTCCTTCTCAGTTGTGCTTGTGCGATGATTATAATCACTCATGATCATTTGTCTTACATGCAACACCCACTCCTTTCCTATAAATACTCCATCTAGGTATTGAATTTCGCATACCATTCTTCATTGGAGCTTGCAATGACAGCAGCTTTATTTTCCCTTTCCTTTCCCTTCATTATTTAGTGAAATTATTTCCTTCTTAGGTGTCATGCTTTCTGTCGGGATAACTTAAGAACTTCTTACTCTTCTATGTTACTTTTCTTAACTCCAAACTTAACTCCAAAGCTCAACTCCTAGAATAAATCCTTCTATCTCCGTACCCTAACTACCAAACCCTAACTAGGAAAACCTTCCACAAGATGGCACACTACAAACTAAATTTTCTCACGCCTGTGTACTCCTTCCTCTTGGTTTGTAGATCCACTCTAGTCGCACACTTACATTTCTAGGTTTCTTCTTCCTTCACACAAATCTCTCTCGTATTCCCTATTTTGCAGGAGCGCTTCAACTTCGTAATACCAAGGTAGAATAATGAATTTCCCAACATTATATTTATTTATTTATTTTCCTTCCGTAAATAAATTTTATACCATCTACCAACGTACTTAACATTAAATGTAAATTTTTCCACTAGGATGTCTTTAAGTACCCTTACCCACTTTCCCAATCCCGCATGAAAACCTTCTACAATCTCTTGGTGCACAAAAATACAATCTAAACAAAGACTCTTATGCACACGTCTACATCGTCGAAGGCACTTCTTCTGTCCTTTATCTGATTTTTTCCCTTGCCTACCTCATGTTGTTCCCGTGCTCTTCATCCTTTGTACGTGGCCTTTATTATAGCCTTCTTGACACCATAATTCATTATTCACCATTTCTCCATGCACTTTCTTTACCATATGCACTTCCTTATACCGATCCACTCAACTTGTATTATAGTCCTATACTTTGCTTTGCATTATGCCACCCCACACTAAAACAGATGTGCGGTTCTCTCAGGCATACAAAACCTTAGAGAAACAATGTGGTTAGTGGCTTACAAGGCACAAAACAAAACAAAAATAAAGGAACAAGCAACGAGAAAGGGAAACAAAAGAAAAGAAAATCATAAAGGGAAATTCTAAGCTAACTAGAAATATTGCCTTATTTACAAACACCAAGAAAACTTATTTATAGTAGGGCTTCAGCCTACTCCCATTGAAATGACCAGTAATCTCATCCCATCTATCACTTGTAGCTAGAAAGTTCCTGAATCAAGAATGTACAAGATTATATAGGGTCCCAACCAATGGAATTTCAACTTCCCAAGATGGCACAAATACTTGGAATCATACAACAACACCATCTACCCAACCTCAAACTACTTGTTTTTGATATGACGATCATGCCATGCCTTTTTTCATGATTTTTTTGTCTTCTGACTCCATCTAGAAAGTAATTTCCTTTCATCTAACTACATCAACTTATCAATCCTTTCTTCCATTGCTTTCTCATCATCCAATGCTCCCAGTGCACACTATACACAGTGATGTTAACATGAATTCAACAAGTAAAATATCCTCTATGCCAAACACCAATTAAAATAGTGTGACCTTGTTCAACCTCTTGTAGGTTGTCCTATATGCCCATAGAACAATTGATACCTTTTCATCCCAATCCTTTTGTCCAACATCACAGATATTTTTCAACGTGTGACTTATTATTTTCTTAAATGCCTTAGTAGTTCCATTTGCTTGAGGGTGATAAGGGGTAGTCTTGTGATGGGCCACCATAAATTCTGCTAACAAAATCTTGACCGTTTCATTGAGGAAATGTGTACCTCTATCACTTATTAAGATTAAAGGATAACCATACCTGCTGATTATGTTCTCCCATAAAAATATAGTAGCTATCGTTGTGGTGTAATCCTTCGTAGGCGTTGCCTCTACCCATCATGTCAAGTAATTAGTGCAAGTAATGATATACCGTGAACCAGTCCTTCGTGTAGCTGGCGAAATTGGCCCTACAAAGTTGATTGCTTAGTTTTCAAACGGTTCAGTGTTGGCTATTGGTCGCAAGGGCATTTCATTCCTCTTCCCCGGTTTTCCAAGGTGTTGCCAATGGTCATAGGCCTTGTAAAATGCAATACAATCCTGGTAGATGGTTTCCCACCAAAGCCCTGCAAGTAGAATATTCCACGCGGTAGCATTTCCTATATAGTGTCCTCTTGCAATCCCATCATGCACTTCCTCCATAATTGTCATGCCCTCATGTTCCAATATGCATTGGCATACAACCTCATCACAACCTAAATTATACAGGTCTCCACTAATCAACATGTTGGGTGTGGTGCGTATTGCTAACTTATTTATCTCTAGAGCCTTCATCCCTTCCTACACTACACTTTTTTTTTTAAGAAAACTCGTGACATCTTCCAAGTCTAAGCGAACACCCCACAATCTAAACAAGGGCACATCCAATATGGTATCCTTAATGCTTTGTGCATCCTCCCCTGAGTTAATCCTTCATAAGTGGCTGTGTCATGAATTTTTTTTTCCTCATTTTATAACCACTATGAACTCAAAATCTTGAAATAATAAGACCCAACAACATATGTTCCCTTACGTAACAAGTTTGTTGACTAATTACTTCAATGCCATGTGGTTTGTGTAGAATATAAATGGTGTTGCCAATAGGTACTGCTTGAACTTATGTAGTGCGTAGATCATAGAAAATGCTTCACGCTCAGTAGTTGTGTAATTATTTTTAGCTAGTGTCAATTTTCTACAGAAAAGCACAAGGGATGATCAAAAATTCCCTCACCAGGTTGTGCTAGTACTGCTCCCATAGTTGTCCCTAAGGCATCAACATGCACATGGAAAGGATTATCCTAAGAAGGAAAACGTAGTATGGGCATCGTGAAAAGCCTATCCTTAAAAGTGTTAAATGCCCTCTGTTGTGCCTCCCCCTAATAAAAGGCACTCTTGTGTTTTAGCAATTCCTCCAAGGGCATGGAAATTTTGGCATATCCCTTGATGAATTTCCTGTAGTACCCGTATGCCCAAGGAATCCATGCACTGCACTTTGACTAGTAGGCTCCCCTAATCCCACAATAACTGAAACTTTGGGGGGATCCACTACTAATCCTTATTTACATATAATATGTCCTCACAAGGTTCCAAATAGAGTAGCAAAGAAACATTTCTTGATGTTGAGGTATATCCATAATTTCGACATCTCTCAAAAATTAACCTTAAATTGTCACAATTGTCTTTCACCAATCCATACATAGCCCAATCATCCTAGTACACTTGAAGAAATTTATGGATGAAGTCCTGAAATGCTTGTACCATGATGCACAAGAACATAGTAGGAATATTATTTAATCCAAAGGGCATAACCGTGTAGGAAAAAATTCCTCATTTAGTGGTGAAAGTTGTCTTTCTTTGGTCTTCCTTTGCAATGATGACTTGGTGATACCCTAAGAACCCATCCGTGAAAGAGTAAATCTCACACCCGGCTACTCCTTCAAATTTTTCTTCAATAAAGGGGGTTAGAAAAGGGTTGATGACACATACTACAATAGATCAATGACCTTTTAAACTTATTTTTCGACCAATAGTCCCGAATGATAGTTTCCTTAGGTTCTATCTCTTTCCCAATGTTAACCTTCTTTGTTTTCAAGGGCTCATGGTAGGCACATGCTCACTCATCAAAGACTATCTATGAATTCATGTGTACCTTTAGAATGGTTAATATCAAAATTCTCCATCTCTTCACCATCTATAACATAGATCATATTTCCTCTTTATTTTTCCATGCACGCGTGCTCAAGCTGTACTTCCTCTGATTCTTCTTCATTGAGGTGCGTTTCCAAATAAGGCTCACCAAATAATTCTAGTAGCCCATATTCGCCATAGACTACTCTCCCATTATAAGGTGTTTGATTACTTCCAACACCTTATCCAATGATGGCTTGGTACTCCTATACTTGAATTCTTAAATGAGATCAGCTGCCAAATCCTGTTAATTAACTGTTTGATGATGCATCTCTAAATGAATATACCATGCACGTACATAACCTTATAAAGTGGAATACAACTTATGCACCCATAAAGAGGGTGGTAAATCTTCTCCACTTCCCATCTAGGCCTTCTCACATGCTTGGACATGAAATTAGGTGGTCTCTTTACCATGGTAATATTGTATGATAGTGGGCGTGTTGCTCCTGGAGAACCTTACAAAAATGTGATTCTTATATCTCACCATTATAGGAGGATCTCGTGATGTTTATCCCACTAGTGCACTATAGTTCTCGAGTAGGTTATAACTAAGCATCCCCTTCTCTCGTCCTCATTCTTCCACTAAGCCTCCATTTCTCGCAAGAAAATTTTAGGGTATGCTCCTCCAGAGTAACTTGGAAACTTCTTTCCTCATAGCGCTTGACTCGAGTGCACCTTTTTACCCTTGTCATAGATCCTCTCGCCACCTAATTAATCGATAAGTTACATGTGCCCAATTGTCACATGCCATGTTAGTGGTATCACTCAAGGACTAAGCATCTTCAAACTTGATGAATCCCTCCATGGGATGAATTATCTTAGATCTTTGATGGAGCACACATAGATTCTGTAAAGGAATTATTCTCCTGTGGGTTCAAAGATAAGGTGCTGATTTACCATCTGTTAAAGGGATAAACACCCTTTCTTCCTTGTTATCAAAGCTGATATACTCCTTGTTAAACCGCAGGTCAACATTGTTCTTATAACACCATGGGTTCCTAAGCAACGCTGGAAAGTTGTTTTCTCAAATGAGCGCTAAGACTTCAAATTCTCCGAGTGAACTTGGCCCCTTGAATGGTGATAATTTCATCCTTCAAGATGCCAATGGGCATTGCCTTAGATTTGTTCACCATATATAGCACATTCAAAGATGGCTATAATGTGGGCCTTCCCATTTGATGCCAGACATCTAAGGTAAGAACATTGACCTCCGCTTCTATGTCTATGAGAATTTTACTCAAAATCCATCCATCAATAACTACATTCAATGTAATTTCCTTATCATAGTCAAGTTTGTGAGGAGGAAGGTTTACATGCAAAACCTACCTTTCACGCTCTGCTCCGACGTGTGGTACCTTCTCCCTCATCCATTATCCTAGCAAGGTAATAATATTCTCTTGCCTTAAGATCCTACATACTTCCTTGATCTCATGAATATCATCCTTTGGAGCCTCAACATTCTTCCTTTGCTCCAGTTTCTTTGAATTCTCCTTTAGACATTGGATCTCCCCTTGCAAAATTTGAATCACATCCATAGTTTCTTGATACACCTCCTTTTGATGAGAAGGGTCTGGATACTTTCCATGTACCACTTATTCTCTTGAAACTAGTGTCCTTTGGCTTGGCATCTCCTTGGTGCACATGACCTCTTCTCGCATCATCACCAATACAAGTTCTAGTCCTAATTCACGAACCACTCTTGGCATCAAATTTGAATCAACCTTCTTGATGTTCACCATCCCAGTGCTACTGGTTCATATGCTTATAAATCTCTGGACACTCTTCATACTTATGTTTCTTCCCACACCACAAGCATTACAATAGATTAGGACACTCACACTATTAATGCTTTGTAGATCCACAATTATAACAGGTTCCTTGTGAGAAATCACTTTGTCCTCCACCATGGTTATTGTGACCACAAAATCCTCCACAAAACCTCTTCCATGCACTCCTCCATCTGCACGTCCTTCATAGCGATGGTCATAATACTTAGAACTACTTGCAAGACTAGTCCGGTGCACACCAAGATCAATAGCATCATGAATATGATCAATCAGTCTGCAATCATTGTTATCATGGGTCATAGAGGTACATATCTTGCAATAATAAGAAACATTTTTGTGGATTGCGCATTGCAAAGAGAGGAAACCTAATTTCATCATGAACCTAATGGAAAATTTCACATTCTACCACCATAGCATGTACTGAATTCTAAGGGAAACTATCTTTTGCATGCCATTCCACTTCATAGTCTATACACCAAATCCCACTACAAACCACATGTGCTAAGTTTGTGGACGATTTTCCAACCGCTTGGACATTAAGTAGTTTGAGCCTCCGTAAAGGAGTAACACCATTATCAACACTCCCAACAATCTCAAAGTGTGCAAGGTAACTTCCAAGGCCTCGCGTGGGTCTGTGAAAGTCTTGTGTGACAGAGCCCTCCTAAAGGGTGCTATCAATCCTACAAAAACCATTGAGCATGTTGAGAAGGGTGAATGTTATAGGATAGTTTTGACAAGAGAGTCTTGAAATGTGCATCATACTCCCATATACTCTCTCTCATTCCTTGTTAGATCTCCTTCAAAGTATTGATTCTCTTTTGTTCAAATTATGGGATAGGGAAATCTATTATGAAGGTGTCCTTAAATGTAGTGTATTCTACCACCATTTTTATGGGGGTCATACTTCCGATACCAACTATGTGTGTGTCCTTGCAACATTATTGCAAACTGACTTTCCTTCCACTGGGGTAGGGATCCATTTCATGTGCCATAGTAGTTCACACTTTTGTACATGCTCTGCAACATCCTCCATACCCATGTAGTCCGGTAAGTGCAATGACATATAAAAAAAATCTTATGGAGGTGGTTAAGGCCCTTTTCCTCTTAATCAAGAGCCTTGGTTTCCTCTGGTGTTTCCTCCTCCACCAAATCCACTAAATCCACTAGGTCCCACTCCTCTTGACCCACTAGATCCTCTAGAGCCACTAGGTCCACCAGTCCTACATCTTCTATACCACCCGATCCACCTCGTAGCCGAAAAAATGGCCTCAAGTGGTTGTACCTAGTGTTCCTAACGCTCCACTTAATCGTGTGTCGATGGTTTGTGATATTGTCCCACTACCAGTTGTGTGTCTCGTGCCACTCCCGGACATAAATACCCAAACCTTGTGTACTTTCACCTTTTCCAAAATTTTCTCCAAATACTTGGAATGGTTTGCACAACCATGGATGTTCCAAATCATAAGTTATATCTCCCGGACGTAGACTAGTTACTCCCACTGATACCAACTAGGTTAATAATACTTCTACCTTGATCTCGGAAAACTAAGCACCAGCGCACTTTGCGCACCAGCTCTCCTTTCTCCATGTGATGAACTCTCATCAGAAGCTAAAGGGGCTTCTCTCCCGTGCTTTCCAAGATGGGGTAGCATAGAATTCTCAGGTTCCATGTCCTCTGCATGAACCTCAACTCCTTCCTACAACGTATTCCTCCATAGATCCATCATACTTGTAACCTCATGTTGTCTAGTCATCTCCCTTACATAAGCTTCACTATACTTGATTCGTCTCTCCTCCTTTTCATTTTCAGTCGTAATGTCCACCATCTTCCTCCACCCTAGCTTCCTCTCCCAATGCTTAGAGAAGCTTAGCTGCCATGGGAAATGCCTCTAAACTTAAGGTAATGATCAAGATCTTCATATCCAAAGGAATAACACATAAAATTATCCTCTGGGCTCCCTCAGAAACTCAAACTCAACAACTTCTGGGAAAGAATACATAGAAATGGCATATTCTAGAGTATAACTGGTCAACACTCCTTTCCACCAGTGATCAACAACACACGTCCAAGTTAGATCTACATCTTGCAGCCTCTAGATAATCATCTTGGGTCCATACACGCGATCTGTAGTACTAGCTTGATCTGATGCATATGTTGAAATCCATTCATATAGTTCTACTAGAAAATAGTAGAATAATGTCTCATATAACTCATGGTACAGGTTCTCTTCTACCCATCTACATGCATTGAACTCAGGTCTAGTGCTGAATATTTGAGAAAACTCATCCTCCATGCTTTTGAACCATCCTTCAACACTTTCCAAGGTCATACATTTTATCATCACGCATCACAGGGACAAATATGTATGTCATTTCTCACAACTTTAAAAGAGGTCCTAGAAATAGAACCAAGATGTATTCATTTTTATACCCTTAGATTAACAAAGAAAAGCCCATGCACTTTGGCCTATCACCTAGTGGGCACTTGGGTGCTCACTCAAGGCATGCACATGTACCAATCCTCTCCTTTATGTGAGTCTTGTGAGAATGCATCATCTTATGATATATATTCAAATGAAAAATAAAGGAAGAAAACATGTGTTCATTTTGAGAACCTATGATGAGTTATCACATCAATGCATCCATAGAAGAGAAATAACAAACAACATATGGAAATGGTTCATACATAAAGGAAATACACTAAGATTATGCTCATGAACACATATATGATTTATAAAAAGCCTTATATTCATATTAATGAGTTCAATAACCACATTACATTCCTTGAGGTCATAACAAACCCATATAACAATGCAGAGTAAAGTCATGCATAAGAACTACATTATGTTCTTCACATTAAAAAGATGAATACAAACCCATCCCTCTAAATATACCATCAATCCTATATTTTCACTAATCCCAACCCATATAATCCTCCATTATATTTCTGCAGATCTTTTCCCCTATTCCACCAGCTCTTCTATCTCAGGATGATCCCATGCATATCTCTCTCTATTCTGGTACCCGCACACCTCTATATGTAGCTTTCTACCTTCACAACCATGCCTTCTAAGGTAACAGATCAGCTTCCAAGTCTCCAAGTGGTCCTCCAATGGAGCATGCCTCCTTTGATATGAGCTCTCCACTTTGCGCAATGATGTTCTTCTAGAACATTCCATCGCATGTATGGAATATTCCCTTTTTGATCCTACAACCGCCAGGATGGCACCTTATCCACTCCAAATGCTAGATGGGTCACACTTTTCTTGTGTGCTACCTGTAATGCTGAATATGGATAAGTCCCAAAACATGTCTCTCCTTGCGTGTGTGTTGTGTGTTATGTAACACCCTCGCTAGAACCCTTCCTCGCGTGCCTTCACCCCGTGCACTCTTCTTTAAATAGGTCCTACATGCCCATGTGCCTTCTCATACTTAGCCTATATTCTAGGGCCCAAAAATATAGTAGCTTTCACTAAGGTGCAATCCTTCATAGGTGTTACCTCTTCCCATCATGTCAAGTATTCAAAGTGTAAGTAATGATATATTGTGAACCAGCAGTTCGCATGACCGGTGAAATTGGCCCTACAAAGTTGATTTCCCATTTTTCAAATGGTTCAAGGTTTGACTATTGGTTTTAAGGGAATTTCATCCCTCTTCCCGTGTTTTCCAATGCACTCGCAATGGTCACGTGCCTTGGAAAAATCAATACAATCCTAGTAGATGGTTTTCCCTCTAAAGCCCTATGAGTAGAATCTTCCGCATAACAAAGATTTCCTACATAGTTTCCTCCCGCAATCCCACAATGTGTTTCCTCCATAATTTCCATGCACTCATGTTCCAATACGTATCGGTGTAGAGCCTCATCCCATCCTAACTTATATAGGTCTCCACTAATAACAATGTAGGGTGTGGTGCATATTGCTCACTACTTCCTCTCTAGATCCTTCATCCCATCTAGCGCGACACCCGCAAGAATACTATGATATCTTCCAAGTCTAAGGGCATGTGCCATAACCTAAATAGTTGTGCATCCGACATGGTATCGTCAATTCTTTGTGCGTCCTCTCCTAATTTTGTCCTTGATAAGTGGTCGTGTCCCGAATTGCTCTTTCCTAGTTTCACAACCATTATGAACTCAAACTCTTGGAATAATAGGACCCAACAGCATATGTGCCCTTAAAAATAGGCTTGTTCACCAATTATTTCAACACCATGTGGTCTGTATAGAATATAAAGGGTGTTGCCAACATGTACTGTCTCAACTTATGTAACACATAGATCATAGATAGTTCCTCGCGCTCGATTTGTGTAATTTTGTTCTACTAGTGTCAACTTTCTACTTGTAAAACACAAGGGATGATCAATAATCCCCTCACTAGGTTATGTTAGTACTACTCCTATGTCCGTGCCCCTCGATGCATCAACATGCACATGGAAAGGATTATCCCAAGATGGAAAACATAGTATGGTTGCAGTAGCATGCAAGCCTATCCTGAAAGTGTCAAATGCCCTCTATTGCGCCTCTCCCCAATGAAAGACACTCTCATGTTTTAGCAATTCCTCCAAGGGAATGACAATCTTGCATACCCCTTGATGAATTTCCTGCAGTACCCCGTATGCCCAAGGAATCCACACATTGTGCTTTGACTAATAGGCTCCCCTAATCCCATAATAATTGTAACTTTGGTGGGATCCACTAATAAGCCTTCTTTACAGATAATATGTCCTAACAGGGTTCCAAATGGAGTAACAAATACACGTTTCTTAATGTTAAGGGATATCCTCAATTTCTGACATCTCTCAAACATCATCCTCAAATTATCACAATCATCTTTTACCAACCCATACACAGTCCAGTCATCTAGGTAAAATTGAATAAATTTATGGATGAAGTCCTGAAATTCTTGTACCACGATGCACGAGAACACAATAGGAACATTCTTCAATCCAAAAGGCATAACCATGTAGGCAAAACTTCCCCATTCAATGGAGAAAGTTGTCTTTCTCTGGTCTTCCTTTGCAATCCTAACTTGGTGATACCCTAAGAACCCATCCGTGAAAGAGTAGACCTCGCTCCCACCACTCCCTCCATAATTTCTTCAGTAAAGGGGGTTGGAAAAGGTTCAATGACACATACTAGCATTTAAGTCCTTGTTGTCCACACAAATCCTTATTCTTCTATCGCTCTTGATACTCGATGACCATTGGGCTTATTCATTCCAATTCCTCCATAGCCTCAATGATATCAATTGCTATCATCTTATCTATTTCTTCCTTGAACCGTATGTGCAAATTTGGATTCATCCGATAAGGCCTCTTCTAGAATGGGTGTGCACCTTCCTTCAACTTGATCTTCATTTCCCCCAAGGAATGGTGGACACCTTTTAGTTCATGGTACCCATAAGGGAATAAATCCTGGAACTCATGCAACAAAATAATGAACTTTGAAAATTCCTTTTCTGACCAATAGTCATCAATGCTAGCTTCCTTAGGTTCTCGTCTCTATCACAATGTTAACCTTATTTTCAATGGCTCATAATAGGAGTGTGCTTTCTCATCAACACTATCTATGACTTCGCATGTACCTTTAGAATGGTTAACATCCAAACTTTCCATTTCTTCAACATCTACTACATAGACCATTTTTCCTTTTTCCTTTTCCATGCACGTGCACTCAAGTTGTACTTCCTTCGATTCTTCTTCATTTAGGTGCGTCTCCAAATAAGGCTCACCCAAAACTCCAGTAGCCTATCTTCTACCATAATTTTATCTCCCATCATAAGGTGCTTGATTACTTGTAATTCCTTATCCACTGATGGCTTTGTACTCCTATACTTGAAATATTGAATGAGATCAGCTACCAACTCCTACCAATTACCTGTTGACGACGCATCTACGAATGAATATACCATGCACACACACAACCTTGTAAGGTGGAATACAAATTATGTACCCATAATGAAGGTGGTAACACTTCTACACTTCCCATCCATGCCTTCTCACATGCTTGGATATGAAATGAGGTAGTCTCTTTACCATGGTAGTCTTAGATCATAGTGGGCATGTTGCTCCTGGAAAAAATTATAGAAAATGTGACTCTTACCTCACACCATTCTAGGAGTTTCTCTTGATGTGTATCCCACCAGTGCAATGTAGTTCTCAACAAGTTATAACTGAGAATTCCCCTTCTCTCATCCTCATTCTTCCATTGAGCCTCCATTTCTCGTAATAAAATTTTAGGGTATGCTCCTCCAGATTAACTTGGAAACTTCTTCCCTCCCAGGAACTTAATTGATTGCACCTTCACTACCCTTATTATGGATCCTCTCAATTTTCAGCCAATCAACTCATAAGTCCCATGCACCCAATTGTCACATGCCATGCTAGTGGTATCACTCAAGGACTGAGTATCTTTAAACTGGATGACTCCCTCCATGGGAGGAATTATCTCAAGATCCCTAATGGATTACACATAAATTCTATCAAGGAATTCCTATGCCAAGGTCTCATTATAGGGAACTAAATTCCCATATATTAAAGGGATATTCACTCTTTCTTCCTTTTTCTCAAAGTTGATATACCCTTGTTAAACTACAGTGTCGATATTGTTCTTATAACACCATGGGCACCCAAGCAACACTGGAAATTTTCTTCCTCGACAAGTGTAAAGACTTCAAAATATCCAACTAACTTGGCCCTCAATAGTGATAAATGCATCCTTAAAGACTCCAATGGGCATTTCCTTTGTTTTTTTCCATATACAACACATTCGAAGATGGTTGTAATGCGGTCCTTCCCATTTGATGCCGGCATCCAAGGTAAGAACATTGACCTCCACTCCCGTGTCAATGAGGATATTGCTTAGAAGCCACCCATAAACAATTGCATTCAATGTAATTTCCTTATCACAGTCAAGGCTATGAGGATGAAGGTTTGCATGTAAAACTTTCCTTTCACACTCTACTATGGTGCGTGGTACCTTATCCCTCATCCATTATCCTAGCAAGGGAATAATATTCTCTTTCCTTAACATCCTACATACTTCCTTGACTTCATCTAGGTCCTCCTTTGGATCCTCGACATTATTCCTTTACTCCAACTATTTTGACTGCTCCTTTAGACATTAGATCTCCCCTTGTAAACTCGAATCACATCCATAGTCTCTTGATACACCTCCTTCTGATGAGAAGGGTCCGGATACTTTCCATGTACCACTTCTTATCTTGAAACTAGTGTGCTTTGTCTCAAGATTTCCTTGGTGCACGTGGCCTCTACTCACGTCATCACTAATACATGTTCTAATCCTAACTCACGTGCCACTCTTGGCATCCACTGTGAATCAAAATTATTGATGCTTACCTTCCCAACGCCTTTGTCCTTCCATTGCTGCTGGTTCATATGCTCATAAATCTCTGGAAACTCTTCATACTTATGTTTCTTCCTCGACCACAAGAATTACAATAGATCAAGACACTCACACTTGTAATTCTTTTTAGATCCACAGTTATAACAGGTTCCTCATGGGAATCCACTTCATACTGTCAGTGGCTACTCTCACCATGAAATCCTCCACGAAAACATCTTCCACGTGCTCCTCCATCTACACACCCTTCATAGTGATGATCATCATCCTTGGAACTTCTTGCAAGACTAGTCTGGCACACACCAAGATTAATAGCATCATGAATCTGGTCAATCAGTTTGCAATCCTTGGTATCATGGGTCGTAGAGGTACATATCTTGTAATAGCAAGAAAAATTCTCATGATTGTGTGATGTAGTAGAGGACACCTATTTTCATCATGATCCCCATGGAAAATATCACAGTTTACCGCCATGGCATGTACTAAATTTCAAGGGAAACTATCCTTTACATTCCCTTCCACTTCATAGTTTGTACACCACAGCCCACTACAAACCTCATGCACTAATTTTGTAGAAAAATTATTCAACTAGTTGGCCATTACAGAAATTTGAGCCTCCAGAAAGGGATAACACCAAGATTAATCCTCTAAATAGCCTCGGTGTGCAAGCGGCTTCTAAGGCCTTGAGCAGGTCTCAGTGAAAGTCTTGTGTGATAAGGACCTTCTAAATGGTGTTATAAATCCTCCAAAACCATTAAGCATGTTGAGAAGGATGGATGTCATAGGATAACTTTGACAAGAGAGTTTTGAACCACGCATCGTACTCCCGCACACTCTCTCGCTATTCCTTGTTGGATCTCCTACAGGGCATTAATGCTCTTCTACTAGAATTCGTGGATATGGAACTCACAGAAGGCATTCTTTAATGCAATAGTCTACCATTGTTTGATGGGGGGTCATATTTCTGATACCAACTATGTGCACGCCTCTTGCAACGTCGTTATAAATTGACTTTCCTTCCGCTTCGACATAGTGATCCCTTTTGCATGCCATATTAATTCACACTTGTGCACATTCTCTCGTAACATCCTTGATACCCCGTAGTATAGTAAGTGTAAAGACATCTCAAAAAATACTTGTGGAAGTGGTTACGGACCTTGTCCTCCTGATCCAGAGCCTTGGTTCCCTTTGTTGTTTCCTCCTCCACCAGATCCACTGGATCCACCAGGCCCTATTCCTCCTAACCCACCAATTCCTCCAGATCTGCTAGGTCCACCAGGTCCTTTAGATCTGACACCACCAAATCCACCTCCTATAGCCGTAAATGGCTCAAGTGGTCGTGCCTAGTGTTCCCAATGTCCCACTGAAATATGCACTGATGGTTTATGATATTGTCCCACTGCTATTTGTGTGTCCCGTGCCACTTCTAGATGTGATACCCAAACCTTGCATATTTACACCTTGTCTAAAAATTCCTCCAAATACCGGAATGGTTTGCGTAGCCATGGATGTTCAAAATGAGAAATTATATCTCCTGGGCACAGATCGATTACTCCCATCGATACCAACTGGGTTAAATATACTTCTCACTTGATCTAGAAAACCAAGTGCCAGGGGTTGGTCACCAGGTGGGTTCAGATGCATACTGAAAAATCTCCTTTCTCCATGTGATGAAATCTCATCGGCCAAGGATTCTCTCCCACAGCTTACCAAGATGGGGTAAAGACAGACGCTCAAGTTCCATGTCCTCTACATGAACCTAAAATCCTTCCCACAACATTTATCTCCATAGATCCATCACACTTGTAACCTCACGTTGTCTAGTCATCTCCCTTTCACAAGCTTTGCTATACTTGAGTCATCTCTCCTCCCTTTCCTTTTCAACCGCAATGTCTACCATCTTCCTCCACCCTAGCTTCCTCACCCAGCACTTAGAGATGCTTAGCCGGCCATGAGAAATGCCTCTAAACTTAGGGTAATGACCAATATATTCATAGCCAAAGCAATATTACGCAAAAATGATCCTCTAGGCTCCCTCAGAAACTCAAACTCGGCACCTTCTCGGGCAATAGTACATAGAAATGGTGTATTCTAGAG
Source organism: Taxus wallichiana var. yunnanensis (assembly GCA_018340775.1). Lineage (NCBI taxonomy): Eukaryota > Viridiplantae > Streptophyta > Pinopsida > Cupressales > Taxaceae > Taxus > Taxus wallichiana. The sequence continues at coordinate 217,858,264 of CM031243.1, read as the reverse complement.
TATAATTGGTTAGGACTCCTTTCCACTAGTGATCAACAACATGCATCCAAGTCATATCTACATCTTGGGTCCATATGTGTGATTTGTAGTACCACTGATCAGATGCATATGTTGAAAGCCATTCATATAGTTATATTGGAAAATAACAAGAATGTTTCATATAACTCATGGTACATGTTCTCTTCTACCCATCTACATGCATCGAACTCAAGTCCAGTGCTGAATCTTTGAGAAAACTCATCCTCCGTGCTCTTGAACCATGCTTCAAAAATTTCCAAGGTCATACGTTCTGTCATCACACATCACATGGACCAAGATGTATGTCATTTCTCACAACAACTTCAAAAAGAGGTCTCAAATGGAACCAAGATGTAGTCATTTTTACACCCTTAGAACAATATTTTAATCCCATGTGTGTCGACCTATCACCTAATGCGGGCGTTGGGCACTCACTCGAGGCACGTGCGGGTGCCAAGCCCCTCCTTTATGTGAGTCTTTTGAGAATACATCATCTATGAAATATTCTTACATGTAAAAGAATGTAAAAGAACCATGCATTCATTCTAAGATCTTAGGATGAGTTATCATATCAATGCATCCATACAAGAGAAGTACCTAGAAGAATACAAAACTGATTCATAACACAAAGGAAATGCACTATGACTTATGCTCATGAACACATATATGTATTAGAATGGGACCTTATATTCATATTCATGAGTTCAATAACCACATTACATTCATTGAGGCCATAACAAACCCATATAATAATGCAGAGCAAGGTCATGCATCAAAAACTAAACTATGTCCTTCATATTACAAGGATAAACATAGACCCATCCCTCTAAATATGCCATCACTCCTATATTTCCTCTAATCCCAACCCATAGAATCCTCCATTATATTTCTACAGAGCTTTACCTCTCTTCCACCACCTCTAATACTTTTCCACACCTCTCTTTCTACTATCCACACACCTCTATATATAGCTTTTCACCTTCACCACCATGCCTTATGAGGTAACAGATCAGCTGCCAAGTGTCCAAGTGGTCCTCCAATGGAGCATGCCTCCTTTGATCCGATATCTCCACTCTTTGCAATGATGTCCTTCTAGATCCTTCTATCGTATGCATGGAATATTCCAATCTTGATCCTACAACCGTCAAGTTTCCATGTTATCCACTCGCATGCTAAACAGGTCACGCTTTCCTCGTATGCTTTCTGGAACTATGGATATGGATAAGTCCTAACACCCTCTTGTCTTACGCACATGTTTTGTGTGTTTTGTTAAACCCAAATAGAACCCTACCATGTGTGCCTTCAACCCGCACATCCTTCTTCAAATAGATCTCGCATGCCCAAGAACCTTCTTATACTTAGCCAATATTCTCAGGGGCCCAACATTAATCTACTTAGGATGACTAAAATGCTATAAATGAGCTAAATCATTATCGATAAATGTAAATAAACTATTCTAGATAAAATAAAATCCTAATGTGTAAGAGAAGAGTAAGGAATAGACTCATCTAATAACAGGATACATTGCAGTTGTCATAAATATGGAATTGGAACTTGATAGTGCGACGAACACTCAAGGGCCATGTGAAGGGAAGATCTTGGTTTTTTGAGATGACATAGGCACTTGGGAGTGTACTAGGGCACCCCAGGGTGCCATGGTCTATAGTCTGGGCACTCAAACAATGTAAATTGTCATAATCCAAATCAGGTATGGTTGCTAAGTGTCTCTGAGTGCTTATTTTTTTGGCGTGCTAGATTTTTTTGTTATACTATGGAATGACTCATGATGCAAGGAGAAGTATCCAACCCTAGAAAATTAAAATATGCATATGAATGGTTCAAACTGACCTTAGCCACCAAACTAGTGGACTTATCATTGAGTGTTGTACTACATTACGGACCCTAATGTAGTTCTAGTTTGTGTGTGTGTGTTATGCCCTAGGTTCTCTCGTGTCATTTACACTTTGTGAAGTAGTGAGAAATAATATCTATAGAAATGTAAGTAGCATGTGTGCATGTAATAGAAAAGAATCCCTCCCCTATGCAAAGGTGTGTGATGTAGATCTCCTATCTTGATTGTATGACACTATGTGGATGCAAGTGATGTAATGGATGCAGACTAGATGAGGTGATAGTAGTGATAAGATGCAATGACCTAGGACCCTTATTATGGTCTTATAGCTTTATATTTATAGGGATCTCAAGCTTAATTTCGTAATTAATCCTGAAAAGGCTGACTGAGAAGAAGATAAGGATGACCAATAGCTAGAAGTGACCCAAAAAGAAGTGGAAGAGGTTGTGCATAGACTGGGGTGCTCTTAATGGGACTAGGCACCCTCATGGCACCCAAGATAAGATGGGGTACCCCGATTTCAGGCTAGAATATCAAAATTGTCATGAAATGGGCTGATAGGTATCAAGAAATGTGTGGGAAAGAAAAAGTAAAAGATAAGAAAAAGGTGGTCAAAATGTGGGATTAATTAGTACTTTTTTACACTCGAGAGCCTTCTAAATAGTAGTATAAGACCGCGCTAAATATTGTCTAATGTGCAATATTTGTGTCTATAACAAGCTCCCTGTAAACCAAATGAACAAACCACCTCAATCAACAACATTGGTCATGACCGCCCTGAATGTGCCAAATATTGAAGTCATTGACCCAAAAACATTTGAGGTAGAAATATCAGATAAGGGTAAAATAATATCCATAGAAACTGTGTCCACTAAAACCACAACAGAGATTGTGAAACTCTTAGAGTGATGAACCAATCCTTCTCCCCTTCGAACCACAAGGAATGGGTAACCTCCTTGGTATAGCTTCTCTTCCTACCGATGATCTTGGTCTAGGCATAAAAATGATAGAAATAACGAAGGAAGGAGAGGATTTTGAGAATAAAATGACAACCATTGAATTATTCTCTAGGGCTTCCACTTTTTTCCAACCTTGGTCTAAACACAAATAAGTTAAGAGCCAAGATTTTTGTGTCCAGGGGACATAACTGAATAACGCAAAAACGTAAAATGCAACCACTACCTCCTACGTGAGGAACAAAGTTGAGTAGTGTAGTCATGCTCACATGAATACAATATGTCAAACACATGACAAAGAGGTTCACAAAGACCTCTTTCAAATAAATGGATTCATGCCAAGATTAGCTGATCAGATATATACAGCCAAAGGTAAGGGTTGTAATTTTAAACCCAAGGTAGTAGGCCCTTGTGAAGAGAATGAAAGATTCATAGATTATGCGGATCATTTGTGTACCTTCAAATGTGAGGAGTTTGACATTCATCAACTGAATTCACCCTAAATACTTCCATACATACTTTATTTACATCTCCACCTATACATTACTACATTCATACTTGAATTTCATTTGTTAGATCATATTGTAAAATTATAGTCAAGAAACTTATTTTTCAAACAACTTCTAAAACTTATAAACATTGGCAAAAACACTAAATCACACTTCTTCAAATATCCACCATATTATCATCAACAATTCTAATCACTTCATCATTTCAACAAGTTAAGACAAAATTTTGACATTGATCCTACCAAGGCATGCATACTTGGTTCTTCCTATAGTTTTCTTCTAGCATAGGTGTCTTTTCCCATGGTATGTTCTAGAAGCTTCCTGATGTCACATCTTTCCCAAGAAACCTCTTTGGTAATAAAAGCACTCTAAAAATTTTACTCGAGATATCTTGTTCACCTATCTCAACCTTTGGTGATGAACCCTCACATCTTACTAGTTGTATGGGGTTGAGGCTAGGGCGATCTCTTTGTCCCAAAGGCACAAATAAAAGCAAAAAAAATGATATAAGTTAATCAATAAGTGTAAAAATCTTCTATCTACAAATAAAACCACTCTTTCTTTCCATACCAATCTTTAGTGATGAGCCCATGCCTCATACTGGTGGCATGAGGTTGGGAAAGGAGGGAATTTCCCTTACTCACCTATATCTTATCCTTGGTGATGAGCCCATGTTTCTTACTTGGTAGCATGGGGCAAGGTGTAGGGGGTATTTTCATAATAAGTCAATAAGGTATAAACAATTTAGCAAATAAAAAGTTCTTTGAACTTCAAATCCCAAGAAAGTGAATTAGATGTATATGTTCTAAGAGATTCAAAACCTTAAAACCATATTTTTTCAATCAAGAGGCCATCTACGGATCTAAGTCTAGATAAACTTGCAAGCAAATCACATTCTAGACTATGTAGTAAACTATGTGTAGAGTTAGGTTATAGGTTCCTAATTGGATTTTTGTCAAAATATTATCTTCCTTTCATCATTTCCATTCATCAAAACCATATAACTCGTGTCCCTTCTAGATCTTGGTGTTGAGCCCTCACATCTTACTAGTTGTGTGGAGTTAGAAGAGGAGTGGGTTCATTCTCTTATTTTATCATTCATCACTTTTTCCAAAAAACAAGAAGTACTAAATATTGTTTGAAAACCAAAGTTTCAAGTTACATTGTGTTCACATAAGTATCATATAAAGAAAAAACAACAAAAATAAATCATTTTGTTAGCACATCATCATCTCAGTAGCATGCATTCAAAAAGCATATAAAACATCAATTTTTTTGAAGCATCTAAGAGTACACAAGTAAAGCAAGCCATCAATGAGATAAACTCTTACACAAGATATCTAAGCCAAAAAGAATCATATGTATATATTTGTATACAATAAAGTTTGTATGAAATGTCATGAAACTCGTAAGTGTGGTCAAAACACTTGTGAAAGAGCACAAAATCCAAAAAAATTGGTATATAGAATAAAAAAATCCAAATAAATAATGGCCGATGCCCTATCCCTCTCTACGGGATCCAGATAAAGGTGTGGGCTTGGGATCATACTATGACTCCTATGGTGGGAGTGGGTGCCTCTGTCCTAATCTATGGGAGTGACCATGAGATGATGAATCGTGTGATCTACCAAGGTGGTGGCATATCTGCGGAATGATCTCACCATTGCCTCCTTTTGGTTGTCTTATATTTGACAAGATTGGTCCTCATCTTAGTCACGGCTCTGCTTGTAATGCACTCTAGAGAAAATACATCGAGTTTTCTCTCCCGCCATGATCAAATTTCATGATTACACGTGTAACTCATCTCATCATGCCCATGGGGTGTGCAAAAGTATCAACAAGGATGCTCGAATAAGGTCTCTCTAACACGTGGTAGTGGTGGCTGCAAAATAAAAGAAAAAAATAGTGAGTTAGAAAACTTAAGAAAAGCAAGAAAAATTCATAGGTAGAGTGCTTATCTCACTAACACTTCTAGTCTAAATAGTATATTCGAGAGAAGAGTGTTAACTTACTCAGATCTCCTAGTTACCGAGATGGGTTTGCTAGTGATGCTCATGGTGGTGGTGTTGCGGTAGACATATTCTTAGCCACAATTATCTCATCTCGAATCCACCTATCACCAAAAAACTAACTCCTTATCCCCTCCTCTTGTGGAAGGGAGAGTGTCTCTTGTTTGTAAAGTCTCCTCCTCGACCCATCCTCGACCCTCACCATTATGGAATCCTCTCTATTGGTTATCCACTTAGTTTTTGTATCCTCCTCGTACACCTCCTGGCATGTGTGCACCTCCTCCTCATACCCACTATGCTTGGGAGTGGCCTTGATCTATATAATCATCCAAAACCTAGCCGGATCTGGGATGACATGTGGCATGCCAATCAAAACCCTGTGTAATGAAATTCCATGGGAGATTTCCCTTCTTTGGGAAGCTCTAGCCTCTCTAATGCCTCTATATACAACTAGAACTACGAAGAGGGCATCAATATAAGGTAACCCAAACTATTGGGGTACCTTCTAAACTATATGGACCTCCACCCAGCTAGTCTTGTCCTTCAACTGTGTAGTAGTGTTGTATGCCACCACAATAATGAAATCCTCACCCCATAAGTCAGCCATGTCCTGGTACGACCATGTAATCATGTCATATGTAGTGATTGTAGTAGCGGGCTGATGATTCCCCTTTAGGGGGTCCATAAATGTCCATCTAAATACTCTTATAGCCTCGGGATCTACTATCCTAACACCCCCACTTGTAGGGAATCATTTTCTCAAATACCCAGCTAGTCACTAATGTAGGATGACTAAGGGAATTTCCCTTTAGTCGAACCACCATGCATAGGTCATGATAAGTAGTACTAAGTATGTCAATTCCCCAAGCATATATGTGACCATGCTTCTTTATGCTCTAAATAATCGGGGCCAAAAAAAGTAGCTTATCCCTACCCTTTTCCCTAACCAAGTAAAGCCAAAATTCCAATGATGGCCTTGCACAAGGTAGGAATAGGGGTGGAGTGAACTAGAATAATATCATGCCATGTTTAGCACTATTTTTAGGTTCCAATACATCTCCTATATAAGAAGCCCAACTACGAGACTGTACCACTGATGTAGCACTCTCCAAAATCAACCTCCTACCTATAACAGAACACCTAGAATCCTGTATACATCCTCTGAGAGTGATATTCCACTCTCCTCTAACCCCAAGGAACTAGAAAGTATTCCGGTCTATATCCCAATAGCTTAGTAAATAGGCTAATAAATAACTAGGTGGTACAACTAGTGTCTGGGATATCCTCCATATCCCGACTCTGTGTAAGATCTCTCTCATCCTAAGTGATTGAATCCAAGATGGAAGGAAGCCAATCACACTCTCTATCTCTACTCCATCTGATATACAAGGCCTTAATTCACCAAAACACCAAAATAGCAAGTTAGAAACATCTCATACATAATAATCTCATCAAAAACATCATAAAACAACAAAAAAAATCAAAAAATATTCTTCACACTTAGTCAAAATTAGCCTCTTCCCTAAAATTACAATAGCCACCCCTCTGTGCAAAGTGGTGGTCATGTAATCACCCCTCTCCACAGAGTGGCGGTTCTATCCAAAAGGGACATGTCGTACCCTAAGACCTAAAAGCTCCAAAAAGACAATAAATGGACCATTTTTGACCAAATAAAGACATACACATCTAGGTGTCCCCCTTTTGAACATTTTAACTATAAAATTATCAAAAATAACCCCCTAGGTTGATATTTTCAATTTTTTCACATTATACATTAAAAATAAATAAATGGAAGTAACTTACCCATCTCCGAGTCATTTCTCCTCCCACTAGAGGGGACACATCACATCATTGTGCTCTTTGATTTGACCTTACTCATGCGTGAAACCATTATAGGTAATCTAGAGCTCAAAAAAATGCTAAGTGGGTGGGTGAAAATGATTTCTAAAAATAGTGGTTTTAGTTATATATAGTATGTTTTAACTCCATTTTGAGTGTGTGTGTTTTGCAAGGCTAGAACATTGGCACAAGTTTATTTTTATCCCCGCGGATATGGTAAGTCATTTTATCATTTTGGTTTTAGTATGTTTTATCAATTTCATATCTATCTACACTTGATTCTTGTTTGTTTCTTACAGGTAGTGGGAATTTGGATTGACATCACTTCAACATGTGAACGTGTCGTATAACCTCTAACTCTCCATTTTGGGAATGCCATACTTGAGACTCGACGTTCTATGCCTCTTCATGGCTAGAACGCTTCTCCAAGGGGGAAATATGTACGCACCCAATTTTACATGTGCTACATTAATTTGGAATGGTTAAAAGTCCCATATGATGATTATTATCTTTTCAACTAGTGTTCAAGTCCTACTTCCTATTTACACTGTATATTTATGGCTTAGAATACTTCCCTTAACCTTTTCCATTTTTTTTTTTCTTTCCTTTCTCTCTTTCACAACTTTACCCTAAGTTTTTGGCCTTATGTTACGAAAATTTGCAATGGTTACATAACCACCTCGGCAGTTATGTAACCATCGTAACTTCCTATAGTTTCGGTTGTGTAACCGCCTCTTCATGTAGACTCGGGATTGCATGTAGTTTTTCCATAACTTTCTTTTACATCTTTTGAACGCATTTCATTTCTTCAAACATGATTTTAGCATATGTTTCTTGGTCAAATTGGCTTGTTTGTAGGAAGGATGGATATACATACCAACTTCCACTTCCTCTTTTATTGCTAATTGAGATTTAACTGCCCCTCCTTTGAGTGAGGTGGCATTCCTTGGTTTCCAAATGGCTTAGACCATTTCCCAACCTATGTTCTATAAAATCCAAGCTTCTTTCCGAAGCTTTGGATTGATAGATATTTTTGTTGTGAATTACATTGTTATGTTTTCATAATCTTTCTAGGAAATACACAATCAAGCTATTTATCTTGCATTGTTATTCGATATGCACATTGCTACCAGATTGCTTATAACCCACTGCTACTCCAACACTTGTTCTGCACTACCCAACACAGTTCCTAGATTCATCTGAGCACTAAAGTTAGAAAAGAAGTTGAGGGGACATCACAGTAAACCATCACTGATTTCCACCATTCTACAAATTCCAAGTTGGGAATGTACTTGGATTTCCTTGGGATTTCTTGATTTCTAATTTATATGCACAATATTGACTAGAGTAGTTAAATCATTTCAATTCAAATCATTGCAATAGTTAAGTAATTACTATAGCTTTCATTTTTTCTACATAAAGCTTCTGGTGATAGATTGCTTCCCTACCTATCCCTATGGGTTTGTAAGGGAAGTTTGTCTAGAGGAAAGCTTCTACATTTTTTTAAAGTAATTACAATTCCATTTCAATCTAAAATCTCCATAGAATCCTTCTTTACTTCTACCGGGAAGTTTTAGGGGAAAAAGTGCTTCTAAGAAGCTTTTACTTCTTCCCATGTCTCTGAGGTGGAACAAAGGATTTAGATCCACAATTATAATTGGAAAATATTTTTTTACTTAGAGTAGATTATATCCATCCAGCATAGGGAAATAACTATATCTAGTTATTTACTTGTTTAGATTTATTATAGAATTAATTTAATTAAATTAGAAGAAATTAGTTTGTTTGTGTATTTCTTTTGTTTTTCCAAAAAGTATAAAATACAAAAATATTAGATTAGATTAGTTAGTTTTAGTTTTTTTTTGTTTTATTCCCTTTATTTAATTAATGCCCTCTCAATAAGTAGATTAAATCATTCATTTTTTTGGTTAATTAATCAGGAATGAATTTAGTTAATTAAAATATTAAAACACACTTGTCTTTTATTTAAGCTAGATTTACTTTTCTTAATTAACAAAATGAACCTTCAATGTAGCTCAACATTTAGATAAAATCCAACAAAAAACAATATGGAATTCACACTACCCGTGCATAGCCTCTAATTCCCCTTTGGCCAACTCAACTACTAGGAACTCACACTACCTAATCTTAGTCCTCTGATTCTCCTATAGTTTCCCATCTCGCATTTCCGAATCTTCCACATTGGTTTTCCTTGCACAACCTTGGGAGGTCGAGTGCACTTGAAATTCATGTGTTTATTTTCAGTTATACAGTGATCATTACTTCTCCGTAAGGGAGAGTCGTTCCTTTTACTTTAGGTTAAACTTTGAATGTACAAACAATGCCACAGAGTACAAGGATATTCTTCTTGGTCTCATCGTAGCCAAGAGGATGGGTGTCAACAACATTAGAGTTTTGGGTGATTCCCAGCTTATTGTTAACCAAGTATCTGAAGTCTATGAGACTAGATATGAGTACTTGCAACTCTACAAATCCACTTAACTAGAACTTTGTAATTTTTTTACTTCATTTCTATCAAAGACATACCTATAGAGAAGAATCAACTGGTAAATTCCATGGCCACATATTCCTCATGGTTTTGTCTCGAGCAAGGACTTGAAGGAAACTAATTTTACGATCTCGCCTCGATCCAAATTCTTGGTATTAAAAGTGCCAACCAACACAATTTTGGCATATGTCAAGGCTAAGAATGATCCCGACACTTTGGACTATGTGGAAAATGATGAGGAAATCCTAAGTTACCTCAATGCTTATTTAGATCTTCATCTTGCACACCATAAGAGAGGTTTTTATCTTAGACCTCACACTTCCTCCTACTTTGGAGATAAAACGATGTGTCCTTCCTCATCTAAAGGACTTGAGTTCTATGAGGTAGATGAAGAAGAATTGGAACTACCTCCCACCCCAATTAAGTTTGAAGAGGGTAACACCTATTTGATCAAGGAACCATACATATTAATATAGGGACAGAGGTTGATCATAAGATTTTGAAGCTCAGTTCTTCTTTAAATCCAAATGAGAGAGAGATGCATACAAAGGTTCTTACATAAAATTCAAAATCCTTCACCTTTAGTTATAATAAAATGACAGATTCACTCCTAATGTGGGTGGTTCACAACCTCATTACGAAGTTTAATGTTAATCTGTGAAGCAAAAGTCAAGACCCATGAAGCACAAGGTGGATTTAATGGTTAAAGAGGAATTAATGAAACTCCTTCAAGTGTGTTTCATTAAACTAGTGGATGTGGGTGTCTAAAATCGGCTCAATCCTTAAAAAGAAATAGAAACATACACATTTGTATCAACTTTAGAGACATAAAAAATATTGTCTTAAGGATTGTTAGATATCACAAGCACCGATAGGGGGTGAATCGGTGCTAATCTCAAATAAGGTATTTTCAAACTTTATATCTTGCTTAATTTAAATCAATAGTTATATTAAGAGCACAAGATCAACTCCAAACAAGCAAAACAAAATAGCAATACACCGAGTTTAGAGTGGGAAACCCAAGAAGGGAAAAACTCACTTTAAAATCAGCCTCTTTATTTAGAATACTAATTCAAAAAAGTGATTTACAAATGATCAAGCAACCAATTGATCTCGTGAAGCACCAACTACATATCACACCTATCACCGAATAGATGAAGGACTGAGCACCCACTCAACTGACAAAGAAAGAAGCACCAACTTATTATATCCTTAGCACATACTTAACAATTCAAGCATAAAGGATGATCATATAGCTTCCTTATTGTTGTATCAACTAGTTATGATCACTTTAATAGATCAATGCACCTGTTTCACTAATGTCGCACCCTATAAACCTCATTATATATAAATCCATATATATCTTCCTTCTATCTCAGTCCACTACTTTTGTATATCATTCCTCTTCTAACTCAATCAATGATCTTCATAATACTGCGAACTCTATGTGCATGTATGTGTGTTTACCATTTACTATTTTTCCTCTTATATTTTCTATAACATTCTCAATTCAGTCATGATCAGTATATATCTTGTACTTTCTACACTCCTCGTTATCTATTTCATTTTCATGTGTCATTCACCCTTTATTTTATTGAGTTCATTGTCTATGTTCTTCTCAATTATTTCCATACCATGCATGTTTCAATCTACAACTATCGTTGTTATATCTTTAGTTCACCACTCACTATATTTAGTGTCTATTCACTTCTCTATATATCAATGTATTCATTCCACCTTCGTTTTTACAAATAAGTTTGAATCAGTAACACCCCATGTCTTTTCACCTTCTCTATATTTGTCCCATTTCATTATACCAACCTACAAGTGACCATTTCTCTCAAACAAATATATGATTGTTCACCTTCAAGCATAGGACTATTTACAAACTCCAATTATGGAACTTCATCTTCTTTTCTTTCTTCACCTCGATCTCCTTCACTATAAGACAAAATAAAACTCTTCACCTCCTTCTGCTCGACCTGTGCCTCTTCATAATTCCATCAAGATCTCAACAGACTTTTTTAAGGTGAAGAAGACCAAGTCTGACCTTTCAATTTTCTTCTTCTATACATAGTGGATTAAACATGTGAACCAACTTCAAATAAGCCCTTAAGCCTCTTCAACATCCTTTTACTCAAGTATAACTAGACATATACTAATTGTAAGCACATAAATGTATCATACTTACAATGCAACCTTAGACTATCTTTATGAGAAATTTTCTTCATTCATTTACTTTAAATCTACAATGTGAGGTAATTCATGCATTCAAGACTTTTATATTGAGAATTTTATATCTTCTTGAGAAGGGAAGAGATTCATTTTTCCTTAAGAGTTCACTAGAGCAACAATTAAAACCTTCAAACTATGTCTTGAACCTGAAATATAGTGTTGCAGACAAAGACATCCCTTAAATATTGTATGCATCATGTTATTCACTCTGTATACATTCTCTAGGATCTTTTTGGATTGAATTCACTTATACAAAACAAGAAGATACACTTACAAATATGGAGAAACAATTAGACCTAGCAATCTTAAACCTATGCAGGAATATAGACCACTTTGGAAAAAGAAACTCTTGCATTCACCTGAAAGCCACTTGTTTAAAGTATGGAGTTGATCTTTGAATCTTATTTCACCTTTTTTCAATATAATTCCACAATAATTTCATCCCTTTTTCCACACATTAACTCATAAACCAACAAATTTCTCATTTACTAGTCGAAGGAATAACTATGCACGTTTTTTAAATTTCTGCAAGGGATATCTCACACTATACTTAATAATTTGTAAAAATCCTTTTGCAAACATTTTATAATCACCCTATAGATATATCTTCTAATTTTTATAAAAAAATTGGCTATTTTTGAGAACCAAGAATAAACTATTTGTGAAAACCCTAGATCGGGTGTTTTCCTAGCCATATCTTGAGAGCATACAAGAAAAAATATCATTTGTATTTACATGAAACACAAAAAAAATCACGTGTCATTGATTATAACAATCTTCCTTTACCTTCTCCATCCTAGAATCAAGCTTGAAACTTCTCCAACGATTGTCAAAGTTTGACTGTCTCATGTACAAGGGAGTAAGAAATTTGGAGCAGGTTACAAATTACAATTAGGTTTGATTGAGATGATAAATGTCTCTAAGGGTTTAAGAAATATGTTAAGAATTCACTCCAAATTGACACTTCCATCTTAATACCTTGCTCTAAAGCTTACAAACTTCAAATAATAACAACATAGATCCACACTTGTAATTGAGCAAAACATGACTCAAGAGTCCAGGACAACATGGAGAAATGAGTTTACACTTTGATATTCACTTATCAACCATACTAACTAAGAAAATACCTTAAAAATACTTTTAATGGAGTAATAATAATATATTTTTCAACCATTACACCATTTTAGGGGTCTTGTATAGGAATGAACCTCGTTAGACTTAAGAGAAATTGCCACTTCAAGACACCGAAATATTTGCTTAATAAACTCACCTTGAATCCTTGTGTTTATCATCAAAAAGCATGAAGAGACTCTTATAGGTTCCCTGACACATTTAGCACTCAAAATATTGTTTAAAGATCAATCAAAACTCAACTTGTACCTTATTTTCCAAAACACGTGTCAAAGAAAGAGAAGAAACTCACAAAGAAATACTCATAACTTTCTTAAAACAAGTGAAATTGTCCTAAAAAATTGCATTACCTCGGATTGAGTATTATAAAAAAATCATCTATGATTTATCCAAATATTCCCTCATAGTTTTTTCCTAAGAACTAAGAATCCATGAGCCTCAAAATACATTTTTCAAGAAGGTTATTTTAGAAAAACTTGAATAACTCAAAATCCCCATTACAAAATCTAATGAAATTTGACATGGAGCATTAAAAGACATCCCTCTACACATTCAAAGTGTTGATTAGCCATAGGTTTTCCTATGAGGCTATGACCAATCTCGTTTGCAAGTGAGAACAGCTTGGGTTCCCAAGGCGCAGTTTTGGCTAGAAATAATATTTTTCTCCAAAACCTGTTTCTTGACTTTCTGAGCCTTAGAATGAGTTCATTCACCTGTTATACACATGCTCCAAGAATTTCACTACTTCACTTTGCACCACAAAGACTCACATGACTCCCATGCACTTAAAGGACATCAATTTGTCTTAGCATGGATTAGCAAGAAACCAACACTTTGTGACTCCCTAGACATGGTACTTCTATGAAAAATAAGCATTAGGATAACACAAATACATCAATGACAACCAAAAAAAAAGTTGGGAAAAAAACTCCACCTTTGTCTTTATTGTCAACACCCACACACACCAAGATAAATTGATGAAAACATGACAACCCACATGACAAACCAATAACATATTCATGTTCCCCAGGTACATATTCTCCCCCTTTGACATCCATGACAAAGATGGGACACATCAAGAAATGACAAGCAATAGCATGAGAGAAGACATATCTCGAGATTGCTCCCCCTGGGATTTAAGCATAAATTAGACAAAAACAAACACCATGCATGACACACGACCATTTGAAAATACTGATATGAAGACATACCTGAACTAACCAATGACATATATTGAACAAACTTGATAAAAAAACAATTATCATGAACATCACCATGAGCTAGTAGACTAGCTCCCCCTCTCTTGAAGCTCTTTTTGGCACATTACAGGAGCTGATTTTGTAAGATAAATGCTCCCTTGAGTTTTCCAAGACCTCGTAATACTTGGTAGGATTAGGAATGACTCCCAATTCATCCTTGAGATGCTCAAATGCTGCCAAATGCATTCCTTCTTTTTTCTCACATATACAAGGTTAATCTTCTTATCATTCAATTGTTCCCTTAAGAAATGAAATATGATTGGAATGTGCTTAGTCTTTGAATGGAATATTGTATTTTTAGAGACACTAATGACACTAGTGTTATCATAAAGCAAGGGATTTGGTTCATCAAATTTTACCTTATAGTCTTCCAACATTTACATCATCCAAAGAAATTTAGGGAAAAACATGGAAGAATTTATGTACTCTTCTTCACAAGTAGATAGTGCCACTGAAGATTGTTTTTTTCTCAACCATAACACTAGACATTTTCCAAAAATGAAGGTTCCACCACTTGTGCCCTTCCCCACAACAATATTTCCAGCCCAATTTGCATAAGTTTATACTCTTATATTTTTTTGATAATGCTTCCCCGGTTCTAAATACATAATTTAGAACTCACAAATCAAATAACCATTCTTATAACAGATAACCATATGCATCTCAGTAATGACTCGGAGTTCCTCCGATCTATTCATTCCATGACTCGGTAATCTACCGATCTATTCATGAGTAATAAGAGTGGCATTTTCATTTAACACACCACTCTTGCGGTTCTCTTCCCTATTCTCGGGATTCGAATGCATTGTCTAAGGAACCTATCTCAATAATTGTTACCATTATTCATCGGCATCTCATCCCTTAGACTAGGTGAACTTAGGACAACGCAATCATCGCAGCTTGTGATACTTTGGCCAAAGATTTGAAACATATCGCTTATGTCTCGTATTCCTTAACGGCATACTCGTCAATCTAGAATATGTACTTCACCCCATTCCTATGTTATGTAGAATGTCTTATACCGACTTCTCATGTCATCCCTCCTATCCCAAGTTATTCACTCGAAACGGATTAGTATGGTGACAACGTTATATGGATGCTCCCGAGGACTAGGGATACGATGACATACTTTGGGTCAACCCTAGTTAAACCAAAGGTGTCAAGATACCTCGAGTCTCCTAGGCAGCCTTATAACGTGACCACATTCCTAATCGGTCCCAGAGTAACTTGTTCGAGTTTAAGGTGTAAATCTTAACGATCAATGCAAAGGGTGTCATCATAAGTCACCTGCATTGTTGTATCTTCGAGGAGATCCTAATCTTCTCGAGGTACAACCCCGTAGCTTGACTTGTCAGGCCGCCAACCTTTAAATCCTCCTCGAAAAGATCTACTTATTAAAAAGTGTTACATACGTTGAGTTAAATTATACCATAAGACGCTCCCTTTAAGGGTAGTCTTTCCCAATCCCTGGGTTCCTCACCTTAGAATGACCTTTCTTAATAAAACCCAATACACAAGAGAAGTTATTAAGACTAGAGGTCCCATCAAGGAGTTCATAGAATATACATAATTCTAAATCAACGAAATTGGACAATTACTCCCATCCTTCACATGAGATTGCTAACCAAACCCTTTTTTGGTTTATATCAGTTCTCATAACTGAATTTATATCTTACTTATTAGTATCAAGATATAATGATTAAGAATCCAATTAAACGTTGTCCTGGCTTAATCAAGACTAGGAATTAATAATTTAATCCAGCTTGTTTAGCGTCTTGCTTAGGTTTATTTTTACCCTAGCTTCCAGAAAGACAGTGATCTAAATTTCAATTTAGCTTTAGATAGAACATACTAGAACTGCTAAACAATCATAAGTATTCATTCACATATTCTTGCAAGCTTACATTGATAATCACAAAAGTCTCCAATTTAAACAATAATAACAAGCTCTCAAGATCATTTGATCCGAAGAAGGTCAAACTATCCAGATAAGAATACAAACACATAAGTATCAAATATCTCTCTTTTATTCCTTCAGTTAATCAAATACATTTTATGCATTCAACATACTTGATACAATACTCAACGGAAAAAGAACATCTTTCCTCATATAGTACATTTAGAGAATCAAGCTGTAATTCATCATAAAACCAAATTAAACAATCTGAACATCCTATCAGATCTGCGTGCTTTTACCACTTACGGCAACCATCTGCAAAAATTGTCAACATGGGTCAGTTCGATGAACTGAGCATGATAAGCACTAACTCTTAAAACAATTGTAATCCACCAAACAACCTATTTAAATGAGATCATTTCACCAAACAAGTAAACATATTTAAGACTATGCTTTTGTAATACAAACATGACTATAAACACGTAACTCAAATTATCGTTACTAAATAGTCCTAGATACTTTTCAAATATTTCATCAAAATATTAGGGATCAAGAAGAACGAAAGTATCCAAAACAACTATCCATCTCAATCCCAAGGACAGCAAACATCAGACAGATCATTACATTCAACATAGTAAAAGGAATATCATAACAAATCATGATTCCATCAATATGTTAAAAACAGCCCAACGGTTAGATAAAAATATCAACATATACTTTACAATGAAGAGAGAAAGAAAACAAGACATTCATATTTCCTTTAAAAAAGCTCATGACTGTACTCTCCTCAAAGTAAAGCATTCACCTTATATGCATACGAATAAGTCGACGAGCCACAAGAAGAACCACAGCTTTTGTTAAAATTAAATATAACAAACTCCTAGCTTACTAGCAAGATAAAGAGCTCTCACGCCAAAACAAAGGATGAATATCAACCAAACAGACTCCACATGACCTTCCACACGAAGCGACAAACAAGAAGATATTCAATGCCATCACATGTCGAGGTGCAATCGACACTCTCTTAGTTCACCAAGCTCAAGACTAGATATCCATGCAATAAGAAGACGTAATCATGCTCAAACACGACAACAATCCCTCTCAAAGAACATACGACTCATTTCTAATCCCTACTAAACATTGTAAGGTTTTAGATCCAAGGTCGAAATCAAAAGAACTTCCCCTTTTTATCTCAGCAACAAGAGACTCGTTAACATTAAAGCAATGATGTTTCCCTAAGACTATGTAGAGATATTCATACGAAATCCATGCAACATGCACAACCTCAATTAACTGGAATTATTCAGAAAGGAAACATAACATACCGTATTCACATCTGAACTCATTCAGAGGTTGAAAAGTATGGTAATCACGACCCACTTTTACAGAGGCCAAGATACATTATATCTATCTATACTTAAGGAACCCAACAGAGCCAAAAACAACAAGTGTACAAAATCAGGCTTATATAGAGGCAGATACACTGGTTACCTATCAAGGATTTCAACTGAATCCGAACAACAATATACACGATAAAGCTTCTACAGAAGCCGATATACAAGATAAATATTAGTTAATGATTCCAACCATGCCAACAATGGTAAATATTCAAAATCAGGCTTATACAAAAGCTAAATACTGATTTCGTAACAAGGAATCCAACTGAGCCTCTACAACATTATTCGCTCAAGCTTACACAGATAGGAAACGTAAAAAGTACACCAACTGAGTCTGTACCAAAATTCATTACTTAAACGAAGGTATTCATTACAAGATAACAGAAGTCGTATTACTAGTTACCCCTCCAGGACTCCGACAATCATGCTACCAGTATTCACATACATGACTTATACAGTAGTCCATAATATACGAACCAATCCAAGGACTCCACAGAGTCATCTTGTAAATAAAAAAATATAATGCAAACCATCAATGGGTTAAATCCCGTAATTGCAACACAAGGGAGGGAAAAACAACTTCTACAGGGTCGCATTAAATACTGTAAACACAGCAAGTTATCCGTTCAACATAACCTAAGTATCATAGCGAAACCCAACAAGATTCAGTAACCACCACCTATAATAACCACGACGGAACTTACAAAGAAGTCCAATTAAACTGAACATTCAAACAAAAGTCCAACAGTATCCTTTCCGACAAGTATCAACAACAAGTATCAATCAGTAGCCTGAACCCCAAAAAGGAAACAATTCATGGGCTCCCAAAGAGTAGGTTTAGTATACTTTCTTGCATGCATTTCACAAACTTTAGCCGGAATGCAAAACACAACTAAATAGAGCAACAGTTTGAAACACAATGCACACCCGTCAAGGGTTAAATTGAAAAATCGAACCAGCAAGAAGATACAGTAACAAAATCACACAAAGCTACCATAAAAACCATCTGAACCCATAAATCATCTAAACAGAGTTGTTCTAATGAAATCATTTGAAAGAAAGCAATATTTTTAAAGGTTAGGCCTAACATGCCTGGTTATTTGCTTAAAAATCCGAAGAAGACCACTTGAAAGAGCTCGAGCCTTCTCCTCTTTTTCCAAGTTAGATTCACCAACAAAAATTTGTTATTTCCATGACTTATAAATTTTCCTTGCAGAAAAGAGCGAGTTACACTCATATTTTCCATGCAACTCCAAGAAGATCAAAAGCGAAGAACCAGTGATCAGACAGAGGGAAAACCGGAGCGCATGAAAAACCAAACAAACTACTAATTTTCCATTTTGCATGCCTTCCCATGAAACCCGAGCTCGAAGACCGAGCTCATTAATTGCATTTACTCCAAATTTCCCGCTCAATCTCCATTGCCACCGACCGCCATAGTTGGCGATGGACAAATGAAATTCAAAGACCATTTCTAACTTTGGCGACTCTGCCACGTCGGCTCTTGCTAGCCATTAAAACTTCTACCAAATTACCTGTCCTCCATGCTTATCCATCCATTTAATGCCATAGAAACTGCCGCCCATGGTTCGCACCCTTCCATAGGTCCCCTTTCTTCCTTGTTCAATAGTTAGGTTAGTAACATAGGTTAGGATTTAAGATGCGACTTAGTCTAACCTCCATAGCACAAGTTACTAACTTAGAACATTTAGATTATAGCTTAGGCCTAGGTTAGATTAACACTAATCTAACCCATAGATCATAGTTTAGTTTTAGGTTACTAACCTTAATAAATCCAGTTTAGGTCTAACATTTCAAATGCTCAGAAAAAGAACCTACAACATACATTCACGAACAGGATTCACTCTGCTACTGCCAATAGGCTAGTGAATTAAATGTATCTGAATTATTACCTGGTCCACGATCAAGACCTTCCTGATATTACGATATCGGGAACCAATTCATTTAACACGATCAGCCTGAGTTAGACTCCGGAACTAGCTTATTCAATGCATCCAGACCTTGCAACCTGCGTAAGGTCTATAATTTTAATTCATCCCGAATAAACTTAAAGCATCACTTGGATCAATACCACTGATCCAAGGCTAGGTCTTATAGATGGATAACTCCATAATTCATTCCGAGATCAGATTAAACTCAGGTAAAATGAAAGAATTAAAAGAGTCCAATTATATTCCGACTCAGTCAAAGATCTGCAATTTCAAAGAAGATACAGTCCATATCAAGCATGACTTCTCAATCAAAGGAACACATCCTTTTTACAAAAGAAATCACATATCAACACTTGTATGCTCAGGAGGAAGTAACAACAGTTCAGGGTGTTACATGCTTCCCTCCTAAAAGATTCATCGTCCCGATGATTACATATTCAATTAACCTTCAGGTCAACCAATTTATTAGTTCACAAAACAATGCGACTATTTTCCAACTTAAATAGTTCCAGAAATCAATGTCACAACACATTTTATTCAACCTGAATAATGTTTGCCTCCATCTGGCTTTCATATAAACTTAAAAAAATAAGTTCATAAAAGAAATGTTTTGTCAACAGATTTCATTCTGTTGAAAAAGAGAAGGAAAAGCAATTTTCATCTCTTCCAGATTTTCCCAAGTTGCACTTTCTTCGTTAAACTGGTCCCACTGGACCTTACATTGCTGTATTTCACGATTTCTCAAATGCAATTGTGAGTTTCCAGCACTCGTGTGGGTTTAACCACGATTATTCCTGGTCTTGGACCTGCAAGGAATTCCAATTTAAAACATGTGACAGATCTGAAACGTATTTCTTAAGCAAAGAAATATGGAAAACATCATGCATGCGAGATAAAGCAGGTGGTAATGCTAAACGATAAGCTACAAGATTGATTATTTCGACAATTTCGAAAGGTCCCACGAATCGAGGTGACAACTTGGCAGCCTTGCCAAAAGTTATAGAACTCTTTCTGGGTTTAACACGAAGAAAAACCTTCTCACCAAGCTCAAACCTTCGATCAACCCGCTTAAGGTCAGCATAGCTCTTCTGCCTATCCGCTGCTTCCTTTAATCGTTCACGAATCAGCTTAACTTGCTGTTCCATTTCTGTGAGAATCTCTGGTCCAATTACCACTCTATCCTCAACACTATCCCAACTAACAGGAGTTCTGCACTTTCTTCCATAAAGTGCTTCAAATGGTGCCATTTTAAGAGATGAGTGATAAGTGTTGTTGTATGCGAACTCAACTAATGGAAGATACTCTTCCCATTTATACTGTTGATCCATGCAATACATTCGCAACATGTCCTCCAACACTTGATTTACCCTCTCAGTTTGTCCATCCGTTTCCTGGATGATATGCAGAACTGAAGTTTAGTTTCGTTCCAAGAGCTGTGTTAAGCATTTGCCAAAATCTTGACGTCATTCTTGGATCCCTGTCAGATATAATCAATTCTGGTACACCATGTAATCTGAAAATTTCGTGTACGAATCTTTTGGCCAGCACTGGTGAATCATCCTTTAGATTTCCAGCGATGAAATGAGCTACCTTAGTCAGTTTATCTACAACTACCAGGATAACATCATGTTTATTCCTGGACATAGGTAATCCTTGTACAAAGTCCATGGTTATTACTTGCCATTTGTACTGCGGTATGCTATGAGGATATAACAGTCCAGCAGGGTGCATATGTTCTGCCTTAACCCGCTGACACTCCAAACAATGAGTCACAAAATTAATGACATCCTTTTTCATACCTTTCCAAAAGTATTGTTGTTTCAGATCAGCAAGCATTTTTGTGATACCCGGGTGTCCAGAGAAAGGTGAATTATGAAATTCAACTAACAACTTCTTTCTCAAATCATTCAGCATAGGTACATATACTCTGTTTTCATAACACAAGATTCCTTCATTATCAAAATGAAAACCTTTATACCTTTCATCATTAGGTTCTGCAGCAAGCGCTGCTTTTACTTGCTGAAAGTAAATATCAGATTCTGAGGCACTTTTTACCTCATCCTTAAACTGAGTTCTTAATGTTATAAGAGCAGAAATGTGCCTCCTACGACTTAGAGCATCAGCTACTCTATTCTCCTTCCCTTTGATATAGCTAATATCAAAATCATATTGTGATAAAAATTCTAACCACCTTCTCTGTCTAGCATTAAGATTAGGCTGAGTGAAAATATATTTCAGTCCTAAGTGATCGGGCCAACTCAAAAGGTTTCCCAAGTAAATAGTGTCTCCAGACTTGAAGTGCATGAACAATGGCAGCAAGCTCCAAATCATGAGGAGCATAATTCAGCTCATGTAATTTAAGTTTTCTACTTTCATATGCTATGACTTGATCATTTTGTAGCAAAACACCTCCAAGGCCTTCCCCAGAAGCATCCGTTACAACAGTAAAACTCCCATTAGGGTCTCACATACTAATATAGGTGCGAAGTCAACCGCCTTTCGACTTTTGAAAGCCGCTTCGCACTTATCATTCCATATGAATTTCTTATCCTTCTTCTCGCAATGAAGTTATTGGCAGCAACTTTAGAAAAATCCTTACAAATTTTCTATAGTAACCAAGCAAGACCCATGAAGCTTCTTACTTCGTGCACATTCTTTGGTGCGAGGCCACTCGATTATTACCACTATTTTTGAAGGATCTACAGCAATTCCTTCTTTACTTATGACATGACCCAAATAGTGAACTTCTGAATCAAAGAAAGAACATTTGGATAACTTACCATACAACTTTATTTTTCTCAAAATTCCCAAAACTATCTTCAAATGCTCATTGTGCTCCTCAACGCTTTTAGAATAAATGAGAATATCGTCCAAGAATACAAGTACAAACTTGTCCAGATATTCTTGAAAAATATTGTTCATTAAGTTCATAAAGGCTGCGGGTGCATTAGTTAATCCAAAGGGTAGAACTGTGAATTCATAATGTCCGTACCTTGTTCGGAAAGTTGTTTTATGAATATCTTCTTCTCTAATCCTTAATTGATGATAACCAGATCGAAGATCTATCTTAGAATAAACCGCTGCCCCACGCATCTGATCAAATAGATCGTCGATCCTTGGAAGTGGATATCTATTCTTGATTGTTGCTTTGTTCAACATCCGATAATCGATACACAGCCTAAGTGTTCCATCCTTCTTTTTCACAAATATTACGGGCGCTCCCCAAGGTGAAACACTTGGTCTAATCAAACCTTTAGACAAAAGTTCTTGCAATTGTGCCTTAAGCTCTACTAACTCTGTAGTAGTCATCCGATAAGGTGCTTTGGAAATAGGTTCTGTTCCTGGTTTGATTTCGATGGTGAAGTCAAATTCCCTCTTAGGTGGTAACCCCGGTAATTCCTCAGGAAAAACATCCCTGAAACTTTGTAACAGAGGAAATCGCTTCATGTAATCACCATCTTCTTCTGAAAATTCAGATATCTTTACTGCATAAAGGGTACATCCTTTATTTTTAGCCTTTTTAAGCTGCATAGCTGATAGTTTTCTAACTGAAATTTCCCATTTCACACCTTGAATCTCTGTTGTTTCCAGCTGATCATCTAAACATTTTATGTTCTTTTCATAGTAGTCTACCTTTGCTTTATGGTCAGCTAACCAATTGACACCGATAACAATGTCATACGATCCCAAAGGTGTAACATAGAGGTCAACTTCCATGGAGAAATTAGGTAAGTCAAGGACTACCCCAAAAAGACACATACTCACTGTATGAACAGAGTTATTACCATACTGTACAGTCCAAGATTTATCCATTTTTCCAGCTTTTCTCTTAAGTTTAGAAGCAAGTTTATTAGAAATGAAACATTCAGTAGCTCCTGTATCAAAAAGAATAGTGACAGGTATGCCAAATAACTTACCCGGAACTTCTATAGGTGTCACTTGCTTTTCAGCTTGCTTGTCTGCTACTGCAGCAACATGTATCTTATGCTGCTGATTACGATCATCCTTCTTCAAAGGGCACTGATTTGCGTAGTGGTCTTTGCCACAATTGTAGCAGCCTCCTACAGGTCCCTTTTTAGGCTCAAAATTGCCTCCAGCCTTGTAATTGTCACGTTGTCCTCCATAGGGCTTCTGCCCATTGTTATAATTTTTGGCAAAATTATCCCTTACATTTCCAAGCAGCTTAGTTGTCACTGTTTTCTTACTATTATCCCCTGGAAACTTACTTTTGTTTCCAAACTTTTTCCATGGTCCCTTTTTGGGTGCAAGAGAGGTTGAAGAAGGGTTTGCAGTCTTCTTCCGCACTTCCTCTTTATGAGCAAAAATAGCCTTTAATTTCTGTTCTTGCCTTATGGCCTTTTCAACAACTCCTTCCATAGTGGTTGGATTGTGAACATCGACCTCTCCCCCTATCACGGGATTCAATCCCATGATGAATTTCCGTATTCTAAACTTCTCGTCAGTTTGATACTGCGGTACATACTTGAGGAGTTTTGTAAACCGCTCCCAGTATTCAGTTACCATTAGCTTCCCTTGAGCTAAGTTCTGAATTCTTGTCATTTTCTAATCATAGAAAAGTTGTGGCAGCCAACGTTGCCTAAAATAGCCTTTAAATTGATCCCAAGTAATATTGGTCTCATCAATATTTAGTTCAGCTTTACGGCTATCCCACCACGAAGATGCTTCGTGGGAAAGCTGATAGGCTCCCCAAATAGCTTTGGTTTCCTCTGAGAAGTTTCTTATTGCAAAGTACTTCTCCATTTCACCGAGCCGCTTCTCGGCTCCATCCATCCTCATTTTATACATTAGAACAAGTCAATTTTTTTTTTTTTTTTTGATAAATGCTTCCTGGTTCTAAATACATAATTTAGAACTCACAAATCAAATAACCATTCTTATAACAGATAACCATATGCAGCTGTAATGACTCGGAGTACCTCCGATCTATTCATTCCATGACTCGGTAATCTACCGATCTATTCATGAGTAATAAGAGTTGGCGTTTTTATTTAACACACCACTCTTGCGGTTCTCTTCCCTATTCTGGGATTCAGAATGCTCTGTCTAAGGAACCTATCTGAATAATTGTTACCATTATTCATCGGCATCTCATCCCTTAGACTAGGTGACTTAGGACAACGCAATCAGCAGCTTGCGATACTTTGGCCAAAGATTTGAAACATACTGCTTATGTCTCGTATTCCTTAACGGCATACTCATCAATCTGGAATACGTCCTTCACCCCATTCCTATGTTATGTAGAATGTCTTATACTGACTTCTGTCAGTCCCTCCTATCCCAAGTTATTCACTCGGAAATGGATTAGTAAGGTGACAACGTTATATGGATGCTCCCGAGGACTAGGGATACGATGACATACTGGGTCAACCCTAGTTAAACCAGTGTGTCAAGATACCCCGAGTCTCCTAGGCAGCCTTATAACGTGACCACATTCCTAATCGGTCCCAGAGTAACTTGTTCGAGTTTAAGGTGTAAATCTTAACGATCAATGCAAAGGGTGTCGTCATAAGTCACCTGCATTGTTGTATCTTCGAGGAGATCCTAATCTTCTCGAGGTACAACCCTGTAGTTGACTTGTGTCGTCAACCTTTAAATCCGCCTCGAAAAGATCTACTTATTAAAAAGTGTTACATACGTTGAGTTAAATTATACCATAAGACGCTCCCTTTAAGGGTAGTCTTTCCCAATCCCCTGGGTTCCTCACCTTAGAATGACCTTTCTTAATAAAACCCAATACACAAGAGAAGTTATTAAGACTAGAGGTCCCATCAAGGAGTTCATAGAATATACATAATTCTAAATCAACGAAATTGGACAATTACTCCCATCCTTCACATGAGATTGCTAACCAAACCCTTTTTAGGTTTATATCAGTTCTCATAACTGAATTTATATCTTACTTATTAGTATCAAGATATAATGATTAAGAATCCAATTAAACGTTGTCCTGGCTTAATCAAGACTAGGAATTAATAATTTAATTCAGCTTGTTTAGCGTCCTGCTTAGGTTTATTTTTACCCTAGCTTCCAAAAAGACAGTGATCTAAATTTCAATTTAGCTTTAGATAGAACATACTAGAACTGCTAAACAATCATAAGTATTCATTCACATATTCTTGCAAGCTTACATTGATAATCACAAAAGTCTCCAATTTAAACAATAATAACAAGCTCTCAAGATCATTTGATCCGAAGAAGGTCAAACTATCAAGATAAGAATACAAACACATAAGTAACAAATATCTCTCTTTATTCCCTTCAGGCTAATCAAATACATTTTATGCTTTCAGCATACTTGATACAATACTCAACGGAAAAAGAACATCTTTCCTCATATAGTACATTTAGAGAATCAAGCTGAAATTCATCATAAAACCAAATTAAACAATCAACAACATCCTATCGATCTGCGTGCTTTTACCACTTACGGCAACCATCTGCAAAAATTGTCAACATGGGTCAGTTCGATGAACTGAGCATGATAAGCACTAACTCTTAAAACAATTGCAATCCACCAACTGTTTTCATTAAACAACCTGTTTAAATGAGATCATTTCACCAAACAAGTAAACATATTTCAGACTATGCTTTTGTAATACAAACATGACTATAAACGCGTAACTCAAATTATCGTTACTGAATAGTCCTAGATACTTCTCAAATATTTCATCAAAATATTAGGGATCAAGAAGAACGAAAGTATCCAAAACAACTATCCATCTGAATCCCAAGGACAACAAACATCAGACAGATCATTACATTCAACATAATAAAAGGAATATCATAACAAATCATGATTCCATCAATATGTTAAAAACAGTTCCAACGGTTAGATAAAAATATCAACATATACTTTACAACAGAAGAGAAAGAAAACAAGTCATTCATATTTCCCTTCAAACAAGCTCATGACTGTACCATCTCCTCGAAAGTAAAGCATTCACCTTATATGCATACGAATAAGTCAGACGAGCCACAAGAAGAACCACAGTTTTGTTAAAATTAAATATAACAAAACTCCTGTAGCTTACTAGCAGTACAGTAGCTCTCACGCCAAAACAGTGATGAATATCAACCAAACAGACTCCACATGACCTTCCACACGAAGCGACAAACAAGAAGATATTCAATGCCATCACCTGTCGAGGTGCAGTCGACAGCTCCTTAGTTCAGTCAAGCTCAAGACTAGATATCCATGCAACAGAAGACGTAATCATGCTCAAACACGACAACAATCCCTCTCAGCAACATACAACTCATTCTAATCCCTACTAAACACTGTAAGGTTTTAGATCCAAGGTCGAAATCAAAAGAACTTCCCTTTTATCGCAGTCAACAAGAGACTCATTAACATTAAAGCAAATGATGTTTCCCTATGACTATGCGAGAGATATTCATACGAAATCCACGCAACATGCACAAATTCAATTAACTCGCAATTATTCGTAAAGGAAACATAACATACCGTATTCACATCTGAACTCATTCAGAGGTTGAAAAGTATGGTAATCACGACCCACTTTTACAGAAGCCAAGATACATGATATCTATCTATACTTAAGGAACCCAACAGAGCCAAAAACAACAAGTGTACAAAATCAGGCTTATATAGAAGCAGATACACTGGTTACCTATCAAGGATTTCAACTGAATCCGAACAATAGTATTCACGATAAAGCTTCTACAGAAGCCGATATACAAGATAAATATTAGTTAAGGATTCCAACCGTGCCAACAATGGTAAATATTCAAAATCAGGCTTATACAAAAGCTAAATACTGATTTCGTAACAAGGAATCCAACTGAGCCTCTACAACAATATTCGCTCAAGCTTACACAGATAGGAAACATAAAAAGTACACCAACTGAGTCTGTACCAAAAATTCATTACTTAAACGAAGGTATTCATTACAAGATAACAGAAGTCGTATTACTAGTTACCCCTCCAGGACTCCGACAGAATCATGCTACCAGTATTCACATACATGGCTTCATACAGTAGTCCATAATATGCGAACCATTCCATGGACTCCACAGAGTTATTTTGTATATAAAAAAATATGTTGCAAACTATCAACGGGTTGAATCCCATAATCACAACACAAGGGGGGAAAAACAACTTCTACTAGGTCGCATTGAAATACTGTAAACACAACAAGTTATCCGTTCACAATAACTTTAAGTATCATAGCGAAACCCAACAAGATTCAGTAACCACCACCTATAATAACCACGACAGAACTTACAAAGAAGTCGAATTAAACTGAACATTCAAACAAAAGTCCAACAGTATCCTTTCCGACAAGTATCAACAACAAGTATCAACTGTAACCTGAACCCAACAAGGAAACAATTCATGGGCTCCCAAAGAGCAGGTTTAGTATACTTTCTTGCATGCATTTCACAAACTTTAGCCGGAATGCAAAACACAACTAAATAGTGCAACAGTTCGAAACACAATGCACACCCGTCAAGGGTTAAATTGAAAAATCGAACCAGTAAGAAGATACAGTAACAAAATCACACAAAGCTACCATAAAAACCATCTGAACCCAAAATCATCTGAACAGAGTTGTTCTAATGAAATCATTTGAAAGAGAGCAAGATTTTTAAAGGTTAGGGCCTAACATGCCTGGTTATTTGCTTAAAAATCCGAAGAAGACCACTGAAAGAGCTCGAGCCTTCTCCTCTTTTTCCAAGTTAGATTCACCAACAAAAATTTGTTATTTCCATGACTTATAAATTTTCCTTGCCAGAGAAAAGAGCGAGTTACACTCATATTTTCCATGCAACTCCAAGAAGACTGGTGCGAAGAACCAATGATCAGACAGAGGGAAAACCGGAGCGCATGAAAAACCAAACAAACTACTAATTTTCCATTTTGCATGCCTTCCCGTGAAACCCGAGCTCGAAGACCGAGCTCATTAATTGCATTTACTCCAAATTTCCCGCTCAATCTCCATTGCCACCGACCGCCATAGTTGGCGATGGACAAATGAAATTCAAAGACCATATCTAACTTTGGCGACTCTGCCACGTCGGCTCTTGCTAGCCATTTTAAAACTTCTACCAAATTACCTATCCTTCATGCTTATCCATCTATTTAATGCCATAGAAACGCCACCCCATGGTTCACCCTTCCATAGGTCCCCTTTCTTCCTTGTTCAATAGTTAGGTTAGTAACATAGGTTAGGATTTAAGATGCGACTTAGTCTAACCTCCATAGCACAAGTTACTAACTTAGAACATTTAGATTATAGCTTAGGCCTAGGTTAGATTAACACTAATCTAACCCATAGATCATAGTTTAGTTTTAGGTTACTAACCTTAATAAATCCAGTTTAGGTCTAACATTTCAAATGCTCAGAAAAAGAACCTACAACATACATTCACGAACAGGATTCACTCCTGCACTGCCAATAGGCTAGTGAATTAAATGTATCTGAATTATTACCTGGTCCACGATCAAGACCTTCCTGATATTACGATATCGGGAACCAATTCATTTAACACGATCAGCCTGAGTTAGACTCCGGACTAGCTTATTCAATGCATCTAGACCTTGCAACCTGCGTAAGGTCTATAATTTTAATTCATCCCGAATAAACTTAAAGCATCACTTGGATCAATACCACTGATCCAAGGCTAGGTCTTATAGATGGATAACTCCATAATTCATTCCGAGATCAGATTAAACTCAGGTGTAAAATGAAAGAATTAAAAGAGTCCAATTATATTCCGACTCAGTCAAAGATCTGCAATTTCAAAGAAGATACAGTCCATATCAAGCATGACTTCTCAATCAAAGGAACACATCCTTTTTACAAAAGAAATCACATATCAACACTTGTATGCTCAGGAGGAAGTAACAACAGTTCAGGGTGTTACATGCTTCCCTCCTAAAAGATTCATCGTCCCGATGATTACATATTCAATTAACCTTCAGGTCAACCAATTTATTAGTTCACAAAACAATGCGACTATTTTCCAACTTAAATAGTTCCAGAAATCAATGTCACAACACATTTTATTCAGCCTGAATAATGTTTGCCTCCATCTGGCTTTCGATAAACTTAAAAAAAAGTTCATAAAAGAAATGTTTTGTCAACAGATTTCATTCTGTTGAAAAAGAGAAGGAAAAGCAATTTTCATCTCTTCCAGATTTTCCCAAGTTGCACTTTCTTCGTTAAACTGGTCCCACTGGACCTTACATTGCTGTATTTCACGATTTCTCAAATGCAATTGGCGAGTTTCCAGCACTCGTGTGGGTTTAACCACGATTATTCCTGGGTCTTGGACCTGCAAGGAATTCCAATTTAAAACATGTGACAGATCTGAAACGTATTTCTTAAGCAAAGAAATATGGAAAACATCATGCATGCGAGATAAAGCAGGTGGTAATGCTAAACGATAAGCTACAGGATTGATTATTTCGACAATTTCGAAAGGTCCCACGAATCGAGGTGACAACTTGGCAGCCTTGCCAAAAGTTATAGAACTCTTTCTGGGTTTAACACGAAGAAAAACCTTCTCACCAAGCTCAAACCTTCGATCAACCCGCTTAAGGTCAGCATAGCTCTTCTACCTATCCGCTGCTTCCTTTAATCGTTCACGAATCAGCTTAACTTGTTGTTCCATTTCTGTGAGAATCTCTGGTCCAATTACCACTCTATCCTCAACACTATCCCAGCTAACAGGAGTTCTGCACTTTCTTCCATAAAGTGCTTCAAATGGTGCCATTTTAAGAGATGAGTGATAAGTGTTGTTGTATGCGAACTCAACTAATGGAAGATACTCTTCCCATTTATACTGTTGATCCATGCAATACATTCGCAACATGTCCTCCAACACTTGATTTACCCTCTCAGTTTGTCCATCCGTTTCCGGATGATATGCAGAACTGAAGTTTAGTTTCGTTCCAAGAGCTGTGTTAAGCGTTTGCCAAAATCTTGACGTCATTCTTGGATCCCTATCAGATATAATCAATTCTGGTACACCATGTAATCTGAAAATTTCGTGTACGAATCTTTTGGCCAGCACTGGTGAATCATCCTTTAGATTTCCAGCGATGAAATGAGCTACCTTAGTCAGTTTATCTACAACTACCAGGATAACATCATGTTTATTCCTGGACATAGGTAATCCTTGTACAAAGTCCATGGTTATTACTTGCCATTTGTACTGCGGTATGCTATGAGGATATAACAGTCCAGTAGGGTGCATATGTTCTGCCTTAACCCGCTGACACTCCAAACAATGAGTCACAAAATTAATGACATCCTTTTTCATACCTTTCCAAAAGTATTGTTGTTTCAGATCAGCAAGCATTTTTGTGATACCCGGTGTCCAGAGAAAGGTGAATTATGAAATTCAACTAACAACTTCTTTCTCAAATCATTAAGCATAGGTACATATACTCTGTTTTCATAACGCAAGATTCCTTCATTATCAAAATGAAAACCTTTATACCTTTCATCATTAGGTTCTGCAGCAAGCGCTGCTTTTACTTGCTGAAAGTAAATATCAGATTCTGAGGCACTTTTTACCTCATCCTTAAACTGAGTTCTTAATGTTATAAGAGCAGAAATGTGCCTCCTACGACTTAGAGCATCAGCTACTCTATTCTCCTTCCCTTTGATATAGCTAATATCAAAATCATATTGTGATAAAAATTCTAACCACCTTCTCTGTCTAGCATTAAGATTAGGCTGAGTGAAAATATATTTCAGTCCTAAGTGATCAGTTTTCAACTCAAAAGGTTTCCCAAGTAAATAGTGTCTCCAGACTTGAAGTGCATGAACAATGGCAGCAAGCTCCAAATCATGAGGAGCATAGTTCAGCTCATGTAACTTAAGTTTTCTACTTTCATATGCTATGACTTGATCATTTTGTAGCAAAACACCTCCAAGGCCTTCCCCAGAAGCATCCGTTACAACAGTAAAACTCCCATTAGGGTCTGGTACAGCTAATATAGGTGCAGAAGTCAACTGGCCTTTCAGACTTTTGAAAGCCGCTTCGCACTTATCATTCCATATGAATTTCTTATCCTTCTTCTGCAATGAAGTTATTGGTGCAACTACTTTAGAAAAATCCTTTACAAATTTTCTATAGTAACCAGCAAGACCCATGAAGCTTCTTACTTCGTGCACATTCTTTGGTGCAGGCCACTCAGTTATTGCCACTATTTTTGAAGGATCTACAGCAATTCCTTCTTTACTTATGACATGACCCAAATAGTGAACTTCTGAATCAAAGAAAGAACATTTGGATAACTTACCATACAACTTTCTTTTTCTCAAAATTCCCAAAACTATCTTCAAATGCTCATTGTGCTCCTCAACGCTTTTAGAATAAATGAGAATATCGTCCAAGAATACAAGTACAAACTTGTCCAGATATTCTTGAAAAATATTGTTCATTAAGTTCATAAAGGTTGCGGGTGCATTAGTTAATCCAAAGGGTAGAACTGTGAATTCATAATGTCCGTACCTTGTTCGGAAAGTTGTTTTATGAATATCTTCTTCTCTAATCCTTAACTGATGATAACCAGATCGAAGATCTATCTTAGAATAAACCGCTGCCCCACGCATCTGATCAAATAGATCGTCGATCCTTGGAAGTGGATATCTGTTCTTGATTGTTGCTTTGTTCAACATCCGATAATCGATACACAGCCTAAGTGTCCCATCCTTCTTTTTCACAAATATTACGGGCGCTCCCCAAGGTGAAACACTTGGTCTAATCAAACCTTTAGACAAAAGTTCTTGCAACTGTGCCTTAAGCTCGACTAACTCTGTAGTAGTCATCCGATAAGGTGCTTTGGAAATAGGTTCTGTTCCTGGTTTGATTTCGATGGTGAAGTCAAATTCCCTCTTAGGTGGTAACCCTGGTAATTCCTCAGGAAAAACATCCCTGAAACTTTGTAATAGAGGAAATCACTTCATGTAATCACCATCTTCTTCTGAAAATTCAGATATCTTTACTGCATAAAGGGTACATCCTTTATTTTTAGCCTTTTTAAGCTGCATAGCTGACAGTTTTCTAACTGAAATTTCCCGTTTCACACCTTGAATCTCTGCTGTTTCCAGCTGATCATCTAAACATTTTATGTTCTTTTCATAGCAGTCTACCTTTGCTTTATGGTCAGCTAACCAATTGACACCGATAACAATGTCATACGATCCCAAAGGTGTAACATAGAGGTCAACTTCCATGGAGAAATTAGGTAAGTCAAGGACTGCCCCAAAAAGACACATACTCACTGTATGAACAGAGTTATTACCATACTGTACAGTCCAAGATTTATCCATTTTTCCAGCTTTTCTCTTAAGTTTAGAAGCAAGTTTATTAGAAATGAAACATTCAGTAGCTCCTGTATCAAAAAGAATAGTGACAGGTATGCCAAATAACTTACCCGGAACTTCTATAGGTGTCACTTGCTTTTCAGCTTGCTTGTCTACTACTGCAGCATGTATCTTATGCTGCTGATTACGATCATCCTTCTTCAAAGGGCACTGATTTGCGTAGTGGTCTTTGCCACAATTGTAGCAGCCTCCTACAGGTCCCTTTTTAGGCTCAAAATTGCCTCCAGCCTTGTAATTGTCACGTTGTCCTCCATAGGGCTTCTGCCCATTGTTATAATTTTTGGCAAAATTATCCCTTACATTTCCAGCAGGCTTAGTTGCCACTGCTTTCTTACTATTATCCCCTGGAAACTTACTTTTGTTTCCAAACTTTTTCCATGGTCCCTTTTTGGGTGCAAGAGAGGTTGAAGAAGGGTTTGCAGTCTTCTTCCGCACTTCCTCTTTATGAGCAGAAATAGCCTTTAATTTCTGTTCTTGCCTTATGGCCTTTTCAACAACTCCTTCCATAGTGGTTGGACTGTGAACATCGACCTCTCCCCCTATCACGGGATTCAATCCCATGATGAATTTCCGTATTCTAAACTTCTCGTCAGTTTGATACTGCGGTACATACTTGAGGAGTTTTGTAAACCGCTCCCAGTATTCAGTTACCGTTAGCTTCCCTTGAGCTAAGTTCTGAATTCTGTCATTTTCTGATCATAGAAAAGTTGTGGCAGCCAACGTTGCCTAAAATAGCCTTTAAATTGATCCCAAGTAATATTGGTCTCATCAATATTTAGTTCAGCTTTACGGCTATCCCACCATGAAGATGCTTCGTGGGAAAGCTGATAGGCTCCCCAAATAGCTTTGGTTTCCTCTGAGAAGTTTCTTATTGCAAAGTACTTCTCCATTTCACTGAGCCAGTTCTCAGCTCCATCTCCTAATGTGGTGCCATCATACTTAGGTGGACTTATCCTTTTTATATCATTAGTGAGTTCTGCTGCCAACCTGGCCTTTTTGTTTTCTGGTTGGACCGGTGCATTCCCAGCATTAACATCAACACCCATATCGGGGTTGTCCTCAGGAGGTGGCTGATTGTCATTACCAGCTTCTTCATCCTCCTCATTTCCCATCACCTGCTGTTCAAGTACAGCTAAACGATCTCTTGTGTCCAACAGGGCAGCAAGGATCTCATCAAGTTTCTGGGTTGTTGCCGCCCCTCCATCAGGTGGAGCATTATTCGCAACGTTCCCCCTTGTTCTAACCATTTTCTGTTACAAGAAAATTCAGGTTCTCATCAGATTATGGACACAATAGGTCCAAGAGCTGCAACCTTCAGCTCTGATACCAAGATGTAACATCCTCATTTTATACATTAGAACAAGTCAATTTTTTTTTTTTTTTTTGATAAATGCTTCCTGGTTCTAAATACATAATTTAGAACTCACAAATCAAATAACCATTCTTATAACAGATAACCATATGCAGCTGTAATGACTCAGAGTACCTCCGATCTATTCATTCCATGACTCGGTAATCTACCGATCTATTCATGAGTAATAAGAGTTGGCGTTTTTATTTAACACACCACTCTTGCGGTTCTCTTCCCTATTCTGGGATTCAGAATGCTCTGTCTAAGGAACCTATCTGAATAATTGTTACCATTATTCATCGGCATCTCATCCCTTAGACTAGGTGACTTAGGACAACGCAATCAGCAGCTTGCGATACTTTGGCCAAAGATTTGAAACATACTGCTTATGTCTCGTATTCCTTAACGGCATACTCGTCAATCTGGAATACGTCCTTCACCCCATTCCTATGTTATGTAGAATGTCTTATACTGACTTCTGTCAGTCCCTCCTATCCCAAGTTATTCACTCGGAAACGGATTAGTAAGGTGACAACGTTATATGGATGCTCCCGAGGACTAGGGATACGATGACATACTGGGTCAACCCTAGTTAAACCAGTGTGTCAAGATACCCCGAGTCTCCTAGGCAGCCTTATAACGTGACCACATTCCTAATCGGTCCCAGAGTAACTTGTTCGAGTTTAAGGTGTAAATCTTAACGATCAATGCAAAGGGTGTCGTCATAAGTCACCTGCATTGTTGTATCTTCGAGGAGATCCTAATCTTCTCGGAGGTACAACCCTGCAGTTGACTTGTGCCGTCAACCTTTAAATCCACCTCGAAAAGATCTACTTATTAAAAAGTGTTACATACGTTGAGTTAAATTATACCATAAGACGCTCCCTTTAAGGGTAGTCTTTCCCAATCCCTGGGTTCCTCACCTTAGAATGACCTTTCTTAATAAAACCCAATACACAAGAGAAGTTATTAAGACTAGAGGTCCCATCAAGGAGTTCATAGAATATACATAATTCTAAATCAACGAAATTGGACAATTACTCCCATCCTTCACATGAGATTGCTAACCAAACCCTTTTTTGTTTATATCAGTTCTCATAACTGAATTTATATCTTACTTATTAGTATCAAGATATAATGATTAAGAATCCAATTAAACGTTGTCCTGGCTTAATCAAGACTAGGAATTAATAATTTAATCCAACTTGTTTAGCGTCTTGCTTAGGTTTATTTTTACCCTAGCTTCCAGAAAGACAGTGATCTAAATTTCAATTTAGCTTTAGATAGAACATACTAGAACTGCTAAACAATCATAAGTATTCATTCACATATTCTTGCAAGCTTACATTGATAATCACAAAAGTCTCCAATTTAAACAATAATAACAAGCTCTCAAGATCATTTGATCCGAAGAAGGTCAAACTATCCAGATAAGAATACAAACACATAAGTAACAAATATCTCACTTTATTCCCTTCAGGCTAATCAAATACATTTTATGCTTTCAGCTTACTTGATACAATACTCAACGGAAAAAGAACATCTTTCCTCATATAGTACATTTAGAGAATCAAGCTGAAATTCATCATAAAACCAAATTAAACAATCTGAACATCCTATCAGATCTGCGTGCTTTTACCACTTACGGCAACCATCTGCAAAAATTGTCAACATGGGTCAGTTCGATGAACTGAGCATGATAAGCACTAACTCTTAAAACAATTGCAATCCACCAACTGTTTTCATTAAACAACCTATTTAAATGAGATCATTTCACCAAACAAGTAAACATATTTCAGACTATGCTTTTGTAATACAAACATGACTATAAACGCGTAACTCAAATTATCGTTACTGAATAGTCCTAGATACTTCTCAAATATTTCATCAAAATATTAGGGATCAAGAAGAACGAAAAGTATCCAAAACAACTATCCATCTAAATCCCAAGGACAACAACATCAGACAGATCATTACATTCAACATAATAAAAGGAATATCATAACAAATCATGATTCCATCAATATGTTAAAAACAGTTCCAACGGTTAGATAAAAATATCAACATATACTTTACAACAGAAGAGAAAGAAAACAAGTCATTCATATTTCCCTTCAAACAAGCTCATGACTGTACTGTCTCCTCGAAAGTAAAGCATTCACCTTATATGCATACGAATAAGTCAGACGAGCCACAAGAAGAACCACAGTTTTGTTAAAATTAAATATAACAAAACTCCTTGTAGCTTACTAGCAGTACAGTAGCTCTCACGCCAAAACAGTGATGAATATCAACCAAACAGACTCCACATGACCTTCCACACGAAGCGACAAACAAGAAGATATTCAATGCCATCACCTGTCGAGGTGCAGTCGACAGCTCCTTAGTTCAGTCAAGCTCAAGACTAGATATCCATGCAACAGAAGACGTAATCATGCTCAAACACGACAACAATCCCTCTCAGCAACATACAACTCATTCTAATCCCTACTAAACACTGTAAGGTTTTAGATCCAAGGTCGAAATCAAAAGAACTTCCCCTTTTTATCTCAGTCAACAAGAGACTCGTTAACATTAAAGCAAATGATGTTTCCCTAAGACTATGCAGAGATATTCATACGAAATCCACGCAACATGCACAACCTCAATTAACTGGCAATTATTCAGAAAGGAAACATAACATACCGTATTCACATCTGAACTCATTCAGAGGTTGAAAAGTATGGTAATCACGACCCACTTTTACAGAGGCCAAGATACAAGATATCTATCTATACTTAAGGAACCCAACAGAGCCAAAAACAATAAGTGTTCATAATCAGGCTTATATAGAAGCAGATACACTGGTTACCTATCAAGGATTTCAACTGAATCCAAACAATAGTATTCACGATAAAGCTTCTACAGAAGCCGATATACAAGATAAATATTAGTTAAGGATTCCAACCGTGCCAACAATGGTAAATATTCAAAATCAGGCTTATACAAAAGCTAAATACTGATTTCGTAACAAGGAATCCAACTGAGCCTCTACAACATTATTCGCTCAAGCTTACACAGATAGGAAACATAAAAAGTACACCAACTGAGTCTGTACCAAAAATTCATTACTTAATGAAGGTATTCATTACAAGATAACAGAAGTCGTATTACCAGTTACCCCTCCAGGACTCCGACAGAATCATGCTACCAGTATTCACATACATGGCTTCTACAGTAGTCCATAATATGCGAACCATTCCATGGACTCCACAGAGTTATTTTGTATATAAAAAAAATATGTTGCAAACTATCAACGGGTTGAATCCCATAATCACAACACAAGGGGGAAAAACAACTTCTACTAGGTCGCATTGAAATACTGTAAACACAGCAAGTTATCCGTTCACAATAACTTTAAGTATCATAGCGAAACCCAACAAGATTCAGTAACCACCACCTATAATAACCACGACAGAACTTACAAAGAAGTCGAATTAAACTGAACATTCAAACAAAAGTCCAACAGTATCCTTTCCGACAAGTATCAACAACAAGTATCAATCATAACCTTGAACCCCAAAAGGAAACAATTCATGGGCTCCCAAAGAGCAGGTTTAGTATACTTTCTTGCATGCATTTCACAAACTTTAGCTGGAATGCAAAACACAACGAAATAGTGCAACAGTTCGAAACACAATGCACACCCGTCAAGGGTTAAATTGAAAAATCGAACCAGCAAGAAGATACAGTAACAAAATCACACAAAGCTACCATAAAAACCATCTGAACCCAAAAATCATCTGAACAGAGTTGTTCTAATGAAATCATTTGAAAGAGAGCAAAGATTTTTAAAGGTTAGGGCCTAACATGCCTGGTTATTTGCTTAAAAATCCGAAGAAGACCACTGAAAGAGCTCGAGCCTTCTCCTCTTTTTCCAAGTTAGATTCACCAACAAAAATTTGTTATTTCCATGACTTATAAATTTTCCTTGCCAGAGAAAAGAGCGAGTTACACTCATATTTTCCATGCAACTCCAAGAAGACTGGTGCGAAGAACCAGTGATCAGACAGAGGGAAAACCGGAGCGCATGAAAAACCAAACAAACTACTAATTTTCCATTTTGCATGCCTTCCCGTGAAACCCGAGCTCGAAGACCGAGCTCATTAATTGCATTTACTCCAAATTTCCCGCTCAATCTCCATTGCCACCGACCGCCATAGTTGGCGATGGACAAATGAAATTCAAAGACCATTTCTAACTTTGGCGACTCTGCCACGTCGGCTCTTGCTAGCCGTTAAAACTTCTACCAAATTACCTGTCCTCCATGCTTATCCATCCATTTAATGCCATAGAAACTACCACCCATGGTTCGCACCCTTCCATAGGTCCCCTTTCTTCCTTGTTCAATAGTTAGGTTAGTAACATAGGTTAGGATTTAAGATGCGACTTAGTCTAACCTCCATAGCACAAGTTACTAACTTAGAACATTTAGATTATAGCTTAGGCCTAGGTTAGATTAACACTAATCTAACCCATAGATCATAGTTTAGTTTTAGGTTACTAACCTTAATAAATCCAGTTTAGGTCTAACATTTCAAATGCTCAGAAAAAGAACCTACAACATACATTCACGAACAGGATTCACTCCTGCACTGCCAATAGGCTAGTGAATTAAATGTATCTGAATTATTACCTGGTCCACGATCAAGACCTTCCTGATATTACGATATCGGGAACCAATTCATTTAACACGATCAGCCTGAGTTAGACTCCGGACTAGCTTATTCAATGCATCCAGACCTTGCAACCTGCGTAAGGTCTATAATTTTAATTCATCCCGAATAAACTTAAAGCATCACTTGGATCAATACCACTGATCCAAGGCTAGGTCTTATAGATGGATAACTCCATAATTCATTCCGAGATCGATTAAACTCGGGCGTAAAAAAGAATGAAAGAATTAAAAGAGTCCAATTATATTCTCAAAGTCAAAGATCTATGCAATTTCAAAGAAGATACAAAGTCCATATCAAGCATGACTTCTCAATCAAAGGAACACATCCTTTTTACAAAAGAAATCACATATTATAGGTATGCAGTCTTCCATTTTGAATTTTTTTGTAACATTTTCTTGATGTATTTAGCTTGAGATATGAAGATACCTTTATCTCGATTGGTTTTTATGAAGGTCCGTAAAGTATGAAAGTTCACCAAGCATATGAATTTCAAACTCTATACTCATCACATATATCCGCTTACTTTGTTTGGGTTTTTGTGATATACACATGCTAGCTATGTGACCCTCCTTTTGACATATTTAGAACACTGGATTGTAGCTTATTCTTGTATGCTGCAAGTTAATTTTTATTCTATTTCCTCAAGAATTTATTCTGCATTTCTCATCTTTATGACCAAACATATTACAATAAAAACAATAACCATAGAAGGAATGAGATTACCTCATAACATATGTGATTCTTATAGATTTGGTGGCCTCCTTATTCATGGTGTATGAGATGCTTGATGTAGACTTCTCTTATTTCTTCTTTGATGGTTCATCTTCCTTATTCTCTTCCTTGAAACCAATACATGTTTTGTCACTTACATCCCTTTGAGTGCTTA
This sequence comes from Taxus wallichiana var. yunnanensis, assembly GCA_018340775.1. Classification (NCBI taxonomy): domain Eukaryota; kingdom Viridiplantae; phylum Streptophyta; class Pinopsida; order Cupressales; family Taxaceae; genus Taxus; species Taxus wallichiana. Next base: position 217,818,361 of record CM031243.1, on the reverse strand, counting down.
TAATATTTGTTAAAACACTTGAGCTCCTTTATATCTTCTTAACCATCTTTAGTTTGCTATTTTCCTGTTCTAATTCAGCCTTGTGGAGTTATAAATATGATTTCAGCCTTTGACATTCTTCTTCCTTTTTTGTAGGATTGGGAAATCTTTTCCATCTGATTTTCAAGCTCCTTGAGTTCATTCATTTCATCTTCTTATTTTTGGATTTTCTTCTTTTCAAGAATGTGGATTTGTTCTTCATAATCCTTTAGGGTGCATTTTAAATTTTGGTTCCTTCTTCTATGAATTTGGAGTTCTTCAAGAGCACTTACAAATTAATCCTCTAAAAAAAATTGTGCCTCTTCTTCATTTGAATCTTCATAGCTGTTCATATTATTTCCTTTATTTATGCATTCATTAGGAATTTCCAAAGCCATAAATAAAGTATCACTTTTAGCTCCATCACTCTCACTTTCTGAGATGATTGAATCACTTGATTCTAAGTCACTTGAATTTTCTTTAGAATAGAAGTTTTTCTTATTCTTGAAATACTTCTTCTTGTTGCCATTCTTCTTATAGTCCATCTTTTTCTTACCATGTTTATGATCTTCTTCTTTACATTCAAACTCAACCTCCTTATTTTTGTTGGGACATTTAGCAGCAAAGTGTCCTACTTGACCATAATTAAAGCATTTGAAAGGAAGCTTACCTTTATATTTTCCTTTTCCTCTTCCCAATATTCTTACAAACAAATCTTCATTATTCTAAGCATTTTCTTCATTCTCCAAATCTGATTCCTCTTTTTCTTGTTTGGAATGACTCTCTTTCTTAGCTTTGAAGGCAACTTCTTTCTTGGCTAATTTGGATCCAATTTTCCTCATTTCATAAGCTGATAGAATGCTTTGTAATTCATCGATATTAAAAAATTTCATATCTTTTTCTTCCTCAATGGCTAAGACTTTTGCATCATATTTGGAGGTTAAGGATCTCATAATTTTCTGAACAATGATTATCTCTTCTAGCTTCTCACCTAAGCCTTTGATCATGTTTATTATCTCATCTACTCTTTGCATGTATGCTGTTATGATTTCATCTTATTTCATCTTTAAGATTTCAAATTGTGCTTGGTAGGTCTATAATTTTGCAAGCTTGAATTTTTCATCTCCCTCATAAATGCTTTGTAGTTTGGTCCAAATCTCCTTGGCTATGGTATAGTGCATTACCTTTACAAATTCATTTTCATTTATCCCACATAAAATTGCATTCATGGCTCTTGAGTTATTCTCATATTCAGTATTATCTGTTGTAGTTGTAATTGGAGTGGCTGGAGGATTGTAGCCTTTTTCCACACTTTCCCATATGTCAAAACCAAGTGACTTGAGATAAATATTCATTCTTATTTTCCAAAGTGCATAATTTGTTCCTGTAAAGAGTGGTGACCTTGAGATTGATAAACCACCTTGATATTGATTTTTTTCCATTCTTATGAAGATAGGATCACCTTGAAGTTGTTAAAATTTCACTAAAGGCCCTGCTTTGATACCAATTGTTAGATATCACAAGAACTGAGAGGGGGTGAATCAATGCTAATCTCAAATAAGGTCTTTTCAAACTTTATATCTTGCTTAATTTGAATTAGTAGTTATATTAAGAGCACAAGATCAACTCCAAACAAGAAACACAAAAGATCAATACATAGAGTTTATAGTGGGAAACCCAAGAAGGGAAAAACCCACTTTGAAATCAGCCTCTTTATTTAGAACACCAATTCTAAGTATTGATTTACAATTGATCAAGCACCCACTTGATCTATGAAGTACTAAATTCAGATAACACCTAACACTAACTAGATGAAGGACTGAGCACCCACTCAGCTAAAAAGAAAGAAACACCAACTTCTTCTAGCCTAAACACCTACTTAGATAATTCAAGCATACATGATGATCATATAGTTTCCTTGTTGTTGCATCAACTAGTTATGATCACTTTACTAGATCAATGTATCTATTTCACTAATGTTTCACCCTATAATCCTCATTATATATAAACCCATGTATATCTTCCTTTTATCTTAGTCCACTAATTTTGTATATTAGTCCTCTTGTAACTCAATCAATGATCTTCATAATACCGCACTCTCGTGTGCATGTATGTGTGTTCACCATTTATTTTTTTCCTCTTACACTATCTATAATAGTCTCAATTCAGTCATGATTGTATATCTCTTGTATTTTATACACTCCCGTGTATCTATTTCATTTTCCTATGTCATTCACCCTTTATTTTCTTGAGTTCACTGTCTATGTTCTTCTCTAAATTATTTCCATAATATGCATGAGTCCAATCTACCTCTCTCTCTGTTATATCTTCAGTTCACCTCACTATATTTAGTGTCTATTCACTTATATATATCAACTTAGTAATTCCACCTTATTTTCTACAAATAAGTTTGAATTGTAACACCCCCATGTCTTTTCACCTTCTATATATTTGTCCCGTTTCATTATACCAACCTACAAGTGACCATTTCTCTCAAACAAATATATGATTGTTCACCTTAAAGCATATGATTCTTTACAAATTACACCTATGACACTTGAGATTTTTTTCTTCCTCAACCTTGAGCTCATTCACTATAAGACAAAAGAAAAATCTTCACATCCTTCTCGCTCTACCTATGTCTCTTCATAATTCCATCAAGATCTCAATATGCTTTGTCAAGGTGAAGAAGACCAAGTCTTAATTTTCAAGTTTCTTCTTCTAGATGTGGATTAAACATGTGAACCAAATTCAAATAAGCTCTTCATCCTATTCAACATCCTTTTAGTAAAGTATAATCGAACGTATACTAATTCTAAGAACAAAAATGTATCATACTTACAACGAACCTTAGATTTGTCTTTGTGTGAACTTTTATTCATTCATTTACCTAAAATCTACACTATGAGGTCATTCATGCGTTAAATACTTATATATCAAGAATTTTATATCTTCCCGAGTAGGGAAGAGATTCATTTTTCCTTAAGAGCTCACTAGAGCAACAATTAAAACCTTCAAATTATGTCTAGAACCTAAAATATAGTGTCATGCAGATAAAGACATCCATTAAATATTTTATGCATCATGTTCTTCACTCTTCCTAGGTTCTCTAGTCTCTTTTTTTATTGAATACACTTATACAAAACAAGAAGTTACACTTACAGACATGGAAAAATAGTTAGACCTAACAATCTTGAACTCCGTAGGCATGTAGACCACCGTGGCAAAAGAAACTCTTGCATTCACGTGAAAGCCACTTGTTTAAAGGATGGAGTTGATATTTGAACCTTATTTCAAATTTTTGCAACATAATTCCATAGGAATTTCATCCCTTTTTGCACACATTAACTCATAAACCAAGAAATTTCCCACTTACCAGCTTTAAGGAATAACTGTGTACGTTTTTAAAATTTCTGCAATGGATGTCTAACACTATACTTAATCATTTGTAAAAATTATTTGGAAAACATTTTCTAATCACCCCATAGAGATATCTTCCAATTTTCGTGATATTTGGTTGTTTCATTTGTGATAATTGAGCCAAAATGTTTTGTGAAAACCCTAGATCGTGGTATTGTCTCAATCATATCACGAGGGCATATAAGAAATGAAATCTCCTTTTTATTTGAATGAAACACAAAAAAAAATCACATGTCATTGATTAGAACAATATTCCTTTACCTTCACCAGCCTAAAATCAAGATTGAAGCTTCTCCAAATTATTTTCAAAGTTTGATTGTCTCATGTACGATGGAGTAAGAAATTTCAAGCATGTTAAAAATTACAATTAGGTTTGATTGAGATTTTGAATGTCTCTAAGGGTTTAAGAAAGATGTTGAGACTTCACTCCAAATTGACACTTTCATCTAGATACCCTGCTCTAAAGCTTGCAAAGAAGAACAACACATATGCACACTTGTAATTGAGTAAAGCATGACTCAAGAGTCCAGGACAACATGGATAAATGATTTTACACTTTGATATTCACTTATCAACCATACCAACTAAGAAAATACCTTTCAAATACTTATAAATGAGGAATAATAATCTCTTGTTGCAACTATTGCACCACTTTAGGGGTCTTGTACAAGACTTAACTAGTTAGGCTAAAGATAACAACATTTCCACTTCAAGACACCCGAAAGATTTACTTGTTAAACCGACCTTAAATCATTGTGTTTATCATCAACAAAGCATGAAGAGATTCTTATAGGTTCCTGAAAATTTTAGCACTCAACATATTGTTTAAATATTAAAAAAACTCAACTTGCACTTTAATTACCAAGACACACGCCAAAGTGAGAAGAAGCTTGCAAATAAATACTCATAAATTTGTTAAAACAAGTCCAATTATATTAAAAACATTTACATTACCTCAAGCTTGGAGTCTACTAAAAAAATTCTTCTATGATTTATATGAAAAATCCCTCATAATTTTTCTTGAGACCTAATAATCCATGAGCCTTAAAATTCATTTTTCAAGAAGGTTGTTTTAGAAAAAATGAATAACTCAAAATCCCCATTACAAAATCTGATGAAATTTGACATGGAGTATTGCAGGACATACCTCTACACATTCCAAGTGTTGGTTAACCATAGGTTTTACTGTGAGGCTCTGATTAATCTCATTTACAAGTGATAACAATTGTGTTTCCTAAGGGTAGTTTTGGCTAGAATTAGCATTTTGCTACAAAACATGTTTCTTGACTTTCTCAGACTTAGAATGATTCCATTCACCTATTATACACATGAAAAAAGCATTTGAATACTTCAATTTACACCAAAAAGACTCACATGAATCCCATGCACTTAAAATAACTCAATTTTTCATAGCATGGATTGACAAGAAACCAACACTTTGTGACTCCCTAAACGCACTACTTCCATGAAAAGGAAGCACTGGGACAACATGTAGACATCAATGACAACCAAAATCAAAATCCCCATTACAGAATCTGATTTTCTAAGATTGTGAAGCTTGGTTATTTCTTATCTCTAGATGAGATATAGGTGCATACAAAAGTGCTTAAATAAAATTCAAAATCCTTTGTCTTTAGTTATAAGGAAATGATAGGAATCACTCCTGATGTGGTGGTTCACAAACTTGTCATGAAGTCTGATGCCAAGCCCATGAAGAAAATTCAAGACCCATGAAGCCCAAGGTGGCTTTAATGGTTAAAGAGGAAGTAATGAAGCTCCTTTAGGTGGGTTTCATTAAACCAATAGACTATTCCATGTGGGTTCATAATAGGTATTTAAAAAGAACGGGAAGATACACATTTGTATCAACTTTAGAGACATAAAAAAATCATATCCTAAGGATGACTTTCCATTTCCTTCCATCGAATTCATTATAGATGCAATGGTTGGTTATGATTTGTTGTTACTAGTGGATGGCTTCTCCAGATATAATCAAATAAGGATATCCGAGGAGGATCAAACTAATAATTCCTTTACTACTCCTTGGGGCACCTTTTACTATGGATTCATTTCATTTGTCTCAAAAATGTCGAGCCACCTATCAATGAGTGATGGAATACATCTTCCATGATATTATTCATAAGATTTTGGAATCTTACATCGATGATTTGTTGGCTAAGGCCAAGAAATGTTGCGATCACCCTGAGGTGCTTCACGTTATCCTTTCTCATCTTATCGAATATGGTGTAACGTTAAATCCAGAAAAGTGCATGTTTTGAGTGATGGGAGGAAAGTTTTTGGGCTATATCATTTATCCTTGAGGAATTGATGTAGATCTAGAAAATATTAGGGTGGTTCTAGAGATGAATCCACCTTCAAAAAATCAGGCATTAGGTATTTTCTAGGTAAACTTGGGGAAATCCACAAGTTTATTCCCAATCTAACTTGCACCATCCATTCCATTAAGAACTTGTTAAAGAAGGAGTGTAGTAAAGAGTGGACTTCTGAATGTCATGAAGCGTCAAGTCAGGTTAAATGTTTTCTCATGTCACAACCTACACTCATGAGATCTAAATTCGAGCATCATGTGATCTCATAATCTTGAGCCACCGAGGTCTCGCTAGCTTGCATGTTGACACAGGAGGAGGATGATGATAATTTTGAATGTGTCATTTAATTAATTATTCAAAATCTGTTTGACTATGATACACATTATACATAGGAAAAGAAAGAATGTCTAGAAATAGTTTTCGTAACTAATAGGTCCCAACAATATATGCTTAACCAAGAGACTTGGGTAATAGTCAAATCTAATCAGCTACAAACTTTTTTGACTTAGGGTGCCTTATCCAAAAAGGTTGGACATTTTATTACATTGATGGGTGAATTAAAACTCACCTTTATCAACCAGAAGTTCGTTAAAGGACAAATTATTTTTGATTGGTTGGTGGACAATTCGATAGATTGTGGAGACCTAGTAGACCTAAATTCCCTGATGAGTGTGTATTTTATGTGAAAGAAAACCCTCCCATTGCATCGTGTTCATGGTATTCTAATATCATTAATCACATTGTAGGCTGTGTATATCCCAAGGAAAAACCTTACAAAAAAGGCAAGTGGCTACATGTCATAGCTACCAAATATGCAATTGTAGAAGACGTTCTCTATCACAAAACTTTCAATGACATGATTTTGAGGAGTGTGGATGAAGAAGATTTAGAAAATATCCTTTTCTAAGCCCACAACATAGTCTCGTGGGGGTCACTTTGTAGGGTATGCTACCACTTGGAAAATTCATAGAATGGGTTATTTCTAGCCCACCTTAAAGCATGATGTTGTAGAGTATGTGTGCAGGTGTCATAAATGTCAAGAATTCTTGCATGAGATAGACATCCCTATTCAGGCTCTACAACCAATTGTGACACCTTGGCCCTTTTCTTCTTGGGGTATATAATTGATAGGAAGGTTTCTCCTCATCAACAAATGGCCAAAAATTTATCATTATAGCCACATAATATTTTAAAAAGTGGGTTAAGGTTATGCCTCTCACTATTATACATGGGTCTCATGATCTCCAAGTTCATTTTGAATCAGATCATTTGCAGGTATGTAGTATCATAGGTCATTATCTCAAATAATGACACATCTTTCAAGAACAAAAATGTGTGTGAGTAATGCTCACGCTTTAAAATATCACATCACACAACCTCTTTGTATTACCCTCAGGCCAATAGACATGTTAAGGCTACAAATAACACATTAAATTCGATACTCCTCAAAATAGTCAAGAAGAATAAGCACGATTGGAATTTAAATATATTTACGGCCTCAGGGCCTATAAGATGTCAAGATGGAATCCTACAGGAAAACCCTTATTCTTTTCTCTTCGAATTTGAAGCGTATCACCACTAGAAGTTGAAATACCTAGTCTTTGTATATCTTTACAAGGTATCTTAGGTGAAGATGCGTATCGAGAAACATATATGGTTCAACTTGAAACTCTAGATGAAGCTTGACTTAGATTTGAATAGTGTCATCATGTCTATATTGAAAGGATGTTCCATCAATATAATAAAAAGGTCTATGAATGAGAAATACTGGTAGGAGACCTAGTTTTGAGACTTGATATCCAGATTGAAAAGAAGACCGATAAAGGATGAAAGTTTAGACCAAAGTGGTTAGGTCCATATCAATTCATGGAGGAATAATAATGTCGCATATAATCAGATATTTTAGCATGTGAGGATTTTGCTGAATCGGTAAATTCACTTCCCCTTAAATGCTTCTACGCATAATTCATTTGCATTTCCTTTATGTATGTTATGCATCTACACTACATATCATTTGCATAATAATATTGTAACATAGCAAAAAAAAAACTTATTTTCAAGCGACTTTTTTTTTTTAAGAATTGACAAAGCATTTAATCATACTTCTCCAACTATTCATTATCTCATCTCTAGACTATTCAATCTCTTTATTATCTGAGTAGATGAAGTTTTGACATCGATACTACCAAGACCTACACACCGAGTTCTATTCATGGTTTCTTCTATCTTAGGTGTTTTTCCCATAGTCCGTGCACTGCAAGATTCTTGATGTCACATCTTTCATCGAAATATCTCTCTTGACAAATTCAGTCTAAAACATTTCACCCGGATTACTTTTTCACCTATTTGAACCCTAGGTGGTGAGCCCACACATCCTACTAAGTTGTGTGGGGTTGAGCATAAGGGAAAGTATTCCTTCCCAAAAATCAAAAGGTTTAAAAAATCAATAAAATAAAAAAAGCGATAAATAAACAATACAAAACTCGAACAAATAAAACCACACTTCTTTTCCCTACCATTCTTCATGATGAACACATGCTTCTTACATATAACATGAGGTTGGGAAAGGAGGGAAGTTCCCTTACTCGCCTATTCCTTGTCCTTGGTGATGAGCCCATACTTCTTACTGATAGCATGGGGCAAGACATAGGGGGTCCTTTCAAATAAATTAATAATTTGTAAATAATCCAACAAAATAAAAATTTATTTAATTCTTTTGAATTCATCGGAAAATGAGTTAGATGTATAATTTATAAGAGATTTAATCCATAAAACCATATTTTTTCAATCAGGAGGCCACCTATGGGTCTAAGTCTAGTTAAACTTGCAAGAAAATTGCATTCTAAACTGGATAGTTAGCCTTGCCTAGAGTTGAGTTGTAGTTTCCTAATTGGGTCTTTGTCAAAATATTATCTTCATATCATTATAATCATTCATCAAATTCATATAACTCATATCCTTCTTGACTCTCGATGTTGATACCTCGCATCTTACTGGTTACGTGGAGTTAAGAATGTAGTGGGTTCATTTTTTCATTATTATATCAATTTCATCAATTTTGCCAAGAAAACAAGAATATCAAATATTGCTTGAAAATTAGAGTTTTAATTTCGTAATTCATCCTCATATGCACCACTCTCCCTCTCATGTGTGTGTGTGTGTATCAAAATAAAAAGAACAAAAATGAAAAGATCATTATGTTTACACATTTTCATCATCATCATCATCCCTACATGCATTCATAAAAGCATATTAAAAATTCATCGAGATTCTACACATCTAAGATTACATAGATGAAGCAATTCATGAGAAAGTAAACTCTTACACAAGATATCTCGAGCCAAAAAGATCTTGAATTTGGTTTAGATTGAAGACACAAGAAACAAATTAATAAGTCGTATTATTATTCAAGCGTACAATTAATGGCTATTATATAGCCAAAGGTATAGCCAAACCAACCTCTCGAAATAATAGGAGATGTTACAACAAATATCCCGAAATAATATTCATGGGTACAAATACTCTACAAATATAATATACTAAATAACAATATAACTGAAACATTTACCATATGATAAATATTAAATACGTGAGCACTAAAAGATATTCCTAACATTCGCCCCTTAGTGAACATTGAGAAAAACAATCGCACTTCTTTAGCGGTGTGCCACCCGTGCGTGCTCATGATCTAGATGGTTTTTCAGGACAGCCAATAACCTCAACTAGGATGGTTTTACAGGACAACGAACAACCTCAACAAGGATGGTTTTACAAGACAGCCAACAACCTCAACAAGGATGATTTTATAGGACAACCAACAACCTCAACAAGGATGGTTTTACAGAAAACCAACAACCTCAACAAAGGATGGTTTTACAGGACAACCAAAACCTCAATATCATGATGTTGCTTTTCCTTGTGCTTTCGTCTATCCACTATGTTTTTCCTTTAGGGAATTATGTAGGAAAAATTGCTTCTTGTTTACAAATTTGAATAGGAATATTATGAAAACTAGAAACAAGAACACACCGTAATATAGGTATTTTGAAGATGAAGCTCACTGTAAACAAAAAAGTTGACACAATAATAGAAAGAAAAATACACATCTCAAAATGCCACCACATCTTCATGTGGCCACCTGTGTTGGTGACTCGACGAGAGGTCGGTGATTGACCTCCAACATCTTGTGCCTTTGTCCTCCAATATATGATGTTGTTACCTCGGTGGAATGTGATCATGTCACTCAATGATATCCACATTGTTTATTATACTTTCATCTCCCCCGCAATGTGAAACATTTTATTTTCTAGGACGTCGGGTAACACCGAAAAATGCGTCCGTAAGGAATTTGTTTTTTATTTTACGGAATTTTACAATGACATGACTTTTGACACTTTGACATTGAATAAACACATATTGACTTATGAACTTGACTTTATGGATTTTACAAAATGACACCCTATATTTTAAAAAGATCAAACGAATGACTAATAAAAATAAATACTATAAAATTAGAACTATGTTTGACAATCGACTCAATGAAAAGACTTTTGACTCACAATAAATGACACATTGTTAACTTAAAATGACTTGACACATTTAATGTTAATATAGAATATCTTTTAACAAAGACTAATGGAATTGAACAACAACTAAATAAACTATTTAGAATACCAACGAAGTAAGACTACGTACTTGTTATTGACACCGACTCTAATACAATTGGACTCAAAGATTAGACCCAACTAAACATATAACAAGACCTTGTATATATAAAAATACGTATAGACTTTATAGAAAATGAAAAATTGACACGTTTAATTCACATTGAGGCACTTAGATTAGATAGCTGAAACGGCTCTTCCATGTGAAAAGCTTGTAGGTTGGAGATAGGTACAACTAGAAATGCATTCCAGGGGAATGAATAGTTACAGTATTTAAGGAGACTCTAACCATTTAGACGTCATGCATGTTGACAGAGAAGATCGTAATGCACTTGGAAGACAAATCAACAAAGCCAAATGGAGTGACAAAATATGATTTCAAGGAATAGCAGAGATAAACAACAGAAGTATATTTTGAAAGTGAAGATTTGAAACAACTCACCAAAATAAAAATATCCTCCAACAAGAAATAGAGCACCGAGCGGGTTATTTTAGATCTGGCTCTGCACCTTTTTAAGGTTCCTGTTGACCAGTCGACGTGATCAGAAGCATTAGGATACACCAACTCCTTCACTGATGTGGCTTGGAATACGACTTGACACGAGGATTAATAGAATAATAATCTTAGCAGCTCGACCCTTTGTAATCTTTGCTCGGTATTAGCCCTTTTTGTAGATGACCTCCTGCGACCTTGTCTCGATTTTTTTGGAGAGGTGGCTTCAAGGGTGAGTTAGGTTTCATTCCTGCTACATGGAAACTCACGCTGACTAGGCTGGGCATTGATGTTATAATAATAGATTTTTATTTGCCCCCTTCTTTCTACTCTGATCTGTGTAGATAGTGCTCAAAATTGCGGGTCAAAACAAGTGCCAAGACTCTACACAGTCATGTTAGGAATACACGGTTGTGCAGGGCATTGTAAATGCACACACAGAAAAAAACTATGAATAAGACAGGATGCAGTATGACTGACGCAATACGTTGATCCACCAAATTTATAATGTAAATAAATGGAGAATCAAATCAAAGCCAAATCCTCCAATCATTAACATACACTGCACTGTCTATCCCTCTTACATAATGATACAGAGAATTCATTATTTAAAATTTCATTCACAGGGGTGATATAAGAAATATAACAACCCCTCATAAATCCATTACACATCCATCATTGAAAGGCCTCGACATTGCTCTGATACCAAATCTAGAATTTGGTTCAGATTGAAGACACAAGAAACAAATTAATAATTCTTCTTATTATTCAAATGTACAATACATGGCTATTATATAGCCAAAGATATAGCCAAAACAACCTTCGAAATAATAGGGAGGTGTTACAACAAATATCCCAGAATAATATTCATGGGTACAACATACTACAAATAAATTATACTAAATAAAAATATAGCTAAAATATTTACCATATTATAAATATTAAATATGTGAGCACTAAAAGATATTCCTAACAAAAGAAACATACATGTATATATATCTATAATAATCAAGTTTGTATACAATCTTTTCACACTAATAAGTATGGTCAAAATTCTCGCAATGAGCAAAAAAAAAAGAAAAAAATTGATATATACGATAAAAAATGACACAAAGTAATAAGGGCATATGACCTATACCCCACTACGAGATCTCTGGGAAGGTGCACAACTAGGACTCCTGTTGTGACTCATGTGATGGGAGTGAGAGCCTCCATGCCCGGACATGTGAGAGTGACTATGAGATTATGAACCAAGTGATGTGCCAAAGTGTTGGCCTCACTGTGGGAATTCTCTCGTTGTTGCCTCCTCTCGGCCAACTATGAGCTAGGTCCTCATCTTGGTCATAGCTTCATTGCATTCTATTCCAAAGGCAAACATGTCAGTGAGTCACCCCACCATGGTTTTCTGCCCCGAGTCCTTGAGAAGCTCATCTCACGTCATGCCTGTGGGGTGTGTAAATGTATCCATGAGAATACTATGAATAATATCTCGCCAATCATCTGTAGTAGATAAAAAAACACGAGTAAGCAACAACGAGTTATAAAACTTTTGAAAATGAAAAGAAAAAATATTGCATTATTCACTAACAATTCTAGTCTAAGTAGTAGAGTTTAAAGAAAAGTATTTTATTTACTTGAATCTCATGGAATCTAGGTCAGGTCTACATGTGTTGGTGGTGGTGGTGGAGTTGCTGCAAGTACCTACTCTTCTCTAACATCTTCCATGGCTACTCGCCATTAAAAATTGTCTCCTCATCTCCTTCTCCCCCACGCGGAAGAGACTCCTTTGAATGAAGTGTCTTAGCCTCATCCTCATCCTCATCCCTAGCTATTACGAAAGCCTCCCCAATGGCTCTCCACTCTGTATTAGTCTCCTCATCTCCCTCCTCCTCAGTCTCTACCTCGTCCTCCTTCTCCTCCTCCCTACTATGAGTGGGTGTGGCCTCTATTTGTAGGATCAGCCTGGGTCCGGTAGGGTCCTGTGTAACCTTTGAGCTACCATTTAGGACCTCAGGTGTGGTGATGGTCAACTTTAGCTCACCCCTTTAGGAAGCTCTAACATCTCTAATGCCCCTATATATTGTTTGGACTTCTAGAAGGGCATCAATATATGGGAGTCCAAACTGTTGTGGTATTTATACAACTAGATGGATCTTGACCCATTATGTCCAATCTACTAGATGGATCATTAGTAAGTGTGGAAACCTCCTAATGTCACCCTCTAAGTGGAGTCATGACTGTACACATCTCGAGGCTCTAATATCCCCAGGGTTCTACAATCCCAATGCCCTCTCGATAGGGTATAATGTGCTCATAGACCTAGTACATCACTAATGTAGGGTGACCGACGGTCTTTCGCTTAATAATAGCTCAAGATTTATCATGGTATGCAGTGTCAAAGATATCATCTCCCAGGCATAAGTATGGTCGTGTTGATCTATACTTTGAATAATGGAGGCCCAACAATAAACAAGTTTATACCTACCATTTTCCCTAGCCAATCACGAATCCAAGATGCCAATAATGGCCTTACGCAAAATAGGATAGGATTGGAGGTAAATAACAATAACCTCATCCCATTTTTGGCACTGGTATGTTGTGCCAACCCATCTATCATATAACTAGCCCATTTATGGGATATAGCCATTGAACCCGCACTCTCCGTAATCAGCTCCCTTCCAAAGTGACAAGAACTCTAAGAATCTTGTAAACGTCCTTGAGAGTGATGGTCCACTCTCCTCTAGCTCTAGGAAATCGAAAATTATTTTGGTCTACGTCCCAGTAAGTCAGTAGATCCGATAATAAGTGGCCAACAAGCTAAAACTAACTAAGTCTGGGATATCCTCCATATCCCATCCCTATGTAGTAAATATCTCTCCTCCTGAGATAGTGAATCCAAGATGGGAGGAAGCCAATCACACTCTCTATCCCACTCCATCTAATATACTGACCTTGCATTCATAAACATCAAGAAAAGAGCAAGTTAGAACCTTTTAGTGGAGAATAAGCTCATCAAAAACATCATAAAAACATTCAAAGATCAAAAATTTCATTATACTTAGTTAATTTTGAAATCTACCTCGAAATTACATAATTGCCCTCTCATGCGAGTGGCAGTTGTGTAACCACCCCTCCACATAGAGTAGGAGTTGTGTAACCACCGTATCAATTCCACCTTAAGACTTTAATCCTTGATGGTTACGCAACCGACGTGACAAAAGTTGCGTAATCGCCACTTTGCATATATTAACGGTTTTGCAATCGTCACGGCAGTTGTGTCCACATTAATTAGGCCATACCCTAGGTCCTATAAAATGCAAAAAGGACAAAACAAGACCGTTTTGGATGAAATAAATTACAACAAATACCTATAGGTGCCCCCATTATGAACATTTTAACTACAAATTTACTCAAAATCTCCCCTTAGGTTGAATTTTTAACATTTTTCACATTATAAGGTTAAAATAAACAAATGTAAATAACTCACCACTCCCGACCCATTGTTTGGGTTGTCATCATGTTTAGTTCTCTTTGATTTGACTGTATTTACATGTGAAACTCACACGGTGATCCAGAGCTCAAAAATATCTAAGTGCTTTATGTACCTTGGGATATAATATTATAATGTATATGGGTTGATGGAGATGCCGACATGTGGCACACATCCCCTTAGTTATATGTATGGGTTCACATGGGATATAATATTATAATGTATATGGGTTGATGGAGATGCTACATGTGGCACACATCCCCTTAGTTAGTTATATGGGCTCACATAGGGATTAATTATATTGGGTAATGGGTCGGCCTACATTGGGATTAGGTGTTACCCATCCTATTTAAAGGATGTGAGTATCATTATGAGGTAAGGGATGTATGAGTTTAGTCTTCTACTTGGTAGAGGTATATTGGAGGTGTCCCCTTGAAGTGGATTCCCATCTTGGGAGATTGTGGAGTTACTCCTTCCTTAAGGAGCATTGTATGGTGTTGCCCTACCTTAAGGGTATTATTCTGAATATATTGCATATTAGGGCATCTTGGCCCCCATATATCTTGTGTTGTGTTATCTTCTACAATTTATTGATTTATTATATGCAAGGTTCTTATCAAGTGGTATCAGAGCAGTGATCCGGGCAATTTGTGGGATGAAACCCTAATGTTGGTGATTCATCTATATCTAGAGATATACTTGGAATTTTTCAGATATTTTTGTGGGGAGTGGATACATATTTCAAGTGATCTTCCCTCAAAATTTCAGAGTTTTTGGAGTTGTTTTGCAAAATTTGTGTCCATTTTAGGGTTGAAACCCTAATTCTACGGTTTCATCTATATCTTCTGAATAATGACGAATTAGGAAATAATTATTTTGGAGTTGATGGTAATATATTAAAAGGTGATACCACTGAAATTTCAGAATTTTGGATCTATTTTGTCAGATTTATTTTATTTTTATTGTTTTCACTATTTTTCTCCATAGGCCGCAATTTGAGGAATTTTCTTGAATTTCTTACATTTTCGGAAACCTCTCAAAAATTAAATTTGGGTTTGTGTTCTGTGATTTCTGATTTTTTTCAAAATTTATCCAAAAGGGTTAGAACAAGTTTTGATCAAAAGGGTCTATTCCTAAAACCCTAGTTTTGTGGATCATGGGGATGGTAGCTTTTTTTGGAGATGGCAGGATTGATCTAGAGAATGGTGGAAAAAATTTAGGGTTAAATTCTCTAAACCATCAGATATTTGGTTATTCAAGTTGTGGATTAGTGGCCCTGCACAAATTTGGTTTTCTGAGTTAGAAAAGGAAAAGTCTAATTGGTCTTTGGAGGAACTGGAACAAGTTTTCATGGACAGATGGGCAACAAAAGAAGAAGAAGATGAAGCAGAAGAAGAAGAAGAAAAATAAAAATAAGAAGAAGAAGTAGAAGCAACATCAGAAGAAGAAGAAGAAGAAGAAGAAGAAGAAGAAGATGTTGATGATGAAGCTGCTACACAGGATAGTGCATCTCCAAGGAAGGAAGCTTCAATATTTCAGTTTGAAGGGTGCATTCAAAGAAAAAAGGTAATTGTTTCCATAAACCCTAGCAGCCAATATAACTTCATCAATATGGATGTAGCTCACAATCTACATGTGCAAACAAAGCATATCAAGGAATCTCAAATGGATGGTAAGAAAATTCAAGTTTTTGAAGATTTAAAGCTTTCTATGGATAAATATGTTTTACATTCAGATTTTTATGCTTTAGATATGGATGGTATGGATATTGTTCTTGGATATCCTTGGTTAGAGACATTGGGAACAATTAATATTAATGTGTAAAAGAAATTCATGAAATTATGGTACAAGCGAAAGAAAATTACATTGCAAGATATCACACTTAGCAAGGAAAAAAAAATGTAAAATTGGATCATGAAGATGAATTTGAAGATGGTGAAGAAGGGAATAAGGATGAATCAGAAGGAGAGGATGATGAAAAATAAAAAATAATTTCTCTACTCAAGAGAAAAAGAAATAATAAACAAGTTTGAAGAGGAAAATAAAGTAGAGGAAAAGATTGATAAGGTTACACATACTAAGGTTGCACCATATAGACACCCATATCATCATGAGAGGAAAACATCATGGAGACATGCTCGGACACATGAGGTCAGCAATCTATATGGATATATAGGGAATTGGAGGAGTAATAATTTTGGCTATACATGGAATCAATGGAACAATAATTGTATGACATGGAATCACAGGAATAATCATTATGGATATGCATGGATGCCGAGGAGGAACACATATGGACCAGGATGGAATCAGACAAGCACAATGGAATATGGAATTAGGTTTGGAGCAGCATCACCCACTAGGATTTCATATGGGTGGTTGGATGATCGAGCTTGGCGACAAGTGTGCAATAATTTAAAGCACACTCATTATATGGCTTCTTCTTATGTTTCGGGGATGAAACATGTCAAAGAGGGAGGAAATGCTATGTACCTTGGGATATAATATTATAATGTATATGGGTTGATGGAGATTCTAACATGTGGCACACATCCCCTTAGTTATATGTATGGGTTCACATGGGATATAATATTATAATGTATATGGGTTGATGGAGATGCCGACATGTGGCACACATCCCCTAGTTAGTTATATGGGCTCACATAGGGATTAATTATATTGGGTAATGGGTCGGCCTACATTGGGATTAGGTGTTACCCATCCTATTTAAAGGATGTGAGTATCATTATGAGGGAAGGGATGTATGAGTTGAGTCTTCTACTTGGTAGAGGTATATTGGAGGTGTCCCCCTCGAAGTGGATTCCCATCTTGGGAGATTGTGGAGTTACTCCTTCCTTAAGGAGCATTGTATGGTGTTGCCCTACCTTAAGGGTATTATTTTGAATATATTGCATATTAGGGCATCTTGGCCCCCCATATATCTGGTGTTGTGTTATCTTCTGCAATTTATTGATTTATTATATGCAAGGTTCTTATCACTAAGTGGGTGAGTGAAAATGATTTCTAGAAATAGTAATTTTGGTTATATATAACATGTTTTAACTCTATTTTGAGTGTGTGTTTTATAGGGATAGAGCGTTGGCGTAGGTATGTTTCTATCCCTACGGACATGGTAAGTCCTCTTGTCATTTTATTTTAGTGTGTTTTGTCAATTCTACATTATATCTGCACTTAATTCTCATTTAATTCTTTCCAGGTATTGGGAAGCTTGGATGGGCATCATTTCAACACATAGATGTATCAAGTATAATTTCTAACCCTCCCATTTGGGAGTGTCATACACGAACTCTACATTTTATGTCTCTACATGACTAAAATGATTCTCTGAAGGGGAAATATGTATGCACCCAATTTTTTTCATATGTTATATTATCGAATGGTTAAAAATCCCCAATGATGAGTAAATATCTTTCCAATGGTGTTTGAGTCTCGAGTTCTTATTTGCAGGTATATATTTGTATCCTAGAATGCTTATCCTATCCTTTTCCTAGCTTTCCTTTCTTTCCTTTATTAATTTTGTAGCTTTTCCTTGGCCTTTGTTCTTTAAGTTAGGGAACCACACCGACGCCATTACGCAACCTCCCAGGTAGTTTCCTAACCATAAATCTACCTTGAGTGGTGGTTACGTAATCACCGTGGTAGTTGTATAACCACCGGGTCTAAGCAGCTGGTTGTTCCATGTGATTTTTCTTGAGCCTTTTCCAGCATTTTTTGAATGTGTTTCATCTTCTTCAAACTCATTTTTAGCGCACATTTCTTGACCAATTTTTTTGTTCTTGAGCTCGTTAGATGCATGCAAACTTCTCCTTCCCTTCCTTTTGTTAATTGTGAGTTAACTACCCCTTCTTTGAGAGAGGTGACATTTCTTGGTTTCCAAATGGCTTAGACCATTTCCCTACCTTTTCCCTATAAGATCCAAGCTTCTACCCATAGCATTGATTGGAGATTATTATTTTGAATTACACTATTATATTGCATAATCGTGCCAAGAAATATACAAGTAAGCTCAGTTCTCTTACCTTGTTATTCTCTTTCCCTTGCATTGCTACTAGATTGTTTGGAACTCATTCTAACTCTAGCACTTCTTCATCATTTCTTCCACATAAACCAACACAGTTCCCTAGACTCATTTGAAAACCAAACTGGAAAATAAGCTAAAGGGACAAAAAATCAAAACTAGTATTGGAACTATCGCAGTTCTACACTTCTAGGTTGGGTATACATTTGAATTTATAAATTTTTCTTTGTTTGAGTAGATTTTATTCCATAATCTGTTAGATTATATTAATTCAAAGAAGTGCAATTACTATAGCTTTTCTTTATTTACAAGAATATTCTATTGAAATTTTCTTCCCTGCCTATCCCTGTGGATTTACATGAGAAGTTTTTTTGGAAGAGGATTTTGCACCTGTTTAGTGTTAGTTGTAATTTCCCTTCATTTTTGTAAGCTTCCATAGATCCTATTGTTTCTACCGGGGAATTTTTAGGGGAAGAATTACTTTTGAGAAGCTTTTGTTCTTCCCATGAATTTGAGGTAAGAACAAAGGAAGTTATATATCCATAAGTAAAAATTGGAAAAGTTCTATTTTATTAGAATAGATTAGATCCACTCTGCATAGGGAAATAACCACATCCAGTTGTTTTCTTGTTTAGTTCTGTTAATTTTAGTGTAGAAGTAATTTCAATTAATTAGAAGAAGTTTAATTATCGTGTGTATTTATTTTGTTTTCTAGTAAACATAAAATACAAAAATATTAGATTAGATTGATTAGTTTTCTTTTATTTGTTTTATTCCCTTTATTCAAAATCATCAAAAATAACAAAAATAAATAGATAGATTTATTTCTTCTTTTTAATTTATCTTCTTTCTTTCATTTGTTAATCAGACACATAGATTAATTAGACGGAGAATAATACAATTCCCCACATGTTCTTAGTTGGCCTAGGTTTAAACATCAACCTTGCCTCTACAGATACTTTGCAAGTTTGATTGCCTCTTCATTTTAATTTTTCACATACATTCATGACCATTCAAGGTCCTACACAACATAGAGATTTGGTGTGTGACCCATGAGTGCATCAACTAAACCTAGCACCACAATTGAATGACATTAACCAAGGCCTTATGAACCTTTTTTTCTAAACCACCACACTTCCACCTATGATTATCTCATAATTTACGACCTTGAACATTGAAGCATACAATGCATACATGTTTTGTCATAGTCAACCAAGTTGAGATTAGACCCCACAAATCACCCATTTGTCTTATCCACATGTTTCCTCCCACACATCCATGACCTTGTCTGGAGACTTCTACGAGGAAAATGTAGGACAGTTCCCCGCATTCCATAACTAATTCAAAGGGTGTTTGGTGACACTGACATTAATAGACTCTTTCATGTTTCTATTCTTCTTGATCGTTCCATTTTTCCCGCCTAAGTAAGGAAATCATTCATTTCTTTAGACAATAAAATTGCCACGATTGTCCTGCCGAGGAAATTCTATTGCCATGATTACTTGTTAGCTACCTTTCACACATTTTCATACATTTTGCCTAATCTCCTATTTACCCATTCCGTAACCACATTACATTCCATTGCGGCTATCTGGCATGACCTCGGGATGTTGTGTGTGTGCTTAATATGACATTTTAGAATAATCCAAATATGCACCGCATTTATTCTTCCTTATGTTGATTAAAACATGGTTTCCATTTTACACAACAAGGTTGGATTCCACAAAAAACCATGGGCCACCTAGTAATATTCTAGTGTAATATTCCTTATTAAAAAGGATGATTAGGAAGAATCCCTTCATTAAGGAAACAATTTCCATATTTACTTTGGGTTACCATTTTCTATTTTCCTATTACCTGAAAAGGTTAATATTGGTCCTGCTTCCCATACACTTTGCAATCAAAGCATTCTCCATCATAATTTTTTCATAATCCTCAATCATATCTAAAATGCTAAGGAAAATTTTATAATCCTTGAAAGATAAGAGTATATATTTCACATCACAGGTACAAAATCCCATCTTTCTTCCCAATAACCTCTCAACCCATGAGTTCCTTTAAAATTAATATTTTTCATTATCTTCCTATGGGCCCAAGAGCTTTTCATACTAAGGTGGGTCCTTTATTTGTTGTGAAAGGAGCTTGTCTATATTTGGATCACCCATGTTTACAAAGATTCCATTCATTCAAAGGTGATATTTTTAGGCTTTATCTCCCAAGGATAATTGCAAAAATATACCCCATCATTTTTCTTTGAGAATTTCCAATATCACACTTAATGTAATGACTCTCCTTTATTACAATGTTCTCTCTAACTCTTCACAATGTTTTATCTACCTCTTTATGTTATCTAAACTCCCAATCTTATAGGATTCATTAAATTTACGAGTTTTATATTCTTGTAATCATGTGCATGCTTCTCACATTATTCTAGAAGGTTATGGATCAAGCATTTGCTAACATTTGTGCCCTCTATTTCCTTTTTGCTTTGTGTGTCCCATTCATTTGACACCTATTTTATCATTGTGAAATACTAAACAACTCCCCAATTCTTTAATTGTTCAATTGGTCCCACATATATGTCTAATTACTTTGAGTTCGCCACCATTATAAATATCTTGAAGTGAGATTTCCAATGATTCCAAATTCATTCTCTCTCGTGCCCTATTATGAAAGTTGTGTCCATTAGAAATTTATCTCATCACTAGCCTTTATTTTCTATAGTATCTTTATCCCTTTTTGTGATAATTTTTGATCCACATACTCATTAAGATCACCATGTCCCTCTATTCATGGACTTACTGGGATCCCCATTGAATATAAAACCCATGGAATTATGTTTCATAGTTAAAGAGTCCTTCATGTTTATCTTGACATTAGCATTGCATTCAAAGGAATTATTGGGCTCGTATTCACTTTGTGTGGACTGATTTCAATTGTGTCATATATCCCCTTTACATCAACTTAGGAAATTTCATCCAATATAGGCTCCATGGGGAAAATTGTATATGATCTTTATAGGTGTATAGAGTGTGAATGTGACACTTGTCAACACATTTGCATGAACATGGGATCTCATGACCTTAATAGACCTTGTGGGATCATGTATTAAGTGGGATTAAATTATAAAATGAAACCATGACCCTTAGACAATAAAGGGAGCCCTTGAGGCTTAGAAAACAATTAAGCCATGTGAACTTAAAACACATAAGTAATATGTCATAAACATAGTTATAAAGTGACCCCAATGATTGGATTTAATATCCTTCTATTCTAGATCTTAACTTAGGGAATTAAAGACTCATTTAGATGTTGTGACTAATGGGATCACTCTTAAATACTCAATAAATAATTTGAGACCATGTTGTATCAATAAAGAGCTAAAAATGACCGTTATGTGACATATAACTATTATAACTCCTTTAATCAAACAAGAGGAAAATAAATAACTATTTATTTGGGTAATTTTTGTCATGCTAAATTTCTAACATGAAAAATTGATTTTTTTGCCATGACAACTAAGCCCACACTCAAAAATCCCTGAATTGAGTAATGTAAACCTACCCTCTAGCCAATTGTTGACTATGTAAACCCTATAATGTCTAAGAGGGATGTGCTACCTAGATTTTTAAAATATGTTTCATATGCGGGTAGGTTTTTGGGAAGAAATTCATGGGTTCATTGTGATTCACTTTGAAGGAACCTCTCCCAAAAGCCTTAAAAGGCCTATTTTTAGGATTTTTTCACCTAATGGACATCCTCTTGAGATGAATAAAGAAGATATAATGAATCTTAGAAGAGGGTTACTGAGCCATGATATCATTGGAAGTAGTTTATATAAGTTATGTATTGTGAAACTGGTTTAGGAACAATATGTGTAACACTGGGCACTTATAGCATGATGCGGGAAATGAAAGAAGTGAAAAATATATTTAGCTTGTTCTAAATGGTTCAGGATCCTCTAATAATTTTTTGAAGTGAAAAAATACTCATCAGAAAGATAAAAGGTTCTTATTCACATTTTTAAAAAAATCGAGAATATTTTGTCATCACAATTACGAGATATTGGCCTGATAGTGCAAGTGAAGATCTTTGATCCTGGTGGAGATTCAAATGAGAATTATGAGAGTTCCAAATGGATCTATGAACTGATTAAAAATAAAATTTAATTTAATTTAACCCTCTACCTTCCCCATGTGATAAGTTAGATAAAATTCAAGTTTATCTCTAGTGGTAGTTTGACCTTCCCCTGACACAAGCTTGACGAGGAATCAAAAGGGGTAAATTTTGAATTATGGGTATAATTGGATCCATAAAGCTATATTATTGATTTTTTGGGTATTTCCCATTTAAAATAATATAAATTATTCCCATGAAACTCTTAGGGAAACTCAGGGGAAAAGGCTCACTCTCCAAGGTCTATTTTTGGCGCTTTTTATTAAGGATAAATAGTTTTTAAAGGGACTATACCCTATTTACAAAAAGGATCAAAAGCTAGAGATAGCAGTAAAAATAGTCCAAAGATAAAAGGGACTAAACACTTTTATAGTAAGGCTTAAAATACATATATAGTAGTAAAAACAACAAAAATGGATCAAAATCCATGAAGAACATGAGGACCAACTATAGTTTAACCAATAACTATAAAAGGAGAAAAATAGAGACAAATAAACATCATAAAAACAAGAAAACATCTTCCCGACAAGAACATAATATCATCTTTGGAGGCATCTCTACTTAATTTATTTATCAATCTTTGTCTTAAATTTCTGCAAAGAGCTAAATAATGCAAGGGTAGTGACATGGGAGGGATCATTCTTATCTAATTGAGAAAGGACCAGGTCCCTTGCAGTGTCTGACTCCCAAATAGCAGTAGGAATGTCACTGAGAATACAAACACTTTTGACATGTTTTTCTAGAAATTTGTAGATAGCTTTAAGCATGGAGATGGTACAATCATGTTGCCCTTTAGCATTGCCCAGTCTATTATCTAGAGAATGGAGTTTCTTGAAAAATTGTTCAAATTTCTCATTATCCATAGCAAGTTCAACATGCATCTTCCTTTTACCTACACTTTTACCAACCTGCTTGAGTTCATCTTTGAGTTCCAAAACCTCCCTTTCCAACTTGTCAATCCTACTTAGCAGCCCTTCCTCTTTTTCTGTAGTAGTGTCTTCAACTAGATTGCTGATATGGAGTAGGTTCTTGGCCGAATCAATCTCTTTATTAATCCAAAGAACCCTCTGAGAGGGGTACAAGGGGTTCTTTTTTATTTTACGGCTAGTGGAAGTAGATATGGGGTTAATGGAATCTAGAAAAGGGGGGACATGAACAGATGAGTGGAGTGGGAGTGTGAAAGATAGTGATGATGGATCAACAAAATCAGACCTTGGTGGAGGGGGACAACATGGGTATGATTATGGAATTCAAGAATAGAATGTTCGAGCAAGTTCAAAAGGTAATGTGGGAAATTAACAGTTAAATTCCTCCTGAAATGATTAAGGAAGACCAAATGCTTAAAAGGAATCATCACATATCTTCCCTCAAGAGTGACATACCTGACCATCATTCATGAAATTTCAGAAAATGGCTCTGGAATAGAAGACACTTTTATACCAGTCAAAAATACTCAAGATTTTCTCCTTCATCAAGGAATTTCTTAGCTTCCACATTCCTGTTGACACATTTTCGAATAATTTTTCCCCATCTAAGCTCAATCCCGTGACTTGAGCAATGAGCTCTTCAATGATTTTGATGTTGATATCTCCATATTCAACTGCTCTTTTCTTCCATCCATTTACGAATTGAATGAGATATCTTGGTCATGGCCCTACATTTTTTCTATGAGATTCAAAACCCCACCCATTTGTAAATACTTCCACAGGAGCTTGTCATTCTTCTAGTTAGGGTCATGAATAGGCTCTGTTTTGTAAGGAGGCCCACCCATTCTATTGTTGTTTCTTCCTTGGTTCCCAATGGTAAATTTTGATTCCAATACTGCCTTTCCTCACCACCTCTACAACTGTATACCCAGAAATCATGTGAAATATTGATGTAATTATTAACCCTACATGTGAAGTTAATAATTACTTTCCCATTGGTGGAGGGGGATTTTTAATGATTATTTTGAATACCATACTTATCTTTGATGATGTCATTATGTACCTTGGCTGGGAGAGGGTCACCACTAAACTAGTTTTGCATGTTGTTACTAACTCCATAGTTGGCCAAACTGTCTCGCCACTTTATTACCTTCACGGTAGGAATGTATGATCTTGCAATTATGAAAATCTTTACAAATCTCAATAGATTCATATATAAAATCTCTAATGGTCCAACTAGGAGGTTGATTTTGATTTAAGAGATTTATAATGTTTAAAGAGTCTCCTTCAATTATAATATTTGAAATATTACAATCTCTTACAAGCCTTATCCCCCATAATGTTGCTAGAGCTTCAACATAATGATTTGTCTGATGACCCATATTTCTGAAAAAGTAGCAACAAAACATCCTCTGTGATCTCTGATCACCCCACCTCCTCTTGAAGCTCTAGGATTTCCTTTGGAAGCTCCATCAAAATTCAATTTATACCATGAGGTGGGTGGCTGAATCCAATGCACTAAATATATATCAATGTTGTTGTTATTCTTATTCTAAATTTTGTCAGTATCAATCCTCCAAGTAGAAAGAATGTGTTCCTCTTCCTTGGGATATAATCTATTTTTTGGAGGCCTAAACTTTTCAATGTTATCCTTGACATTAATGACAATTTATTTTTAAAAATTGTACAAACCTATCTTCTATTCCTAAAGATAACATCATTTCTTGCTTTCCACAATCTCCATATGGTATGAGGAAGAACCAGATTCCATAATATCCTTATCATGCAATTTTTATACGGTGGATCCCATTGCTCCCATGTCTGCAAAAAAGTATGAGGAAGAGTCCAATACATATTGAAGTTTGCAAAGATAAGACTCCAAACCTTGGAAGCATACTCACAATGCAAGAAAAGATGCTTGATGTCTTCAGCCTTATTTTTACACATGTAACATCTGTTAGGCATAATAAAACCCTTTCTAATAAGATTATCACAAGTGAGAATCTTACCTTTTAGAACAAGCCACATAAAAAAATTGACTTTTGGGGTTAATTCAGGCATCCAGAGTTTGTTCCACTTTATATCACTTTGGTGAGCATCAAAAAAGTATTGTATCCCGACTTGACAGAATAATCCCCATAAAAAGAGTCCACCCATATGAGCTCATCTTTGTTTTCCTTTTGATTAATAGGAATGATAAAAAGTTAGTTTTGCAGAGAAGTTACCACAGGTTGCAGATTTTCCATTTCCACTTTGAGATGGTTCCATTTCGAGATGCTTCCAATTCCTCTTATTTCTGGTCCACTCAATGTAGTATTTGACATTATTACAATAATTTTTAATTAGAATATCTTTTATAGAGCCAAAAGTATCACTCAATCTGAAATCAGTCTAGGCATCATGCCAAAAATTAATATCCTACCCATTACCAAGTTTCTATCTACAACCCTTAACAATAATATGCCTGATTTGAAGAAAGTTGTTCCAAAATATGGAGCCATTGGGAAATTTTTGATCAAAAGAAATTAAATCTCTCTTTTTTAGATAAGTATTTTATTCTAATAAGCTCGAGTCAAGGTTTTTTTCCTTCACTAATCTTTAGACAAGTTTGGAGATTAGAGCAACATTCATTTTCTGATATCCTTTATCCCCAAACCTCTAATATTTTTGGAATACAAACATGATCCCAAGATACTAAATGGTACCTAAATCTTTCTTCAGTCCCATGCCATAGAAAATATTTTAGAATTATTTCAATACTATCCACAACTAATGTTGGAATGTTGTACATTGACATAATATATATGGGCAAATTCTGTAGAGTGCTTTTGATTAACAAGCACTTTCTAGCACTGGAGAGAATAGCTCCTTTCCATCTAGCCAATTTTTTCTGAAATCTATCCAACAAGGCATTCCAAATAGCATTATAAACTTTAGTAGTGCTCAAGGGTAGCCCTAAATAAGTTGTTGGTAATGAGCTGATTTTACACCCCAAAATGAGTGCAATTTTTGGTAGTTTTTGGTGAAGGCGGGCTTACTATAAGTGTTCAAGTTGTACTTTTGAACCTTCGATGAAATTTTGAACATTTTCACTTGATTAACAGGCAAATGGGGTGAAATTTTTTTATTAACCGGTGGTGAGGAGAGATGGGAGATGAGTTTTTGTCACTTAAGTGACAAACATGAGTGTTAGGAACGTGTTGACAACTCACATACAATATTGTCCCCATATTCATGTTCCAGCACTCTCATGACACACCTTTAGATCTGATTGCACATTTTCACCTAGTTCAAAAGTGAAATCGATGTAAAAAAAATTGTGAACCCAAAGAGGATGGTTCATTTCGTCACTTGAAACATGTCTTTGATGGCTAGGTGTGCATGACTCAAACCTCTCCCCCTCCATGATGACCTCACCCATGCACACTTTCAAGGATGATTTTACCTTTGAACTGGTGAAAATTAACATCAATTGAAAAAATGTGTGACCCCTTGCAATCCCTCTCTTCTAGTACTTAAACACTCAACATGCTCACTAGGGAGTTATTTTCCACTCACACCATTGACCCTACTTGTCTCCCTCTCCATGTTGGCTAAACCCATGGTGTACTTTTCAAGGATGATTGCACCTTTAAACCATTTCACCACTTACTAAATGTGGTAAGGTGCAATGGATGATCTTAGACCCATTCGTAAATTCCCAACCTACTCTCATCCCGGGTTAAGGAGGAGTGCAAGTGAATCAAGAGGGGTTGGGCTTAACCGTAGTTAGGATTAAAATATTTAAATAGATCTTATGATTTTGGATCCATTTTTCATAACTCCTATTCCTCCATTTCTTTATCACATGTTCATGCTCTAATATTTCTAAGAAACCCTCCTCTTGAAATGACAAAAATGCTCATATCTTGCTCACTTTAACTCTATTTTCCGTCAATTTTTGTTTGAGCACTCTAATTGAAAACACCTTTAAGTACATCCAATATCCATCCCCATTGATACTCTATTTTTTTCACAAGTCCTACCAATTCATCTTTGCCCAAAAAAATTGCCTTTTCATATTGCAAGAGATGCGGAGGATAAAATCACCTAAGAATTGAGAAAGAACTCGTGGTGAAATTCCTAATCCAACAAAACAATTTTCACTCTAATTTGATAACCAAAAGAACTAATTCTATTTTTAGTAATTCAGCCTCTATGCATTACTAAAAATAGAAATTATAATAAAAATAAGTAACCTCCCAAAATCCTTTGTGTAAATCTCAAGTTTGGGACTCCAAAACTAGAAATTGGTAAAATGAGAAAAATTGGCTAAATTTAGCAAGTGTAGGTGAGGTGTAACTTACTAAAAATAGTAAGTTCTGGATAAAATCCAATTTTCGCATACACCCTCATATCATCATTCTATCACTATTCAAAGTGACCATGAAGACCAAATACATTGAATATGAGCCCATTTCCAGTTTTCCCATTGAATATCCACCGGTAGGAAATAGTGATATTACCCACCAAGATATGGAAGAAATGAGAAATCAAATGACGAATGAAGTCAAAAACCTACATAATAAAATATTATTTCAAGTGGACTTTTCAAATTAGTAGGTTATCCAATCTCACCCAATTTACCGAATTGGTCTTATCCTATGTTAAACACTATGACCATGTCTCCCAAATAATTCACCGTAGATGACAACTTAATGCGGTGGTCTTGAATCAAGGGAATATCAAGTTGTTTGTAAATTACAACTTATAACAACATGGTGATAGTCACAAAATATTTTTCAACTCAACAATGGCTTAGACATGATTGTTATTTGTAATGGATTATGGTTGGCTCTGGTTGAAACCTTGGAGAAAATCCTCAAGGATTTCAAAATCACTGTCAAGGAGTGAGTTTCATGAAGCTTACTCAAATGCCATTTTCTTGATGACTAAGATAATGGGAGAGGAACACACCAAGGAATTCCAAGGCTAGATGGCCCAGTTCATTCTCATAATCATGGAGGGAAATCAAATGATAGATTGAGGCCAAATCATCAGTGACAATCTCCATTAGCAGAGATGTCATTATTCACCGAAAGAGATTCAAAATGACCTCCTATCTAGTGTATTCCCTCACATAAACTAGACCATACAAAGGATTTTTCATTACTCATAATGTTCCTCAAATATCTCCTACCTTTGATATGTATAATAAAATCACCTTCAAGGAAATCAATGTCCATTTCATACAATGTGAATGATACATTCACCATGTTCATCATCTGACTCCTTGAAGGAAATTTTGAAAGAAGAATATCACTGAGGAATATGATTTGATTGAGAAGTATGGGTGTCACTTCACATAGTTTCACACCTTTACCTACATTAGGATGAGTGGTTTTGACCTTGCTCTACTTAGTCTACCTAAGTACCCTAGTGAAAAGATCATCATGGTAGAGCTCCACATGCAGCTTTCTTAGGTGCATCTCAAGTGCAAGTGTTCAAGGAAGAAAGGAATATCATTCCGTATCACACCAAGTTTTCTCATGCAAGAGTGTGCGAGTGGATGCTACAAACATTGATACCTCCTCGTTACATTTTATCTATTTTCCTATGCTCATAGGACCAAATTTGACACACCAAAAGATCCTAAGTCTTTTAATGTTCCTGGATTACATCACATTCCCCAATTATAAGACTATTGGGATAATTTTGTGGATGCTCTTGAATTCAGGGGAGAGTGACTATATGAGGATGATTTTGGATGAGATGGAAACATTCGATTTTGATTGGTTTACTAGAGGAGTTCAAGAAGATGGTTATGAGTTATTTGATCCAGAGTACGAGGAAGTGAAATCATATCTCCTTCCTCTTCCCTCATGGAGTGTTCATAATGATGGAGATATCAAGGAACATACCTAATTTATCATTCAAAGATTGAAAGTGTTGTTCAAAATAAGGAAATATTCTAGTAAGGGAGAATCCACCACTTCGACCCTACCTAAATAACTATCACACTCATCATCTCTCGGGAGTCTGAGATAGCTTAAGTTCATCCCATTATAAAAATACCTACAAGAGGAATGTGATGGAAATTAAGAGCACCAAAATCTCATCTTCCATAGAGTCTCAAAATAAAGCTAAGTTCAAGGAGGAACAAGTTGAAGAGGAGGAACATTTTGAAAAGAGAAAACAAATTGAAGATTTGGAATAAGGAGAGATTGATCCCTCTCAATATCCCATACATCAAACAGAGCCAAGTGTTTCATCTAAGGAAGTTGAATCGTATCATAATGAGAAATAATTGGTCTCACAATAGGCACTGGGCTTCATAACATCTTTTCCACACCATCAGATCCATTCCTATGGGTTCATGACTTGTTTGGTGGAGAATCAAGAATGATGCAATAGTTTATAGCACCAAAATCGAGGCCATGCGGAAGTACATGCTAGCCGAGAAGTAAAGGAAATCATAAAACACTTCAAGATTCTACATTGAGGATTCCAAAGCTCGGGTTGTAGAATTTGTAAGACCCAAGGTGAACAATTCTTTGGAAGAAATGACTCCCGATGTGACAATGGGATGACCAGGTTATCACTTGGATAGGTTACACATGAGGTGGCACTCATATTTTCAAGGATTCTTTGACTCGAATCTTTGGAGCATGATGGAGTATAGAAATTAACCATAGATCAATTGGAGGAAAATGCAAGGAAATTTTCTTTATATGTACGGTCATTCTTGGAACTAGGTTCATCAAAGTTAATGTGGTCTCACCCATCAAAATTTTCATCCCGCAAGCCCTCAAGCAAGCACAAGGATTCACAATGCATGGGATAAAAATGACAACCTGGTGGGAAAATAATTGAAAAAGATAATGTGCTTTTTCTTAAGGTCCTCTCTTTGTTCTGCTTCGTATCGAGAACCATCTCAAGAATCAAAGGAACCATGGTGGAAATGGAAAAAGAAAATATAATATGGGACAATGTTCTTTGAATGACCTCTAAAATGGGAATTTTTGACACCTCATTCTTGATAAACAAAAATATGTTCATGGACCCAAATGAGAAATTATCCACTATTTGGTTTTACACCATAGTTCTAAGGCGTGATGCATTAAAATATGCTTTGACAGAGTGGAGGAATGTGAGAACAATGCTCAAGGAATTATTGAATATCTAAGAAAATGTGTAGAAGATCTAGGTGTAGACACCTAAAATCTGAATACGCAATTTTATTACTAAAATTGCATCGTTTATAGTCTTTGTGTCAATTTCATTATAATTAGTGATTTATCATTAATTAGTTAACATTATCCTTCATCTTGGTCAATTAATGGCACTCCTTAATTAACTAGAATTTATTTTCATTCGAATGCTTTGATTAATGACAATTTATTAGTTATAATCCTCTTTTGATTAACTATCATTAGTTAACTAAGCCTTTTTAATTCTCTATATTAATCAATAAAACCTCTTATTGGTTAAATCCATCTTTCAAATCCTCCAAATTTGCCTCTAAATAGATTTCTAAGCTTATATTGTCCTATTAATTAATCATATTAGATTAATTAAATCATCTCGCAACTCCCATGATTTTATAATTTTAATCAATTCCCTCTAATCATGCTTATCTCTTCTAATTATACTTTATCTTTTATCCCACATTCACTAGGTTTCTAGCTTCTCCCAAATTGGAAAGATATATAAAGAACCTACCACCTTCCTTCACACCTTACACCACACTTTTTCTATTGATTTTATTATGCACATGATAAGATACTTTTATTTTTGAAAAGCTTATTTATTTTTGCATCCATTAATCTCATTTGTGAGTAGCAAAGGAAGATCCAAACATGGCCATCAATCCATTTTGGTGAGATTGTTTCCACATTTGGAGATAACATTCATTTGATTACTTATAATTAAGATAAGTTCATATTAAAATAAATCATACACATACAAAGTACATCCAAATTTCAAAGCGATTACTTTTCATTTAATGTTTTAATGTTGGATGCATTTAGATTAGCTTTCTCTTTCAAGCTTTATCATGGTGATTTTGGTATATTATCTAGGTTAGGATACTACTTGGTGTTAGTTTCCTTTCATTAAATTATCTTCATTTATTAGATGCACACATATGGCACACCCAGTGGGACTAGCTAGACATAATGGTGGCTATCAACTATCAGCTACCACCCCTTAAAATAAATCCAGAAACTAAGAGAAAGGAGGAGGATTATCAAGAATCACCTCCGCATGAGAATCAATATGGCCCCCATAACAATGAGGTTACTATACAAACTCAAATCCAAACCCTTATTCATCAAATGTAACCTCTATCCTCCCATCTCTTCAAGGAAATGGGTAGAGCTCTGCATAAAAAAAATCTAAGGTTTTGTATAATGATATTTACATAGAAAACCATGGAGATGAGACATCAAAGTTGAACTACGTATATATTCTTTCCTCCCCTTCATGTGGCCAAATATTCAATCAGGAGTGGCAATATATGAATAATACCCTTACAATCCTACTATTTCACCTACTTCTTAGATTGTTTCTTTGAAGTGTTGGCCAAGCAGATAGGAGTAACTAGGCGTAGGAGGAATACTGTTCAAATGTTGGTCAATGGGTGTTGCACGCGTATGACTTCCAGATCCATAGCTGATCGTGAGAGCTTCCTTTTGGCTAGGAGGAACTACTTGTAATGAAAACAAGACCACCAGAAGGAATTAAACAATATGGGAATGAACTACCTAGCGTATGCTAGATCCGAGAAGTGTGATACTTCCTAGATGGTTGTTAGTCCACTATTTTAAACAATTTAATGCTATAAACAAAGTAAATCCTATTGTTATTTAAAATTATTTAGGTATCTCACTTAAAAATAATAATAAATAGATCTAATCTAACAGATAAGCTAGAATAGAATCCAAAGGTCAAATGATTGGTTCTGGGTTCTATAGGTCTGATAGAGGTCTCGGGTAGATCACAGGTGAATGAGGGTTAGATGAAATTTCGTGGGTAGGTCTCTGTTCAGGGCTGTATGAGCAAATACAGAGACTAATATCGGTCGGTCGGGTGACCGATGGTGGTGGTTAGGTGTGACCGTGCTTTGATTTTGTGAGATCTGGAAATATCACAAAACAAGCTTTTGGTCTCCTTTGTGATTACAAAAATGACTTTGGTGAGTCAGGGTGAAATATTGGGTTACTAGAGTAGGCTTTGGCAAGGTTTTAATGGGTATATGGAGGTGAAAATGTTGGAGAAGGTCAATAGGGGCAAGATAAACAATGGATGATAAAATGATGATGAAATGAAATAAACCAGGAAAGTATGATGTTATACTTACTTGGATTCCGGTCTTGAATGCCTGTGTGTGAGGGATGGAGGTGCTTGATGAGGGGTTTGAAGGCTGCAAGTGATCACCAAGCTAAAAGAAATCTTCTGCATGGGCTACATGTACACTCCTCTTTTCTTGATGGATCAAATCATGGTTGGGATGGTTGTGCAGAGAAGATGCTCAATCTCCTTCCTTGCATGTGGGTTTTCGCTAGAATTTTCTCTCTGAAGATGTGTTATCTCTCTGAGATGTGTTCTTGCTCATCAACCTTCTCCCAATGTTTTCCAACCTTGAGAATAAGGTAGTTTAGGGGTTAAAAGGGTAACCGATGGCGGTCTGGCTTAACTGGCGACGGTTAGGGGTAACCGACGTCGGTCAAGGTGGGATTTCCTAGGTTTACTAAACTAGGGAGATCCTCTTGATTTCCTTAGATCTCGTGTCATTATCCCATGGATTAGACTGGGAGCTTCTTGTGAGCATGCGGGGATGTGGTTAGAGGGAATGTAGGCATTGATTTTTAGGGTTTGGGTAAGTCTTAGTTAGTTATGGCAACTTACTAAGAATAGGTCTTAGGTTGAGTTGGCTTGGTGAGGTGTCTAAGTGAACTATATGTGGGGATATTATTTAAATAAGATATTTAAATAATAAATATAGTGAGGGTAATGAATTAATTTAATTAAATTAATATTAGTGGGGTGAAGGGGGTCATGG